>JAPDPK010000139.1:1200000-1800000 GCA_031772115.1 Heritiera littoralis | reverse complement strand
TACTACATCGGGATGAACTCCATCATCCATCATTCTGTTGAGAACGGTTGTCGCCTCTATCCATTGGCCTGAAAGGCACAATCCATTTATTAAAGAGTTGTAAGTGATAACATCAGGCTTTACACCTCTTTCACTCATTAGCTGCAACACTGAAAGGGCTTCTTTCACTCTCTTTTGTTTGCACAAACCATCAATGAAAGAGTTCAAAGTTACAACATTGGGTTGAATTCCGTCATCCACCATTCTGCTGAGAAAGGTTGTGGCCTCTGTGCACAGGCCTGAACGGCAGAATCCATGTATTAAAGAGTTGTAAGTGATAACATCAGGTTTTACACCTCTATCACTCATTAGATCCAACACCTCAAGGGCTTCTTTCACTCTCTTCTGTTTGCACAAACCGTCAATTAAAGAGTTCAAAGTCACTATATCAGGATGAATTCCATCATCCATCATTCTGTCGAGAAAGGTTGTGGCCTCTGTGCATCGGCCTGAAAGGCACAATCCATGTATCAAAGAGTTGTAAGTGATAACATCAGGTTTTACACCTCTTTGACTCATTAGCTCCAACACCTTAAGGGCTTCTTTCACTCTCTTCTGTTTGCACAAACCATCAATTAAAGAGCTCAAAGTTACTACATTGGGATGAACTCCATCATCCATCATTCTGTTGAGAAAGGTTGTGGCCTCTGTGCATTGGCCTGAAAGGCACAATCCGTGTATCAAAGAGCTGTAAGTGACAACATCAGGTTTTACACCTCTTTCACTCATTAGTTCCAACACTGTAAGGGCTTCTTTCACTCTCTTTTGTTTGCACAAGCCATCAATTAAGGAGTTAAAAGTTACGACATTTGGATGAATTCCTCCACCCACATTTGTCAGCAAATCAAGGGCAATTCGAGTTTGCCCCGATTTGCAGAGTCCTTTAAGAATAATAGTAAAGGAGTGTTGATCGCGTGGATATCCATGCTCCACTACTTTCTGAAACAATTTGAAGGCCTCGTTAATGTTACCCTCATTGCAAAGACCATTAAGAAGGAACTTCATGGTACAAGGATCAGGTTGAAGACCAAGTTTAAAAATCATTGCCAACACAGAAAAATTTAAGTCCACCAGCTTCAAATTGCACAAAGAATTCATCAAAGTGTTCATTGTATAGATATTAAGTTTGATTTCCTTAAAACCCATCATCTGTTTGCACATGAAAACAAGAGCGGAATAACGTTTCATCTTAGAGACAACCCCAAGCAGATGGTTAAATGCCCATATAGAAGGCCAGGGTCGTGTTTGAATCGCAGAATCAAAGAGAAAGAGAGCATCTTGGAGGTTAAGAGATCCTGACTTAGACTTAGCTATGATCAAATTCTGCAAACGCTTGGATTTCATAATGGCCATTCTGGTAGTTTTATCATCAACAACAGCGGCCGAGGTAGTACAAGAAGAAATGAAACAGATTCTGATTCTATGTTGCTGACAAAGAGAAAAGAGGAAAGAATAATTACCAGGGAAAGCAAGAAGAGGAGAAATCGTGGTTATTCTCTTCATCTTGATAGCAAGCAATTGATGCAATTCCCGGAGCAAGCAACGAACAACTGACTTGGAGTTGTGGGCGTTTTTCTTTTCTAGGGATTTTGAATGTTTGGAAAATGACTGCTCTGTTTTTCTTTTATCAAGAAAAAAATAAAAAATAGTCTTCCTTTTATATTTACTCCAAATAGCATGACTTGTAACCAAAAAAAAATTAGCATGATTGTTTTAAGTAAAATTAAGAACATAAACGAGTCAATTTGTTCATAAGATATTTGATTTATGTTCAATAATTATTTGAATTTTTATTAATTTATTTCTAAATTATATTTGAGTTTAAACTATTTGAATAATGCGGCGATCAATTTGAGTATCTAAACAAATAATCTATTCGACTCAGTGTCGAATGTGAATACTTTAATAAGCATGCCTCCACAACAGCAGCAAAGTTGGAAGTTACATGGAAGTGAAAGTGTTAAAGTTAAGTATGATATGATGCAGCTATATTTCAACAATAAGGAGCTGCTGGAGTTGAAGTTCTGGCTTTACTTTAATGGCAGAATGTCTAGCACTCCTGGCAGCCATAATGTTTGCAGGAGACATGGGCATATATACCATTGAAGTGGACTCTTTGTTGTTTGCGGATATAGTACAGAGAAATCAGATCAATAAATCCATGGCAAATTTAAGGGTCGTTTGGTATCGTTTCCTATTTTCTGTTTTATGTTTTCTGTTTTTGTTTTGTTTTGTTTTGTTTTCAATTTCTGAAAACAGAAAACATGTTTGTTTCATACTGTTACGTTTTGAAAACAAATATTTAAACTGATTTAGATATAATAATTCAATTCACAAAAAAATTTTAAAAATTAAATAAAAATAATATATTTATTAAATAATAATATGTAGATAATATTAAATAATATTATTTTATATTATTTAATACTAATATTAAATATTTTTATTTAATCATATAAAAATTTAGTATAATTTAAATAATGTTATAATTAAATATAATATTAAATAAAATAATATTATTGAATTTAATTGTAATAATCATAAATTATATTTAATAATAATTTTTATTTAATTGTAATAATAATATTACATTATTAAATAAAATATTTAACTAATTAATTTATAATAAATTATATAGTTATTAAAATATATTATATTTAATATAAATAATATTATTTAATGTTAAGTATTTACTTATTTAATAATATTAAATTATTTAATAGTAGCAATGATATATTTTAAATTTAAGATAGAATATAATATTAAATAATAATATTGTTTAGTAAAATAAAAATTAATTATATTATATAACAATATTAATTATTAGCATATCAAAATTATAATAACTGATATTATTTAAAATATTTAATATATTCAATAAATTATTATAAAAGTTTAAATCAAATAATATTATAATATTATAATTCAATGTAATATATATTTAATTGCTTTTTACGTTTTCAACTTTTCTATATTAAAATAAATATATTAATTTTAAAATATTAAATAATATTTTATATTAAAATTTAATATTATTTTATTAAAAAAATTAATTAATTTTATTTATATTTTTATTATAAAAAATATTAATATTATAGTAATATATAAACTCTGTTCACTTATTTATGAACAGTAACAGAAATGAAAACATGTTTTCAAAAACAATGAAAACAAGAAATTCTTGTTTCCAACAATTTTGGAAATTCTTGTTTTTGTTTTCGTTTTTTGAAAACGAAAACATGTTACCAAACGCGTTTTCTGTTTCTGTTTATGTTTTCAAAAAAACTTAAAACAAAAACAAGAAACAAAAACGATGCCAAACGAGGCCTTAGTAATTGAATCTATCAAAACAATGGCATACCACACGTGTTCCGCCGTTTTCAGTTAAAACATGTCAAGTGGAAAGCTAATGAGGTTGCCCATGCATTGGCTAAGTATTCCAGGAACATACATGGTTTTCAAGCCTGGTTAGAAGATGCACCAAGTTTTTTAAAGAATGACATGTATTCTGCTATATCATTTTCCATAGACAGTTTGCATAATTAATAAAATCATCATTCATACAATTATGTATGTGTGTCTGTGTATGTGTATGCAGCTACTGTATCCAAATTCCAAAGACATAACGATTTTTTAGGATACACCTAACCTGTTGAAGCTACAGGTATTGTTTCCAGAGTTCATATGGTCAAGAGAGACTTCTTAAAATCTCAAGAAACAATAGCTGCAAAGATGAAAAGCTGGCGAAAATCTCATACAAGAAAAGAATGCATAAAATCTTTATTGTTCCAAAAGTAACTAGTTTTTCCCATTAAATATGTGGCTATAACATCGTATATGTTTCTTATTTTAGAATATAGACAAAATTTCCATAAGATGGAGAAGCATTGCTTGGTTACATGAGACAGGTCCATGTTCAGTAGCATTTTCTTTGGGATAGTCACACTGATTGCCAATTTACTATAGCAAATTCAATTTCACCTCTAAACAAATACTTCACCAGCTTTCTTCTCTTCATGCAACAACCATGGCCAGCCGTGGTCCATACCTGTCACAACCTGGCATCAAATATGAACAAGACTCTCATAATTACTTCCTTCAGCCACATAACAACCTATTAAACTTATCTGATTACATTTAAGGTATTTCAAGAGAACCAACTAGAGATAGGGGTAAGCTGATAATCCAAATATTGAGAAAAAAAATCTATGCCTACTCAAAATGCAAACAATTTGATCTCAGGTGCACACTAGCATATCAGCATCACTGGCAGTCAGCTACTGCATGAGGAGCAGTTTTAGCGTTCCAAAAGTTTGATCTTCTCAAGACAGTTCTGCATGTGCTGGGTAGCATCAGCTGAGAGGCGTGCACCAACCATAAGCTTGCATTGCTCAAATTTTAATTCATCACACCTCAGGGCAGCATTTTTACAGGCCTTTATACTTCCTAGAAGAAAGAAAGAGAGAAACTAGAAATAAGAGATTCAATCTTTTTTAGATATTTCAAGAATTTCATACCAAATTATGCACATTGTCTTAGTTTTGATTAGAGTTATGCAAAAATTTTAACATTCTCATCATGTAAAAAGAGTGGCAAAACAAGAATGTGGCAAGCTGAAGCAGTATTCTATGCTCAATCATTCTCCACATTAGACAACCAATACACAAAAAATCTTCTAATGCTAAATATTTTTCATTAACAATCGTTAATCACTGTCCTTATAGATTAGCAAAAATGAACTTCAAGCTTGGAAGACTTGACAAAAAAATTCTTCTTTCTAGTAAAAGATAAGCCAAATAAAACATAACTAACATTCCAACTTGGTTTCATATTTAAAGCACTTACCACTAAGATCCAGTAAGTTAAATAGCAGAGGGCAATTCCCAATAGTTCTAACCATGCTTATTGCAGACGAAATTTTGTGGTACTCCTCTCTTGAAGCTCTGATAACACACAGCTTAGTAATGGGATTGACGTATTTAACTACACGCAAAATCAGGAGTCGAAAGATCATTAGAAGCAAGAACCTCCATTCAGCAATCAAGAGAAAAACAAATTAACAAGAACATGGATTATATTAAACCTTGGAATGATCCAAGTGAAGATGCTAGACAACATTCACCAAAGTTGACAAGAATACTATACTTGATTGCTTTTGAGATGTTAAATTGGGTAATTACAATGGGGTCTGTGGAAATCCAGTCCATATTCTATGGGATTGGATATGATTGATTTTTTTATTTATTCCCTAAGATAAAGGGATTTGGTATCTTGACCAAATATTTCCCTGATTGGTTTCATTTAAAACTTTCCTTTATTTAGGATTCCTTTTCCTTTTATGAAAATTGTATCTAGGATATATAGGGATTTACGTAGATTTCCTAGTTTAGCCTACAACTATTTATATTCTCTGTAAGCTGTAGTTTTTAGAGAAGAAAGTCAGAAAAAACATGTTCGTATCAATTTCTATTTTCTCTACAATATCAGTTTCTACATGGTATCAAGAGCATACGACCCATTAAAATTCTTAGTTTGATTCTTCTCCCACCATGCTGAGCGATAGCACAACATCAGAGGTGACTTCAAACTCAGGAAGTATGATCAGCAACATCGCTTGGAAGGCTGTACACGCTAGGGAGAGTTATGGGAAGACACCTACTGATGAGATGCCACATCAGTCCCTTCAGCAAAACAGACCTGAAATTGTGAGTACTGCCACTTTGGCACAAAAAGGTAATTTTCTAAGCGCTTTAAGTGTCAAACGTGATAGCTCAAAGGCATGGATCGTTGACTCAGGCGCATCAGACCATATGACTGGTGATGCATCGTTATTTCATGAATACAGCCCATGTTCTGGAAATTTTACAGTTCGTATTGCAGATGGCTCACTATCTAAAGTGGCTGGTATCGGTTCAGTTGCTATCTCCAAGGACATAATCCTTAATTCTGCTCTCCATGTTCTTAATTTGGATTGTAATCTCTTATCTATTAGTAAGATTACGAGAGATCTTAATTGTGTTACTAAATTTCTCCCACATATGTGCGAATTTCAGGACTTGGATTCGGGGAAGAAGATTGGCAACGCTAGGATATGTGCGGGACTCTATCTTCTTAGAGATGAAGAATCTAAGAGAAAAATTCAAAATAATGCTTGCACAGTCTCAACCTCTAGCAGTCATAAAGATAGTGCAGTCATGTTGTGGCACTACCGATTAGGTCATCCCAACTTCTTGTACCTCAAAAGGTTATTTCCCACATTATTCCAAAAAAATCCCTCATATTACCAATGTGAAATTTGTCAATTGTCCAAGCATCCTCGTAATACTTACCCACATCATTCATATAAACCATCCCATCCATTCTCCATAATACACAGTGATGTTTGGGGACCATCTAGGATAGCAAATATTACTGGTTCTAGATGGTTCGTTAGCTTCATAGATGACCACACTCGAGTGACTTGGTTGTTCCTCATGAAAGACAAATCTGAGGTTGGGCAAATATTTCAGAATTTCAACAAAATGGTCCAGACTCAATTCCAAACCAAAATTCAGGTGCTTAGAAACGACAATGGAAGGGAATATTACCACTCTATCCTCGGAGCTTATCTACTTGATCAAGGAATTGTCCATCAAAGCTCATGTGTGGATACTCCCCAACAAAACGGAATAGCAGAGAGGAAAAACCGACACCTAATGGAGGTTGCCCGATCACTCATGCTTGCCACTCATGTTCCAAAACATTTTTGGGGAGCAGTTTTAACAGCTACTTATCTCATAAATAGAATGCCTTCTCGTGTCCTTCAATTCCAAACACCGTGCCAAAAGCTCCTTACAACCTACCCTCATCTTCAAATTATCTCATTCATCCCTACTAAAGTGTTCGGGCGCACCGCATTTGTCCATATACATCAGCAGCATCGAAGTAAATTGGATCCCAAATCAGTCAAGTGCATATTTCTTGGCTACTCTCCACACCAAAAGGGGTACAAATGTTATTCACCGGTAACCAAAAGATTTTATAATTCTATGGATGTAACCTTTTTTGAGAATCAGCCATATTACACCAAAGCTGACATTCAGGGAGAGAGTGCGAGAGAATATCAACTTTGGGAAACCGTACCTGCTGCTAAACCAATACCTTTACCACCAGCCCAAATCCCTTGTCCACCAGCCCAAATATCTAGTCCACCTATAATCCTCACAGAAATCCACCACCAACCTCTTGATCCTGAGATAACTAACACTCAACTTAGCCCTCCGAACCCTGAGTCTGTGAAAGAAATAGCAACAAAAGACATGATTGTTTACTCAAGGAGACCGAAATCTCAAAAGGAGGTAGAGAGTCGCAAATCTCCAAAGCAAAACCAAGATTCAGAACCAAATCCAGAAGTTTCTGAGATGCATACAGGTAACATAATTACTGAACCTATCTCTAGTGATTTTCCTAGTGATCTTGACCAACCTATTGCAATAAGAAAAGGAGTAAGGACATGCACTCAGCATCCTATCAGCAACTTTGTATCCTATGAGAGCCTATCTCCAGCTTTTCGTGTGTTTGTGTCCACTTTAACAGATGTTCAAGTTCCAAGCAATATTCAAGAAGCTCTCCAACAACCAAAATGGAAGGTTGCTGTTTTGGAAGAAATGAAAGCACTAGAAAAGAATGGCACGTGGGTGATTACAGAACTTCCTGAAGGAAAGAGTCCGGTTGGTTGCAAGTGGATATTTTCAATTAAACACAATGTGGACGGAAGCGTGAGCCGATTCAAAGCTCGTCTTGTTGCCAAGGGCTTCACTCAATCTTATGGTGTTGACTATGAGGAGACATTTGCTCCCGTGGCCAAGCTAAACTCAGTCCGTGTGCTGCTATCTTTGGCAACTAACCTAGATTGGCCTCTTCATCAACTAGACGTTAAAAATGCATTTTTGAATGGTGACTTAGAGGAAGAAGTCTTCATGGAGATTCCACCAGGATTTTATTCTCAAGAGAACAATGGTAAAGTGTGCAAGCTTCGTAAGTCGCTATATGGCCTCAAACAATCACCACGGGCTTGGTTTGATCGCTTAACAAAGGTTGTTAAGAAGTATGGGTTTTCACAGTGCCAAACCGATCACACTATGTTTGTTAAGCACTCATCTGATCGCAAGATTGCTATCCTTATTGTTTATGTGGATGACATCATTCTTACAAGGGACTACATGGAGGAGATTGTTGGGGTAAAGACCCTTTTGGCAAGAGAATTTGAGATAAAAGACTTGGGAAAGCTCAAGTATTTCCTTGGCATGGAAGTAGCTCAATCAAGAAATGGGATTTCTATTTCACAACGAAAATATGTTCTAGATCTTCTTAAGGAAACAGGGATGCTTGGATGCAAACATGCAGATACTCCTATGGATTCAAATGGCAAGTTAGGAGCTGAAGAAGAAAGTCCTCTAGTTGACAAAGGTAGATACCAAAGGCTTGTGGGGAAACTTATTTATTTGACACATACTAGACCAGACATTTGTTTTGCTGTTAGCCTAGTAAGCAGATTTATGAATAACCCTACCGAAGCACACATGGAAGCAGTTTACCGGATTCTTCGATACTTAAAGAAAAGCCCAGGCAGAGGACTACATTTCAAGAAAACCTCAAATAGAGATGTTGAAGTTTTCTCAGATGCAGATTGGGCAGAATCTGTAACGGATCGGAGGTCAACCACCAGATATTGCACATTCGTATGGGGTAATTTGGTAACGTGGCGAAGCAAGAAGCAGACAGTAGTAGCTCGGAGTAGTGCTGAAGCAAATTCAGAGCTATGTCTCATGGGATTTGTGAAGGAATTTGGCTTGAAAGGGTGTTGAAGGAATTGAGGATTTCAAAAGGAAGTTCTATGAAGGTGTTTTGTGACAACCAAGCAACCATAAGTATTGCCAAGAACCCAGTTCACCATGATCGGACCAAGCATATCGAGATTGATCGCCATTTTATCAAAGAGAAAATCGAAGAAGACCAAGTCAGACTTGTCTACATGCCAACTAGTCTTCAAACCGCAGATATTCTCACCAAGGCCCTTCCTAGAAACAATTTTGAAAGCTTGAAGTCCAAGTTGGGTATGATTGACATCTACTACCCAACTTGAGGGGGAGTGTGGAAATCCAGTCCATATTCTATGGGATTGGATATGATTGATTTTTTTATTTATTATTCCCTAAGATAAAGGGATTTGGTATCTTGACCAAATATTTTCCTGATTGGTTTCATTTAAAACTTTCCTTTATTTAGGATTCCTTTTCCTTTTATGAAAATTGTATCTAGAATATATAGGGATTTACGTAAATTTCCTAGTTTAGCCTACAACTATTTATATTCTCTGTAAGCTGTAGTTTTTAGAGAAGAAAGTCAGAAAAAACATGTTCGTATCAATTTCTATATTCTCTACAATATCAGTTTCTACAGGGTCCTCCCCCAAATTTTCTTTATTTGGGTCCAAAAACACCTCCATTACCATGTACCTGTTCTTAAATCCCACCATTATCCTTTACCTGCTTTATAACAAACAATCTCATCAAAAGTCTTCAACTAGCTTGTAACAAAAGGCTACTTTTGATGATCGATGGACTTTTTCCAGCAACTTTTTAGCCTAATTTCATCCTTAAATTTACAATTGAAAGATGAGAAAAAGAAAAAAGACATCACCACCGCCGCCACCGCCGCCACCACCGCCACCAACAACAATGACAACAGCAACAACAACAATGATAATAAATTTAAGGGTTTATGCTCTATTTTTAAAAGCTCATGAATTTAATAAAAATTAATAAATCCTAACTCAAAACATAGAAATAAAATAGCAAAATCTTCAGTAAAAAAAATATCCAGATGAGACTCAGCAGTTGCTGATCTCTAACAGTGATGAGTATGGATGTAATCGAGCTGAGCCAAATCAGGACAATGAGAAGCTCAGCTCAAGCTCAACTCCAAACTCGCTAGAGCTCAAGTTCGACTTCAAACTCGCTGCTAAAAACCCGGCTTGAGCTTGATCAAATTTCAATTTTTAAGCTCAAGCTCAAGCCTATCCATGTCATCACCAAGATGAATAATCTGCTGTAGCCAAATTGTAGAACTAATACTGTCATGGCAGAAATCACAATGCTCATGCAATCTAACAATCCCAGAAGCAAAATACAGAAATAAAATATAAAAAATTTCAGTTTCATTGCCACAAGCAAATAAGCAATAAACCAAAAAACAAAAAGTCACAGTTTCATTGCCTTAAGCAAATAAGAGGTTTAATTCTAGGCAAATAAAATTATGTGATGGAAAGAATCAGTTCACCAAGCAAAGGCTAAAGTTTACCCGAAAGCAAAAAAGAATAAGGAACAAGATTAAAACCAACAAATTATTTGCTGCAGCTTGAACCTTAACGTAAACACTCCTAAAGTTTGAGATTAAATACTTCTTTAACCCAAATCATTAGTGCATTTTAAGAATGCCTGTCATAGTTTAACCCTTCAATTTATAGTTATGCATGCTAAACACCATATTACCCAAGATAACACTTAGGTTCAAAATTAATTAGCAACCATTGATCCCTTCCATTTACACATTAGGTTTTTAGCACAATATCAAATCCATCCTGCTCACAATTTATTGATGGAGGCCATTCTTAAACCTTATTCAACCAATCGATACCTTTGAATCCCTTCCAAACCTCCCTAGTTCTTTAAATTTGCCTGTCATTAATCTTAGATGGTTTTCCATCAGACAAGATTATAAAATATAAACAAATAAGGAAATAAAGGTCCTTAACAAGAATATAGTTTGCACGATAGAGAATTAAAGATATCCTCCATCCGCTTTCCAAGGAGACATTTAAATCAAACATCAGAAATAACATCTTAACAAGAGCTTTCAGGCCTATGAATCAGCAGCTATTGTAACATCCAGACCTTGACATGCAAGCAATATTCTCCAACTTGATCACACAGTTCAAATACCATCTAGAAAATTTAGTGCACCACTAAAATATACTTTGAACATAGAACTATCCTAAAATCTGCCATGGTTCTACGTTTTAGTTTGTATAGCATACAATTTATACACAGAACATAGATAAGAAGCCATCACCACATTAATGAATTCTTAAAATATCCTCTTAATCTGATTCATGCGCTGGTCATAAATGGAATCACTAATCAAATGTTGACTACCCATTCTTGTGAAAGAAAAAGAGCACCCTTATTCTCTATCATGAAACAAAATTTATCACATAAATAGAGTTCACAAAAAGTCTAACACCTTCCAATAGAAAAAATCAGCTTATGAAAAAGGATACAATATAATTTACTTATTGCAGAAGATTGCATCCATAACTGCAAAAAAAAAAAAGGGAAAATAAATTACCATGCATCTCTGTTCGCTCCAACAGTCAAGCATTCACCTGAAGCTAGAGAATGTGATGATTTTTCCAGCACGTAACGTGCTTGTCAAGGATGATATAAATCAACACTGTTGAAGCTCAAGCACAAGCCATCACTCCCAAAAATCACAGTCTCCAGCTTTGAGAGATATCAAGTTTGAATAAAGACAATTGCCACATGAAACAATCACAGGTAAAAAGGGTTTAAGGGATTTCCTTTTGGCCAAGATAGATTTCATTGCTCAGCCAAGCCTCTTAGAATCTTATGTGCCCCAGAATTAGGTACCATTCCCTTTTGGACCATTTCTTCAATTAGCCTCAAAGTTTCATCCTTTTTCTTTTCCCTTGAATATGCAGTGACCAACATTTTGTATGTGCTTAATTCAGGTGAAAGCCCCTTTGTTGCCATCAAATCAAACACATCCTTTGCCTTATCCATTTCACCCTGCAAACAATATCCATTAATCATTGTACGATAAGTAATCTCAACAGGCTCTATTTCTTTTTCATTCATCAGCTCAAGTACTTCTTGTGCTTTCTCCATTAGTCGTTGTTTACAAAGAGCATCCAACAATATGTTAAAAGAAACAACGTCTGGAAATATATTTAGTGTGACCATTTGACCAAACATACTTTTTACTTCTTCCCATTGTACCGAATGGGAGAACCCAAACATTGAAGAGTTGTAAGTGACAATCTCAGCTTTTAGATCCTTTTCAGACATTAGCTCCAATATCTTAATAGCCTCTTCAATTTTCATTTCCTTACAAAGAGCGCCAAATAATGAGTTGAAAGTTACTACATTAGGATGTATTCCTTCATCCATCATTCTGTTGAAAATGGTTGTGGGCTCTGTCCATTGGCCTGAACAGCACAGTCCATGTATTAAAGAGTTGTAAATGATAACATCAGGTTTTACACCTCTTTCATTCATTACCTCAAACACTGCAAGGGCTTCTTTCACTCTCTTTTGTTTGCACAGACCATCAATTAAACAGTTGAAAGTTACTAAATCAGGACGGATTCCTTCATCCATTATTCTGTTCAAAAAGGTTGTGGCCTCTGTGCATTGGCCTAAAAGGCAGAATCCATGTATAAAAGAGTTGTAAGTGATAACATTGGGTTTTACTCCTCTTCCACTCATTAGCTCCAACATTGTAAGGGCTTCTTTCACTCTCTTTTGTTTGCACAAACCATCTATTAAAGAGTTCAAAGATACTACATCAGGTTGAATTCCATCATCCATCATTCTGCTGAGAAAGGTTGTGGCCTCTGTCCATTGGCCTGAAAGGCACAATCCATGTATTAAAGAGTTGTAAGTGATAACATCAGGTTTTAGATCTCTTTCACTCATTAGCTCCAACACTGTAAGGGCTTCTTTCACTCTCTTTCGTTTGCACAAAACATCAATTAAGGAGTTAAAAGTTATGACATTGGGATGAACTCCATCATCCCGCATTCTGTTGAGAAAGGTTGTGGCCTCTGTCCATTGCCCTGAAAAGCACAATCCATGTATCAGAGAGCTGTAAGTGATAACATCAGGTTTTACACCTCTTTCATTCATTAGCTCCAACACTGTAATGGCCTCTTTCACTCTCTTTTCTTTGCACAAACCATCAATTAAAGAGCTAAAAGTTACAACAGTGGGACGAATTCCTTCACCCACCATTGTCAAAAAATCAAGCGCAATACAAGTTTATCCTGATTTGCAGAGTCCTTTAAGAATAATAGAAAAAGAGCGTTGATCACATGGATATCCATGATCCACTACTCTCTGAAACAATTTGAAAGCCTCATTAATGTTACCCTCATTGCAAAGACCACGAAAAAGGAAATTCATGGTACAAGGATCAGGCTGAAGACCAAGTTTAAAAGTCATTGCCAACACAGACAAGCTTAAGTCAACCAGCTTCAAATTGGACAAAGAATTCATCAAAATGTTCATTGTAAAGATATCAGGTTTGATTTCCCCAAAACCCATCATCTGTTTGCACATGGAGACAACAGTGGAATAATGTTTCATCTTGGAGACAACCTCAAGCAGATGGTTGAATGGCCGTATAGAAGGCATGGGTCGCATTTGAATCACAGAATCAAAGAGAAAGGGAGCATCTTGGAGGTTAAGGGATCCTGATTTACACTTATTTATGACCAAATCCTCTGAACGCTTGGATTTAATAAGAGCCCTTCTCGTAATTTTATCATCAACAACAGCAGCCGAGGTAGAACAAGAAGAAACGAAACAGATTCTGATTCTATGTTGCTGACAGAGGGAAAAGAGGAAAGAATAATTACCAGGGAAAGCAAGACGAGGAGATATCGTGGTTATTCTCTTCATCTTGATAGCAAGCAATTGATGCAATTCCGGGAGCAAGCAACGAACAACTGAATTGGAGTTGTGGGTGTTTTTCTTTTCCAGGGATTTTGAATGTTTGGAAAATGACTGCTCTGTTTTTCTTTTATTAAGAAAAAAATAAAAAATAGTCCTTTTATATTTACTCCAAATATGCATATAAAAAATTATGTAGTAAAAAAAAAAGAGCAGGAGATGTTAAGATCGGCTCATATTGATCAGTAGGTAAGAATAGCATGATTTGTAACAGAAAAAAATAGCATGAATGTTTGAGTAAGTAAAATTAGGAACATATATAAATCAATTTGTTTATAAGATATTTGATTTTCATTCAATAGTTATTTTAATTTTTATTAATTTATTTTTAAATTGTATTTAAGTTAACACTATTTGAATAATGAGACAATCGAATTTGAGTATCTAAATAAATAATCTATTCAACTCTGTGTCGAATATGAATATTCTAAGAAGCATGCCTCCACAACAACAGCAAAGTTGGAGGTTACATGCAGGTGGAAGTGTTAAGCATGATAAGATGCAGCTATACTTCAACAATATGGAGTTACTGGTGTTGAAGTTCTGGCTTTACTTTAATGGCAGAATGTCTAGCACTCCAAGCAGCCATAATGTTTACACGAGACATGGGCTTGTATACAATTGAATTAAAGCTAAGTCTTTGTTGGTTGCTGATATGGTTCAGAGAAATCAAATCAATAAATCCATGGCAAATTTAGTAATTGAATCTATCAAAACAATGGCATACCACACATGGGTTACACCGTTTTCAGCTAAAACATGTCAAGTGGAAAGCTAATAAGGTTGCCCATGCATTGGCTAAGTATTCCAAGAACACTCATGGTTTCCAAGCCTGGTTAGAAGATGCACCAAGTCTTTTAAAGAATGACATGTATTACGCGATATCATTTTCTGTAGACAGTTTGCGTAATTAATAAAATCATCATTCATATAATCATATATATGTGTGTGTGTATGCAGCAAATGTATCCAAACTCCAAAGACACAATGACTTTTTAGGACACACATAACCTGTTGAAGCTACAGGAATTGTTTCCAAAGTTCATATGCTCAAGAGAGGCTTCTTAATATCTCAAGAAACAATTACTACAAAGATGAAAAGCTGGGAAAAATCTCATACAAGAAAAGAATGCATCAAATCTTTACTGTTCCAAAAGTAACTAGTTTTTCACATTAAGTATGTGACTATAACATCGTATATGTTTCTTCTATTTGAAGACAGACAAAGTTTCCATAAGATGGAGAAGCATCACTTGAATACATGAGAGTGGTCGATGTTCAGCGGCATTTTCATTGGGATAGTCACACTGATTGCCCTTTAATTACAGCAAATTCAATTTCACCTCCATATAAATACTTCACCAGCTTTCTTTTCTTCATGCAACAACCATGGCCAGCCTTCACCCATACCTGTCACAACCTGGCATCAAATATGAACGAGACTCTCATAATTACTTCCTTCAGCCACATAACAACCTATTAAACTTATCAGATTACATTTAAGGTATTACAAGAGAACCAACTAGAGATAGGGGCAAGACGATACTCCAAATATTAAGAAAAAAATCTTTGCCTACTCAAAATGCAACCAATTTGATCTCAGGTGCACACTAGCATACCAGCATCACTGGCAGTCAGCTACCGCATGAGGGGCAGTTTTAGTGTTCCAAAAGTTTGATCTTCTCAAGACAGTTCTGCATGTGCTGGGTAACATCAGCTGAGAGGCGTGCACCAACCATAAGCTTGTACTGCTCGAATTTTAATTCATCACACCTCAGGGCAGCATTTTTACAGGCCTTAATACTTCCTAGAAGATAGAAAGAGAAACTAGAAATAAGAGATTTGATCTTTTTTAGATATTTCAAGAATTTCATAACAATTTATGCACATTGTCTTAGTTTTGATTAGAATTACGCAAAAATTTCAACATCCACATCAAGTAAAAAGAGTGGTAAAACAAGAATGTGGCAAGCTGAAGCAGTATTCTATGCTCAATCATTCTCCACATTAGACAACCAATACTCAAAAATCTTCCAATCCTAAATATTTTTCAGCAACAACTGTTAATCACTGTCCTTATAGTTTAGCAATAATGAACTTCAAGCCTGGAAGACTAAACAAAAAAAATTCTTCGTTCTAATAAAAGATAAGCCAAATAAAACATAACTAACATTCCAATTTGGCTTCATATTTAAAGCACTTACCACTAAGATTCAGTAAGTTAAACAGCAGAGGGCAATTCCCAATACTTCTAACCATGCTTATTGCAGACCAAATTTTTTGGTACTCCTCTCTTGAAGCTCTGATAACACATAGCTTTGTAATGGGATTAACGTATTTAACTACAAGCAAAATCAGGAGTCGAAAGATCATTAGAAGCAAGAACCTCCATTCAACAATCAAGAGAAAAACAAATTAACAAGAACACGGCTTATATTATACCTTGGAAAGATCCAAGCGAAGATGCTAGACCACATTCACCAAAGTTG
Organism: Heritiera littoralis; assembly: GCA_031772115.1. Classification (NCBI taxonomy): domain Eukaryota; kingdom Viridiplantae; phylum Streptophyta; class Magnoliopsida; order Malvales; family Malvaceae; genus Heritiera; species Heritiera littoralis. Next base: position 1,783,679 of record JAPDPK010000139.1, on the reverse strand, counting down.
ACAAGAATACTATCCTTGATTGCTTTTGAGATGTTAAATTGGGTAATTACAATGGGGTCATCCCCCAAATTTTCTTTATTTGGGTCCAAAAACACCTCCATTACCATGTACCTGTTCTTAAATCCCACCATTATCCTTTACCTGCATTATAACAAACAATCCCATCAAACGACTTCAACTAGCTTATAACAAAAGGCTATTTTTGATAATACATGGATTTTTTCCAGCAATTTTTTAGCCAGATTTCATATTTAAATTTACTATTGAAAGATGAGAAAAAGAAAAAAGACACCACCACTGCCATCACCAAAAACAACAACAATAAGAATAAATTTAAGGGTTTATGCTCTATTTTAAAAAAGCTCATGAATTTAATAAGAATTAATAAAACCTAACTCAAAACATAGAAATAAAATAGCGAAATCTTCAGTAAAAAAATATCCAGATGAGACTCAGCAGTTGCTGATCTCTAACAGTGATGAGTATGGATGTAATTGAGCTGAGCCAAATTGCGACAATGAGAAGCTCAGCTCGAGCTCGACTCCAAACTCACTAGAGCTCGAGTTCGACTTCAAACTCGCTGCTAAAAACTCGAATCAAGCTCGATCAAATTTCAATTTTTAAGCTCGAGCTCAACTCGAGAAAGAAATCAAAACACTCAATTAGGCTTGTTTACCCAGCTCAATTCTTATGCTCAACATCAAGCTCGATTAGTTTTGCTCAAGCTTGAACTTGGATTCAATATTTTTATATACAAATATTTTGTATCAATTAAATCTAATAAAATATGATATTTTTCAAAACAAAAATAATAATATGTATTATGTAAGCAAACAAATCCAGACACAAGTCACGACAACACCATTGTCACAATTCTAAGGATAATAAACACAAGCAGTTGCAACAACAGAACACTAAAGACAAAATCATAAAATAGGTAATTGAATATGGCCATCTATGGACAAGGTCCACAAAATGCTTCAATTAAATCAATGAACCTTAGCTTTCACTCTTAACCGGGGTATGCATTGGTAAATAAAAGCTGATAACTTAAAAAGAAAATCACTAATCATAGAAATTTCGAATATTAAATAGATCTTGCTACCTTGGGGATTCTGCAACCTTTAACCTACAAGAGACTAAAAGGCTTTTAATCTTGCTTATCACAATCACAGCAAATGGAACTCTTAAATTCTTTGCAGCTAACTAGTTATTTAGTTCATCTCAATCACTCCCATGCATCTTAAAATCTCTCCAAACTGTTCGGCATACTTGCTTTTGCCTCTTTTAAATAATCATATTACACACCCTATTTCAATATATCAAGGAATCAGTTTACCACTATAATGATTGTTAATAACATAATTGGAATCCTAGAACTAGAAGAATCAAAAACCTCACAGATAGACTGAAAGTATATCTACTTAGAAGTCAAACCAAGATAAACTTCAAAACAAAGAAAGTTAGCTTACTGCACACAGAATCACCAGATTTAGACCATACGTCAAGCACGATACAACGTCAACAATAACACTCATCAAACTCTCTGCAGAAACCTATATCAGGATCGCTCACATCTGCTCTAAACTCTTTAGAGAAAATTCAACCATGATTGTCCCTTCTCTCAGTTACATGAAAGATACCAATGCAGATAGTATCATCTCTAATTGTTATGTCTCCACGATGCAAAAGATAAAAACAACAACAAGAAAAGGAAATTGTGAAGATCACTACTTTTCCAAATAAGTTCCGATAGGACCATTAAGCTTCAATTTATACATATTAGGCCACCAAAAATCTCAATATGCAACAAGTTCGGTCATTCTGGCATTACAAAGAGAAACCGAGAGCTGATGTGGCTTTTTTTCCTCTCTTTCTTTCTTTGTATTCTTCTATTCTTCCTTATCTTTCGCTCTCAACTGGGGTATGAATTGCTAAATAAAAGCTGATAACTTAAAGAAATTACTAATCAAAAAAATTTCAGATATTAAATAGATCTTGCCACCTTGGGGATGCTAACACCGAAGTGCCGTCGAGAAAGACGAAGGCAGCACCGTCGCTGCAAGATAGAACCGTCGGAGTCGCTGATGATGAGATAGGATCGTCGCGAAAGAGAGGGCTAAGGTGTCGCCGGCGGTTGGCTTGGGGAGCGAGAGGATGGGTTTGTTATTGGGTAGAACCGTAGAGGTGGCCTGTGAGAGTAAGGCAGAGTTGCTCAGAAGGGTGAGCGCTGGTTGAGGCAGAGTTTTAAAGTTGGGAGTATAACTTATATAGGGGAGTTTCTAAATCTACCCCAATAGAGTTGTTCTAAATATACCTCATTTTTTGTTGATTCTACCTCACGGGAAATTCTATTTGTACCCCGTTTTTTACTAAACCTATCCCACCTCAAACAACCTTTTAAAGAAAAATACAATTTTACCCACACCGGCTCCTTCTCCTTCCTTTTCCTTCTCCTTCTCCGTCTCCGTCTCCGTCTCAGTCTCCCTCTCCTTCTCCTTCCTTCTTCCTCGTTCCTGGTACGTATCTCCTACTCCTACTGTAAAGGAAAAAATGCAGTACGAAGCTCCTGCGCATGGTGTCCCTCTCGCGCCGCTCGCAGGTGTGCCGATCGCGCCAGGCCAGCCCCGCGCAGGTGGCACACATGCGCGAGGCCAGCCCCTCGCGGGTGGCACGCCTGCGAGAGGCCAGCCCCGCGCAGGTGGCACGCCTGCGAGAGGCCAGCCCCGCGCAGGTGGCACGCCTGCGAGAGGCCGGGCAGGTCGAGCGGAGCGAGCGGCGGGCACACCATGCGCGAGAACCCCGCGCAAGTCTCACTTGCGCGAGGATCCCGCGCAAGCGAGACTTGCGCGAGGATCCCGCGCAAGTCTCGCTTGCGCGAGGATCCCGCGCAAGTCTCGCTTGCGCGAGGATCCCGCGCAAGTCACACTTACGCGAGGACCCCGCGCAAGCGAGACTTGCGCGAGGATCCCGCGCAAGTCACACTTGCGCGGGCGTTTTACATCCTGTTTTACATTCTGTTTTGCAATTATTTCTGGTTTTGACTACATTCTACAAGCTTAGTTTTTATGATTTTTGATTTAATTAGCTGACTAAAGTTTATAATTATACAGACTATTGCCACCATCACCCTTCGATTGCTGCCATCAATCTGTACAAGCTGTTGCACTGTAGGACTACTACCATCAGGTATGTGCTTGATGTATGTTAATTTTTTCATGCTATGTTCTATTTAAGTATTGTCAGAAAAATAAATAATGTGATATATTATCAAAGAGGTGTGATATATTATCAAATAAATAATGTGATATATTATTCATGCTATGTTCAATTTAAGCATTGTCAGATATATTGCATGCTATGTTCTATTTAAGCACTATAGGCTGACTTGTCATGATCTGCTTATGAAATGTACTTGCTGACAATGTAGACACACTTGACACTATTATTTCTCACTTACTCTCACTTTGCACGACACACACCTCACGTCACTCACTCACACTTCCACTCACTTGTACACTTTTTACTTCCTCACACACTTGCACTCAACTATTGCACTTAGTGTCTTGGCTTTTAATATGTTTGATAATTTTTTAAATATTTTTCTTTTTCAGACATGGCTAATACACGAGGTGGAGATTCATCTCAAGGAAGACGACAGCGACCTACCGGCTCTGAGAGGAGACGACGAGTTAGGAGATATCAAGCCGAGCAAGCTGAACAAGTCGAACCTGTCGAGCAGGATGAGCAGGTCGAGCAAGCTGAGCAGCTAGATGCAGCTTATGCAGAGGAGGAAGTCGAGCCTTGTCCTGGAGGTCCGACCGATACATCAATTCTTAGAAGTTTTAGATCACATGTTGCTTTTGCAATATGGGATGGGCAGGTAATTCTCCTTTCAAAAATTTAGTAATATGTTTTTGCAATATGTGATTAAATGACGCTTTTGAAATAACTTATTGTTTGTTGTTTTCGATATAGGAGCGAGACAATTTGAAGGTCCTGAATCATAGCAACAAAATATCTCAGTGGATCTTAGATGATGATAGATCTCGTATTCTCTCCTCGGTTATGCAGTCCGGCTTAGCGAGTTTAGTTGACTGTAGTTACCGCACATGCAACAACACCATCATATATTGCAATCTTAACAAGGCATACATATCAAATACAGTAATATTTATGATATGATATTAGATTATGTTATTAAAATATGTAGTGATTTTTGTTTATAATTTAGTAATGATATTTAGTGATTTTTTGTTTCTTAAACATACAGATTATCTTTATGATATTTGGATAATGTTATTAAAACATATAATGTATAAATTGATAATACAATCTTAACAAGGCATACATATCAAATACAGTAATATTTAATAAAATATCATATGTCATCTAAGTCAATGGTTTCTCTAATGACAACATTTGATCTCGAAAATAAATTTTTAAATTCTTCAATGCGAGATACATATGGAAGCTCCCACTCACAAGCAAAGTCACATCGATACCGATACCAATTGCATGCAATCGGAGGTATTGGCGCAAGCGGGTCCAAAAATACCTGAAAAATAGCATTGTTAAACGCATAATAAATGAAATACACTATATTTAAACAAAGGCATATATATAGCATTATCAATACCTCAACAAAATGAGAATCGTTAACAAATCCAATTGCTATGAATCCATGCTGTAGCGGTGGAGGTGGTGTAGTTCTAAGCGGAAGATATGTCAAACATTGTCTCGAAGATAAATGGACGAGCACAACATTATACTTTGTTGCTATCAAGTGACCCATATCGGGTAAAGTCATCCATTTATCATAAGGAGCCGGTATGTTGAAATATGATAATGTTTCTAACAATTCATCAACACGCTCCATGGATCCATAGAGACTAACATAGTAAGCTCGAAAATCACATATCTCCTCAATCAAATCTTGTCGCACCTTCGCCCATGCATCAACACCCATGCCTCAACACCCATGCCTAGCAAACCAGCTATAGCCCGAAAGCCACAATGTCCATCTGACTCAACATCCACGGTAGAGCGTATGAAGGGGCGTATCTCTAAAGGGAAAGAATCAATAAATTTCACTTTCTTTTTTCGATTAACTGGTAGCTTCATCCTTTTAGTTGCTGAATTTGCGGGTGTTGATGTGCTATCATGTTGAGATTCAACAATCTCAAAGTATGAAGGGGCACGTCGAGTTGATTTGTCTGAACGGCCTTTGCTCTTAGCCTTCTCGAGTGGAGGAATAAGGAATGTAGTTGCTGGATCACCTAGTTCTCTTAATTTTTTCTTCAAGGCTAATCTTCCTGAGAGATCACACGCATTGAAGCGTTTCACTATTAGCTCCCACTCGGCATCAAGATTCAGCTCAGCCAAATAATCAACAGTTTTCTTCTTTAAGTCCAACTTCGACCAATGAGGATCCAAAACGGATAAGGGAATAGGTTTCTCATCCCTCATGAATTCAGCAATCTCATGAGCACAAGGCAACCCATGTGTGCTTCTAATGATGCAACCACAAATAAGATGGTCAATGCCGGTATCATTTGCTCGATGCGCCTCCTTCAAAAGTATATTCAACGCTGTCCTAGACACCAATCCTCGTAACTCTCTAAACAAAGCTGGTCTAAAATTATGTTCAACAACAATAACACTTCTCTCGAAGGAAGCCTTTATCTCCGTATGTTGTAGCTCTATCAGAGAGTTGATAACTTTCCAAGATGAATCAAAATCTCCTTGGGACGATCCAAGGTGCCTCTTTAACTTCGCATGTGCACTCTCAGCCCTACATAACATTCGAACAATGGTGATTATGCGAGATACATTGTATAAGTTGTGAAAATAAGAACTTTTAAACTTTGTAAACATGCATACCTATTTGTTGTAACATTTCCAAAGTGCTTTACTTTATTTGTCCAAGCAGCAATAAATCTCTCTTTATGTGTAGTTAGCCAAGTATCTCTTAAGTACTCGAGCGCTCTAGGATAAGAACGGTAATGAGAGACCATTGAACTTAAATTTGCTTCATACTCATACTCATTTGTACTTGATACAAGAACGCCCCAAGATGACATGAATGCCTCCCACTTCTCCATGCTCTCAAAAAACTTTTTACAATTAGCAAGTACATTCTTTGATATATGCCATCTACATAAGAGATTAATTGCGCTAGGGAACACTGTCTGTACTGCTTTCATCAATGCTAAATCCCTATCAGTAACAATGACAGAAGGTGTTGAATCAGAAGACATCAAACTTTTCAGCTTCTCTAATGCCCAAGTGTAGTTGTCAGTGCGCTCAGCCTCCATGTAAACAAATGCAACTGAAAAAGTTAGATTTGTACATGTTACACCAACAATCTCAAGGAGTGGGAGTCGATATCTATTAGTTTTATATGTACAATCCATAACTAATACATTGGAAAAAGCATTCAACAAATCTATAGCTGTTGGATGTGCCCAAAATAAGTCTCTAACACAATCACTTGACTCATCACTCCGATGCCACTCAACATATTTACAATCATTCAAGCATTTCATGAGTTGTTGCATCTGTGATCTACCAGCTTTGTCATCCAAGTAATATTTTTGTCGTGCATTGTAGATGGTCTTTATGGTACTTACATTCTTCTTATCATGTTGTTTCAACATCATTAAAATTTTTCTTGGTTTTACCATAGCATTTATCATATCACCCACCATACTTTGCTCTTGCACTGTTAATCGACCAGCAAAGGAATGTCCTTCTAGCTGTTGTGCAGCCAAATGATTATGCATCCCATATACTACTTTCACTGCCCAACTATCGATCTCGTCCAATTTCACCCCTAGTAACTCGAATGGACAATTACACTTCTTTGTTCCCGTTCCCAAGCGATGCAATTCATTTGTACTTGACCTATATGTTCCATACCTTTCACATACAAGTCGAACTCTAGGTCTTCTTCGAGGAACATCAAATTCTGATGATCTTATCACAACAACAAAACCTAGCTCTTTTCCAAGCTCTCTAGCCCATGCAATCAAGGTATTTCGACAATTGAAAACCTGAAACAAAATAAATTTAATAATTAGTTTTTTCTACTAGAGTAGTTTTAAAACATTATATTAATTTTAAAACTACTTACTTGGTTAGTAGTAAATGCATCGGTACAGTCAAATATTTCTTCATGGACACTTTTCGATTCTCCGCTGTACACTATCCTTTTATCATTCTGCAAATATTAAATAAATTCATTAATTATAATTATTATAATAAATAATATATTAAAAAATTAAGATTGAATTTTAGTACAAGAGCGCACAAAAAGACAGATCTGTGCAAGCCAGGCATGTTCCGCGCAAGCTGACACTTGCGCGAATCATGAATTTCTGCGGAAGCTCCACTTGCGCGGAAATCCCGCGCAAGGGCCTCCTGCGCGGAAATGTCGCGCAAGTTCAACTTGCGCGGAAATCCAGAGCAAGTACCACTTGCGCTGAAATCCCGCGCAAGCGTGACTTGCGCTGAGATATGGCGCAATTTTTTCCGATTTTCAATTTTTGCAGAAGACAGATTTTTACCTCTTCTCCTTCTTCATCGGCTTCTACACTTTTAACAAAACTTTCGTACTCTTCGTAACTATCATAATAGCTATCATCAGGAAGATTTTCCATTTTTTTTTTAAGAAAATGAAATATAAACTGGGAAGGGAGTGCTCGTGAGAAAGAAAAAAATGGTTGAAGGGAAACGCATGAACAGAACAAAAAGGGAGAAGAAGTAAAACGAGAAGAAAAAGACGCAGAAGAGTGTTTTTTACAACAGTTATCCTTTTAACCACAAACGCTTAATTTTTTTTAACCACAGAACACATTTTTTCCGGATCTCAATGTCGCGCAGGTGAAACTTGCGCTACAATGTCGCGCAAATTTCACTTGCGCGACATTTGCGCGCAAATTACAGTTGCGCGACATTTGCGCGCACGTGAAACTTGCGCAACAAACACGCGCAAGTTTCACTTGCGCGAATTTGCGACTTTCGCGCAAGTAAACTTGCGCGATTTTCGGACTTTCGCGCATGTGAAACTTGCGCGTGTTTGTCGCGCAAGTAAGACTTGCGCATCATTCCAGATTATCTGATGAGGGCGAGTTTTGTCATTTTATCCGGTTTTTTTACTGTTGAAAAAATGGATTGGGGTAGGAATAGTAAAACTTGGGGTAGGAATAGAAATTCTCACGTCTTACTCTTTATATTTACTCGATACGTAAAAAAATGAAGAGAAAAAATGAAGAGGAGATGTATTATATATAAGTTCGTATATGATGCACTGACAGTGTATAGTTTTTATAGACTGTCAATGTATCAGAGGTTGACACCTCATCAATAGGCCCTTATGGGTAATTTAAAAAAATTATTTATATTTGCATATAAGGGCCTATTGATGAGGTGTCAACTTTTGGTACATTGACAGTGTATAGAAACTAGACACTGTCAATGCATCATATATAAATCCATTATATATACACCTTTGGTAATAAACTTTGGATTTATATATATATGATGCACTGACAGTATATGAAACTATACACTGTTAATGTATCAGAAGTTGACACCTTATCAATAAGTTCTTTTGTGCAAATTAAAAAAAAAGTATTTATATTTACTTTTAAGGGCTTGACATATTTTTTAATTTGTCAATTGATGAGATGTCAATCTCTGATGTATTGACAGTGTATAGAAACAATACGCTGTCAGTGCATCATATACAAACCCATAAACTTTATATTTATTGTATTAGTTTTATATATACATTATACATATATGTACAATTGCCATACGTTTTTTTTTCCATTGCCATATTTTATTAGTTATACATATATATAATGTATTAGGATTTATATATGATGCTCTGATAGTGTATAGTTTTTATACATTGTCAATGCATCAGAGAACACCTCATCAATTAACAAATTAAAAAATATGCAAGCCCTTAAAAGTAAATATAAATAAAATTTTCAAATTTGCTCATAAAGGTCATTGATGAGATGTCAACCCCTGGTGTATTGACAGTATATAGAAACTATACACTGTCAGTGCATTATATATAAATCCAATGTATTAATAATATATATGGATTTATATATGATACACTGACAGTGTATGGTCTCTATACACTATCAATGCACCAGAAGTTGACACCTCATTAATAGGCCCTTAAATGCAAATATAAATAAATTTTTTTAATTTGCCCATAAGGGCTTATTGATGATGTGTCAACCTCTTATGCATTGACAGTGTATAAAAATTATACACTGTCAGTACATTATATACAAACTATATATATTAGTCATGTGTTTACTAGTTATAGGTGTTTATTATTTCATATATGTGTTATTTCATATATATATATATATATATATATATATATATATATATATGTTTATTATTTTATATATATTAAGTCTTTATTAATATTACTATTTTATGTGATTGTCGCTTACCTGCAATTCTATGTAAGTTGAATTTACACTTATATATTGTGAACACTAACGTAAATACCCTCGTTTACTCACTAATTAATATATTATAATAATTGTTCATAGAAAAATTTGTTTAACTAAATTTATCAATTTACTTAACTATGAAACTTTTATCGAAATGTGTATGTAATTTCACTTGAACAAGTTAAAGTTTCACTTATAATTTAGAATTTTACTCAATAGTTTTACCTTAAAATTTGTGCCAACAACTTTGCTTACTCACCCTTTTGCTCATTTGAGTCTCTACACATCATTTAAAATTATTATTAATTTATTATTAGCTTATCATATTTATATTAAGAATTAAATAGTTGAATTGAGGTTCGAAAAAATTTCGACTATTTACATTCCATCTCAATAGATGCTTTACATTAGAAGGAAAAGGTGAACCAACACAAAGAATTATGACAGCTTCTGACTTTAACATGCGTTTTATTTTTTCAGATCCTGGTTTGAAGGCATAACACATGATAATCGAATTTTTTTCCAAGCATTTAGAGGCAAAAACTTGAATTTCTCACATCTCACCAAGTTAAAGATTTTATATTACTTTATAATTATTTAAAATATTTTATTTGGTTTTGCTATTGTTTATTATCTTTATGTTAAAATTTTGAATTTTTGTAATTTTTTAGGTAAATATTATATCGAAAATTCAAGATATCTACATATGGCCCCCTTCTTTTAAACCATATAGCGAGGAACAATATCATTTATCATATTTTTATTAAGATAACTTGCACGAAAAACTCATCTCTACGCAAGTCAACTTGCTTTGGGATCAGCCCAACGTAGGACACTATGTGAAGCGCTTTTACGCTCTTCGCATAAATTCTCTTAAGCATTAGGAGGTTTGAAATTTTTTTAAGACTCTTTTCCCTTTTTGATTTTTTTAAGCTTACATTTTTTTTTTCAGTTTCCATGCTTATCATATTCTTCAATGCTATTATAATAATTACTTTCACTTAAATTTTTCATTTTTATTAGAAAAAACAAATTTAGGATTTAGATATTTTGAAAACTTTCATTATGTGCATTTATCTTTTCATTAAATTTTTTTATCCTAATAAATATTAAAGTATAAAGAACAAAAATTGTAGTGCAAATAAAAAATTCTAAAGAGCTTCTAGTTGCAATCAAAAAATTCTGTCTCACAACCTATTTTAATGAAAAAATTTTAATACCAAAATGCCCTTATATAAAAATACAACATTACCCTTTTTTTGGTTGTTTTTCGATACTCCCATAAATGAATTTCCGGGAGCAAAGTGAGTATCCCGGAAATTCATTTCCGAGACTACCATACTTCCGAGACCAGTTGAGCTCCCGAAAGTTCACTTCCGGGAGCTTTATATTTTTATAAAAAAATATATTTTTTAAATATTTATATTGGACAGAAGCACATTTCGTGAGACAGAGAAGCCTCACGGAAGCATATTTCCAGGAGCCACAATTAGCTCACAGAAATATGTTTCCATGAGCATCGCAAACAAAAAAAATTGGGTTTTTTTTGCACCGAACAAGTCTTTAAATCTCCCAAAATTTCATTTCCAATCCATCAACTATGAAATATAAGTAATAAAATGAATATATTCAATGGAATTTCAAGAAGGGGGTGTCAACCACACCCTATCTCTTACTAGACACACCCTAAGTTAAGCTTTTTTTTTTCCAAAATTAACCTCTTGTAATATTACAATTCTACCCTAACCTATCTTAGCACACCCTAAATCAGCACACCCGAGCCATAATTCATCTTCTTTCCCGTTCAACATTCTCAAACCAAATAAAACCAACTGAAAAATTGAAGTCATGGAGTATTTTGATGATAATACAAGCAAGGAATCATTCATGGATGAAGATTTAGTAGAAATGTATCATAATGCTGAAGAGGTATGTTATTATACTTGAAACCTATGCAATTTTTTCATTTTTCGGCAAAAAATATTGGAATTTGACACTCCCAGCAGTAAATTGCTGAGAGATTAACATTTTAGTAGCAGCATCTTGTTGAGACTGCATAGCATTCACGGCAGGGTGCTAACGAGAAGCGTTAGTTGTCTCGGCTGGGTCCTGCAGAGACTACATAACCACTTATGTGGTCTCGGCAACACCCTGCCGAGATCACTTATGTGGTCTCGGTAGGTGCTGCCAAGACCACATAAGTGGTATTGGCAGCGCTCTGCCGAGAAGTCTGCCAAGACCACTAATATGGTCTACCGAGACCACATTAGTGATCTCGATAGCATCCTACCGAGACCATGGTCTCTTGGCTATCGAGATTGTGGTCTCGGCTGTCGAGACCACATATATACTCTTGAGACCATGTTTAATAGTTTTTTATTTAATAATAGTTTGTTAACTGATACGTAAAAAAACTAATAATTTGTTGAATATTTGTAGGATAACAGAAGATTAATAGTTTATCAGCATCCAGTGGAGTCTTCTCAATTTGATTGCACTGAGTCATTTACTACGGACAAGGTTTTTTCTACTCGAGAAGAGTTAATAACATGGGCAAGGGAGATGGGCAGAAATGTAGGATTTGTAGTTGTGATTAGAGAATCTGAACAAGCAATTTTTTCAAGAAAGCCTAGATTACGGCTCTGTTATGAACGAAGTGGAAGATTTAGAGAGTCGAAAAAGAACAAAGCTTAATGCACTGATAAACCAACTCGTAAGGGTGTTGGAACAAAGAAATGTGGCTGTCCATTTGAGCTATTGGGTGTGAAATTAGAAAAGGATGATGAGTGGCAGGTTCAAGTAGTAAATGGGATACATAATCATGCGCCTGCGAGACATTTTGAGGGTCATCCATTTGTCGCAAGATTATCAGTTGAGGAGAAGGAAGTTGTAGCTGATATGACCAAGAACATGGTCAAACCACGGAATATTCTCATGACGTTGAAAAACAAGAATGAGAAGAATGTAAGTGTTATGAAGACCATTTACAATGCACGACAAGCTTACAAATTGATTGAGAAAGCTGGTAGGTCACAAATGCAACAACTAATGAAAATGTTGAATGAGTGTAGATACATTGAGTGGCATCAGAGTGATGAGTCAACGGATGTTGTGAAAGACTTGTTTTGGGCACATCCTACCTTGGTAGACGTGTTGCATGCTTTCCCACATGTGTTGATTATGGATTGTACATATAAAACAAATAGATATCGGATGCCACTCCTCGAGATCGTTGGTGTCACATCAACGAATTTGGCTTTTTCGGTTGCATTTGTGTACATGGAGGCGGAGCGTCAAGAGAATTACACGTGGGCATTGCAAATGTTAAAAAGTTTAATGGTAGGTGTTGCATCACCATCTGTTATTCTCACAGATCGAGAATTGGCATTGATAAATGCAGTTCAAGCAGTGTTTCTCTCCGCAGCCAACTTGTTATGTAGATGGCACATATCGAAGAATGTGCTTGCGAACTGCAAAAAGTTATTTGAGCGCGAGGAGAGGTGGGATGCATTCATGGCATCATGGAGTCTTCTTATATTCTCAATGACAAAAGTCTTCTTACATTCTCAATGACAGAAGAAGAGTACGATAGGCATTTAAGCTCAATGCACTTGGATTACTATAGTTATCCAAAAGCACTGCAATATGTGAATGAGACTTGGTTGGATAATTATAAGGACCGATTTGTTGCGGCTTGGACAAATAGAGTAATGCATTTCGGTAATGTAACAACTAATAGGTATGTTTATTGTTAGCTTTTAAGTTTACGTTCATTTTCCTCAGTAATTTTTGAATTGATAAGTAATATATGTCCTAATTTCTATTGTAGAGCGAAGAGTGCGCATGCAAGGTTGAAACGACATCTCGGATCGTCGCAAGGCGATTTTGAATCATCTTGGAACGTGATCAACTCCTTGATTGAGCTGTAACATACAGACATAAAGGCTTCATTTGAGGCAAGCCTTACTGTTGTTGAACATAACTTCAGGCCATCTTTATTCAAGGAGTTACGGGGGTTGGTGTCGAGGTCCGCTTTGCATATGATATTGATGGAGGTTGAGAGAGTAAAGAATGGATATATTGATATTCACACTTGTGGCTGTGTAATGAGATTGACACATGGGTTGCCATGTGCGCATGAAATTGCTGAGTATATACAGTTTAGACGACCAGTACCCTTATCTGCTCTTCATCCACATTGGTCGAAATTAGATCTGACGAAGTCCACATATGATGACATGCAACAGTTGACATTGGATGCTGAGTGGCAGATAATTGTGAAACGGTTCGATGCATGTAATATTGATGGAAAACTAGCCTTGAAAAAAAAGTTGAGAGAACTAGGTGATCCGGCAACAACATTCCTTGTTCCTCCAGTTGAAAAGGCTAAGACAAAGGGTCATACTCGAGCATCGAAGATGGACACATCAACTCGACAGGAACCTTCTTATTTTGAGATTGTCGAGTCTGGTCATGACAGTACCATTTCACCAACAACAGCAAGTTCAGTGAAATTGGCGAAGAAGAGGCAGAAATTACCTGTATATCGTAAAGGTGTCAAGATTTGATATATGGATTCTTTTCCCATCGAGATTCGTCCATTCATTCACGATGTTGTGGATGTTGAGTCTGATGGACATTGCGGATTTAAAGCTATAGCAGGGTTGTTGGGTATGACTACAGATGCTTGGCCACAAGTGCGACGAGATTTGATGGATGAGTTAAAATGACACAGAGATGAATATATATATCTCTATGGATCTCAGGAGCGTGTGGATGAATTGATGCAATCGTTGGTGTGTTTCAACACGGTGGCGTATAAGGATAATTGGATGACCTTATCAGACATGGGTCATTTGATGTCCTCACGGTATGACGTTGTGCTTGTCCATTTATCTTCAAGACAATGCTTGACATATCTTCCGCTTAGATCTATTGCACCTCCTCCAATGCAACATAAGTTAATAACTATTAGATTTGTCAGCAACTGTCATTTTGTTCAGGTATAGATCACGGTGAAAGTTTATTATTGTTCATTGTTTTCACTTTGATTTAATTAAATATAATGCATTGTTGCAGGTATTATTGGATCCAAGAGCACCGATACCTCTGATCGCATGCAACTGGCATAAGTATCGATATGAATGCGCTCTAGTGTGGGAGCTTCCATACGTCTCTCGGATCGAGGATTTCAAATTATTATTTTCATCAAACACAGATGTTGCAACCCAAGAGACAATCAATCTAGATGAACTATGATGTATTAACTAAGTATAATACATTGTTGTAATGTAAACATTTGTTTATTATGCTATGTAACTCAACATAATCATGTTTTCTTGAATTAAGTCTATTTTTTTCATTTGATGATAATTGCATATGATATTTACTATAATAATAATAATAATAATAATAATAATAATAATAATAATAATAATAATAATAATAATAATAATAATAATAATAATAATAATAGGAGAAAAAAAGGGGGAAAAAAGCTCCCGGAAGTGATTTTCGGGAGCTTGTTGCCGCAGCAACATGTTGCTTACTACCGCAGTAGCATGCGACTTGCAGCATGCTTCTGGCAGCTGCTCGCAGTAGCATACAATTGCTGCCTGGCAGCATTCAGGTGCTGCCAGGCAACAACTCAGCTCACCAGAAAAAAAATGTTGATGACAGAGAGATTTAGGCTATGTAATAAGAGCAACAAAGGAATAAAAAAAATTTTAGGGTGTGTCTAGCCAAATTTAGGGTGTGAATAGAAAACCCCTTATTATTATTATTATATATTATTATAAGTTAAAAAAATAATTGCCTCAAATGGTTTGATAAATAAAAGATGGCACATATCAAAGTAATGAGACAAAAGAAATCTAAATATATACATAAATATTTTCAGAATTTCTAACATAAAGTTTAAGTCAACTATAAAATACAAAATCTACTGTCTCCTCCTCTTTTGCCTAACATATACGGAAGGAGATGTATGAGGTGGCACGGAAGATACAAGTGGTGCAGCTGCTGCTGGTGCTGGAGCTGCTGCTGGTG
This sequence comes from Heritiera littoralis, assembly GCA_031772115.1. Taxonomy (NCBI): domain Eukaryota; kingdom Viridiplantae; phylum Streptophyta; class Magnoliopsida; order Malvales; family Malvaceae; genus Heritiera; species Heritiera littoralis. The sequence goes on along the minus strand of JAPDPK010000139.1, from coordinate 1,768,143 downwards.
GTGGTGCTGGTGCTGGTACTGAAGCTACTGGTGCTGGTGCTGGTCTAGCTGCTGGTGCTGGTGGCAAACGCAGTGATCGTGCTGAGGAAGGTGGAGCAGCTGAGGATGGAGGGGGACGTGGAGGTCGTGATGAAGATGCTGTCTGTAGAGGATGTCGGGGCACTGCAGTACGCCTGGGCAATCTCGCTACCATTGCATAAACATCATGCACAGCCTGGGGCCAAAACATCCAAGTCTTGATCATCTCCACCCGCCTCTATTGTGTAAAGTCTGTCAAATATGTGTCCCACAACACGCTACAAAATCATGAAAAAATAAATATATTAATTTCAAGATATGTAAGTTTTCATCACATTGAATAAAAAAATGACTAACCTCCCAATCAATCACTATGTGCTGGGCCATCGATCTATGAGAAGGATCCTGGATATAACGATGTGAAATGGTCGCATACCAAATCATGTAATTCGCTGTAGACTCTCCAGGAGTCATGCATTGTGCACTCTCCTATCCTTATTAATCACATGATAATCCCAGCTATCCCAGTACCCCGGCTGAAAGCTATACTTCACGACATAAGTAGCTGGCTTCGATCCTCGTCTCGCGTGAAATGGAGTCAGAGGTGGACGTGGAATGCTCTGCACATAGCCCCAGTGCCGGAGAACTCTATCCAGATGGTATGGCTCCACGATGTCATTAAACTTGATGCATCCGCAAAAAAATGAAATCTCTGGCAATGGATGTCTCTCTCTAGTGTCTGCATATGGCTCCCAGCAGACTTGATGACAGTGAAGGTCATCAAGCTACTCCCTCAGTATCTTTAGAGAAATACTGCAACTAAGTGGCTTCCATCGTTGAGCACGTGGCTGCTCAGATCTATATGCCATCTCTCGTACTGGATTTAGCGTTGGAAAATGCTCATAAATCCACGCCTACATAAAACAAAATAGATTTTCAAAATCAAATCATAAGCTAATAAATATCAAACAAATCAATATTATTATTAAATAAACATTATATACCTGAAGCAGTGTCATATAACCAGCTATCGAATGGCACTACACTCTACTGGCCTTACCCAACTGTCTATACATATAAGCCAGGCAAGCTGCACCCCATGCAATCTCACCCACAGTAGTAAGATCCTCCAAAAAAGATAAGTAGCGACTGGTACTCGTGTTGCACTCTTATCAGCAAATAGAGTGCAACCAAGTAAAAATAATAACAATGCGCGAGTCGTGTACTCTATCTGCTCCCCGCTATCAAAGTCAAAAACCATCCCAAATGTATCCTTCAGCCACTACATCCTAACCTGTGGTCCTTTAGTGGCGGTCGTGTCTTCCTTTGCCTTTTCTTCACTCACTCCTAGCAACCGCACTAACATTCTATTTGCATCGTCAATAGAGACGGAATTGAAAGATATAGTCCTCTCGACCACGGGGATGCCAAGCAATGAAGAGACGTCATCTAGAGTGATGGTCATCTCTCTGAAAGGCATGTGAAATGTGTTCGTCTCTGGATGCCACCTCTCGATAAATGCAGTAATAATGGTCTTGTTGCACGTAACATAACTATACTGCAACAATGGATACAACCCTGACCGTGCGATCGTGGAAAGGATACGTGACCGACTCTGATCCAATATCCATATACCAACTTTAGAACCGTGATTAATAACTTTTAGTTCCCCTCGCTCCTGAAACAATACCAAATAAAATAATGGTCATCTCTCCGAAAATTCTAATTTACATTACAATAAATATATAATAAAGTTCACTTATACCTTTTGCTGCCAAATAGCTGCAGCAACATGTGATCCATAACTAACTAGCAGAGATGGATCAACTGGACCACCAGGATAAGATACAGTAGAAGTATTGTCTTGCTCAGCAGCTGGTGTCACACTAGAAGTACTCGGCTGCTCCCTCTGAGCCGTAACTGGTGCATCGCTAAATGTACTCCGCAGCTACCTCTATGCCGCAGCTGGTGCCTTGCCAGATGTACTCCGCTGCTACCTCTGTGCTGCAGCTGGTGCCTCGCCAAGTGTCCGTTGCTGCCTCGGCGCCCCAGCTGCTGCCTCGCCAAGTGTCCGTTGCTGCCTCGGCGCCACAGCTGCTGCCTCGCCAGAGGTACTCCGCTGCTGCCTCTGTGCCACATCTGGTGCATCACTAGATGTACTCGACTCCTGTCTCTCCTCAACATCTGCTGCCTCAAGAGCTCGTCTCCTCCTCTTAGTCACAGTGGGTACCCGTCTCGAATCCACTAATGCTTCAACACGTCTCCTCCTCTCACCTCTAGATGACCCTGCTCCTCGTGTACATGGTGGCATCTGTATAAACACAGAAGAAAACTATTTTAATTTCGATTAATCAATTTACATATAATTTAAACTAAAAAATAGCAAATAAGTTAAATTTATTATAAAATAGAAAATAAGTTAAATTTAATCCATTTCACATATAATCTAAACTAAAAATAAAAAATAACTAAAATTTAATCTAAATAAAAAAATTTGAAAAAAATTTATTTCATTTTCAGGGTGCCGCGAGCCTTGCAATCTCGCGGCACCATGGTGGCAAGAGCCCACAAGACTCGTGGTACCCATGCTGCCGCGAGAAAAAAAAAATAGCGGGACCATTGGTCAACAAGACCATAAATATCGCGGCACCCATGGTGCCGCGATACCTCTATCCTCCCGGTACTATTTTGTGGAACACTACAATTCTCGCGGCACTATAGTACCGAGATTAAAGCCCATGAGAGGCATCTTCGTCCCGCGCCATCTAGAACATCGCGACAGTTCATTGCCGCGAGCTGCGCACCCGAAGCCTCTATCGATTTTTCTCAAAATTTTCACATGTATTTCGTTTAAATGAAAAAAAATATAAAGCATATAACATCTGTAATTGAAAAATAAAGGCCATACTTACCTTGTTTGCTTCAAAAACTCAACGATTTGTGAAGGATTTGAGGAAATGAGAGAGTTTGGAATATGATTTTGGAAAGAACTCGGGTGTGCCGTGGGTTTGGAGGGGTAGATTGGGTGACCGGTAAGGATAATGGGTGTGGGTAGTAAAATGTGTGTGGGGCTAAGGTGAGAGTAGAAAATAGGGTGTGACTAGAAAAACCCATTCAAGAATTTATCTTTGATTATTGCAAATATAGGGAAACTCAAAAGAGTTGAGAGTTTAGGATTGGAGTTTGAGGAAGTTGTGTAAAGTTGTGTGAAGGGTAAGTTAGGTAAAATAATATAGGAAATAGGTTGTGAGAAGTAAAAATTAAAAGAAAATTTTATAATTTAGGTTGTGAGAAGTAAAAAGAGTGTGACTAATAAGTGATTTGCATATATTTGATTTACCGTCATAACCAAATCCTACTTTTAATAAAATTTAATAATTAAAAATATTTTTATAAAAAACTAAAAAGGGGAGTGTATTTTTTGGCCAAAACTTTTTTAAAAAATTTAGGAGAATATATAAAGGAGAATTTCTATTCCTACCCCACGTTTTACTATTCCTACCCCAATCCATTTTTTCAACAGTAAAAAAAACGGATAAATGACCAAATTCGCCCCATCAAATAATCTGGCACGATGCGCAAGTTTTACTTGCGCGACAATGTCGCGCAAGTTTCACTTGCGCGAAAGTCGCAAATTCGCGCAAGTTAAACTTGCGCGACAATGTAGCGCAAGTTTAACTTGCGCGACAACTTGCGCGACAATGGTCGCGCAAGTTTAACTTGCGCACAAATGTCGCGCAAGTTTCACCTGCGCGACATTGAGAAGTGGAAAAATTTTGTGGTAAAAAAAATTAGGCGTTTGTAGTTAAAAGTATAACTGTTGTAAAATTGCTCTTCTGCGTCTTTTTCTTCTCGTTTTACTTCTTCTCCCTTTTTGTTCTGTTCATGCGTTTTCCTTCAACCATTTTTTTCTTTCTCACGAGCACACCCTTCCCAGTTTACATTTCATTTTCTTAAAAAAAATGGAAAATCTTCCTGATGATAGCTATTATGATAGTTACGAAGAGTACGAAAGTTTTGTTAAAAGTGTAGAAGCCGACGAAGAAGGAGAAGAGGTAAAAATCTGTCTTCTGAAAATTGAAATTCGGAGGAATTGCGCCATATTTCAGCACAAGTTATGCTTGCGCGGGATTTCAGCGCAAGTTTCTCTTGCGCGGGATTTCCGCGCAATAGGAGATTGCGCGGTATTTCTGCGCAAATGTAGCTTGCGCGGTATTTCCGCGCAAATGGAGCTTGCGCGGAACTTCATGTTTCGCGCAAGTGTTAGCTTGCGCGGAACATGCCTGGCTTGCACAGATCTGTCTTTTTATGCGCTCTTGTACTAAAATTCAATCTGAATTTTTTAATATATTATTTATTATAATAATTATAATTAATGAATTTGTTTAATATTTGCAGAATGATAAAAGGATAGTGTACAGCGGAGAATCGAAAAGTGTCCATGAAGAAATATTTGACTGTACCGATGCATTTACTACTAACCAAGTAAGTAGTTTTAAAATTAATATAATGTTTTAATACAAATCTAGTAGAAAAAACTAATTATTAAATTTATTTTGTTTCAGGTTTTCAGTTGTCGAAATACCTTGATCGCATGGGCTAGAGAGCTTGGAAAAGAGCTAGGTTTTGTTGTTGTGATAAGATCATCAGAAGTTGATGTTCCTCGAAGAAGACCTAGAGTTCGACTTGTATGTGAAAGGTATGGAACATATAGGTCAAGTACAAATGAATTGCATCGCTTGGGAACGGGAACAAAGAAGTGTAATTGTCCATTCGAGTTACTAGGGGTGAAATTGGACGAGATCGATAGTTGGGCAGTGAAAGTAGTATATGGGATGCATAATCATTTGGCTGCACAACAGCTAGAAGGACATTCCTTTGCTGGTCGATTAACAGTGCAAGAGCAAAGTATGGTGGGTGATATGATAAATGCTATGGTAAAACCAAGAAAAATTTTAATGATGTTGAAACAACATGATAAGAAGAATGTAAGTACCATAAAGACCATCTACAATGCACGACAAAAATATTACTTGGATGACAAAGCTGGTAGATCACAGATGCAACAACTCATGAAATGTTTGAATGATTGTAAATATGTTGAGTGGCATCGGAGTGATGAGTCAAGTGATTGTGTTAGAGACTTATTTTGGGCACATCCAACAGCTATAGATTTGTTGAATGCTTTTTCCAATGTATTAGTTATGGATTGTACATATAAAACTAATAGATATCGACTCCCACTCCTTGAGATTGTTGGTGTAACATGTACAAATCTAACTTTTTCAGTTGCATTTGTTTACATGGAGGCTGAGCGCACTGACAACTACACTTGGGCATTAGAGAAGCTGAAAAGTTTGATGTCTTCTGATTCAACACCTTCTGTCATTGTTACTGATAGGGATTTAGCATTGATGAAAGCAATACAGACAGTGTTCCCTAGCGCAATTAATCTCTTATGTAGATGGCATATATCAAAGAATGTACTTGCTCATTGTAAAAAGTTTTTTGAGAGCATGGAGAAGTGGGAGGCATTCATGTCATCTTGGGGCGTTCTTGTATCCTCTTCAAATGAGTATGAGTATGAAGCAAATTTAAGTTCAATGGTCTCTCATTACCGTTCTTATCCTAGAGCGCTCGAGTACTTAAGAGATACTTGGCTAACGACACATAAAGAGAGATTTATTGCTGCTTGGACAAATAAAGTAAAGCACTTTGGAAATGTTACAACAAATAGGTATGCATGTTTACAAAGTTTAAAAGTTCTTATTTTCACAACTTATACAATTTATTCATTATAATCAACATTGTTCGAATGACATGTAGGGCTGAGAGTGCACATGCGAAGTTAAAGAGGCACCTTGGATCGTCCCAAGGAGATTTTGATTCATCTTGGAAAGTTATCAACTCTCTGATTGAGCTACAACATACGGAGATAAAGGCTTCGTTCGAGAGAAGTGTTATTGTTGTTGAACATAATTTTCGACCAGCTTTGTTTAGGGAGTTACGAGGATTGGTGTCTAGGACAGCATTGAATATACTTTTGAAGGAGGCGCATCGAGCAAATGATACCGGCATTGACCATCTTATTTGTGGTTGCATCATTAGAAGCACACATGGGTTGCCTTGTGCTCATGAGATTGCTGAATTCATGAGGGATGAGAAACCTATTCCCTTATCTGTTTTGGATCCTCATTGGTCGAAGTTGGACTTGAAGAAGAAAACTGTTGATTATTTGGCTGAGCTGAATCTTGATGCCGAGTGGGAGCTAATAGTGAAACGCTTCAATGCGTGTGATCTCTCAGGAAGATTAGCCTTGAAGAAAAAATTAAGAGAAATAGGTGATCCAGCAACTACATTCCTTATTCCTCCACTCGAGAAGGCTAAGAGCAAAGGTCGTTCAGACAAATCAACTCGACGTGCCCCTTCATACTTTGAGATTGTTGAATCTCAACATGATAGCACATCAACACCCGCAAATTTAAATTCAGCGACTAAAAGGATGAAGCTACCAGTTAATCGAAAAAAGAAAGTGAAATTTATTGATTCTTTCCCTTTAGAGATACGCCCCTTCATACGCTCTACTGTGGATGTTGAGTCAGATGGACATTGTGGCTTTCGGGCTATAGCTGGGTTGCTAGGCATGGGTGTTGATGCATGGGCGAAGGTGCGACAAGATTTGATTGACGAGATATGTGATTTTCGAGCTTACTATGTTAGTCTCTATGGATCCATGCAGCGTGTTGATGAATTGTTAGAGACATTATCATATTTCAACATACCGACTCCTTATGATAAATGGATGACTTTACCCGATATGGGTCACTTGATAGCAACAAAGTATAATGTTGTGCTCGTCCATTTATCTTCGAGACAATGTTTGACATATCTCCCGCTTAGAACTGCACCACCTCCACCGCTACAGCATGGATTCATAACAATTGGATTTGTTAACGATTCTCATTTTGTTGAGTTATTGATAATGATATATATGTTACACTTTAGATATTGTGTATTTCATTTATTATGCGTTTAACAATGCTATTTTTCAGGTATTTATGGACCCGTTTGCGCCAATACCTCCGATTGCATGCAATTGGTATCGGTATCGATGTGACTTTGCTTGTGAGTGGGAGCTTCCATATGTATCTCGCATCGAAGAATTTCAAAATTTGTTTTCGAGATCAGATGTTGTCATTAGAGAAACCATTGACTTAGATGACATATGATATTTTATTAAATATTACTGTATTTGATATGTATGCCTTGTTAAGATTGTATTATTGATTTATACATTATATGTTTTAATAACATTATCCAAATATCATAAAGATAATCTGTATGTTTAAGAAACAAAAAATCACTAAATATCATTACTAAATTATAAACAAAAATCACAACATATTTTAATAACATAATCTAATATCATAAACATAAACTGTATCTTTACAAAACAAAAGTCATTAAGTACAAATACATTAATCCTCCGACGCATCCGATATAATTGCCTTGCCTCTCCTCCTCCCGATCCTAGTATAAAAACGTGTAGGCGGAGGAGCTATGTCTGATGTAACTGGTGGAGCTGTCTCCGAGGAAATAGGAGCTCGTGGAGGAGTTGGAGGAGGTGCATGTGATGGAGCTGGATGAGGAGCTGAAGATGAAGCAGCATCTGACGACCCAGTTAATATGTCATGCAGGTCGTGAAGTCCCTTTGCCAATGTCTCCACATCTTGGTTGCCGCACATGAGTAATTCAATGTAAGAAATTGCCCTCGAATTGCGCTGCAAAACAATACATGAAAGAAATTTTATCAAATTAAATAGTATGAAAAAATTTTATTCACTTGAGATTTAGTGTTAATAACTTACGCTAGAATAATCGGACTCGACAAGGGGAGCTTGAAACCTCGATCTGCGTGCTGGGTTTTGTACGAATCGATGAGAAATGGCTTCATACCAAGCCATATAATCTGGATCTGTCTCTCCTGGGATCACACATCTTCGTCCTCTATTCTCTTCTGTGAGGACATACATAGGCCATCTCTCCCATATATTATTCATAAACTGATAAATGACATCGTAAGTGGTGCTCGTACTACCTCTCCGTGCTCTAAATGGCGCCAAAGGTCTCGGAGGTACGGTCTGTACATAGCCCCACTGCCGTAACACTCTCTCTGGATGATACGGCTCCACAACATCCCCAGCTTTCAAGCAGACGGTGAAAAATGTGATCGGAGGCAACGGATGATGTCTCCGACTATCTGCATAGGGATCCCAGCACACCTGGTTACACTGAAGGTCATCTAGCTGCTCTCGCAAGACCTTCACATCCTGGCCATAAGTACGTGGCTTCCATCGTCGAGCTCGAGGCATACTCTCCTCGTAGTTAACGTTCACCTCCGAACTTAACGACGAAAAGTGCTCATAAATCCAAGCCTACATCAAATAAAACATTAATCATTAATAAATTATAAACAATTAATTTATAATTAACAAGTTAGATAAAGTAAATTATAATACCTGTAAAAGGGTCATATAGCCGCCAATCGATGTGACTTTTGACCTGCTCGCAAGACCCAGCTGTCTATACATATGAGCAAGAGCACCTGCACCCCACGCGTATTCACTGATAGCCGCTAGCTCCTCTAAACAGTGCAATAATGACACGGCAACATGTGACCCACTCTTATCTACAAAAAGAGTGCATCCAAGCAAGTGAAGCAAGTATGCACGAGTAGCATATACTATCTCCTCATCACTGGAGCTGTCGGTGACATGGCTAAAATTTGTTCTCAACCACTGCAATGTCACACTGGACCCACGACCGGTGCTCGTCGCCGCTTGAGCCTCGGAAATAGAGACTCCTAACAACTCTACTAATACTCTAACAGCTTCCTTCACAGAGATGTGCCGGCAAAATACGATCGCCCCGGTCACTGGTATGCCTAGCAGGGTAGCTACATCATCAAGAGTAATCGTCATCTCTCCAAATGGCATATGAAATGTATTCGTCTCTGGCTGCCACCTCTCACAAAAAGCAGAGATGATGGTGTTGTTGCATGTGCGGTAACTACAGTCAACTAAACTCGCTAAGCCGGACTGCATAACCGAGGAGAGAATACGAGATCTATCATCATCTAAGATCCACTGAGAGATTTTGTTGCTATGATTCAGGACCTTCAAATTGTCTCGCTCCTATATCGAAAACAACAAACAATAAGTTATTTCAAAAGCGTCATGTTATCACTTCTTGCAAAAACATATTACCAAATTTTTGAAAGGAGAATTACCTGCCCATCCCATATTGCAAAAGCAACATGTGATCTAAAACTTCGAAGAACTGATGTATCGGTCGGACCTCCAGGACAAGGCTCGACTTCCTCCTCTACATAATCCGCATCTAGCTGCTCAGCCTGCTCGACCTGCTCAGCCTGCTCGTCCTGCTCGACCTGCTCGACAGGTTCGACTTGTTCAGCTTGCTCGGCTTGATATCTCCTAACTCGTCGTCTCCTCTCAGAGCCGGTAGGTCGCTGTCGTCTTCCTTGAGATGAATCTCCACCTCGTGTATTAGCCATGTCTGAAAAAAAAATATTTAAAAAATTATCAAACATATTAAAAGCCAAGACACTAAGTGCAATAGTTGAGTGCAAGTGTGTGAGGAAGTAAAAAGTGTACAAGTGAGTGGAAGTGTGAGTGAGTGACGTGAGGTGTGTGTCGTGCAAAGTGAAAGTGAGAAATAATAGTGTCAAGTGTGTCTACATTGTCAGCAAGTATAAATAAGCAGATCATGACAAGTGAGCCTATAGTGTTTAAATAGAACATAGCATGAAATATATCTGACAATGCTTAAATTGAACATAGCATGAATAATATATCACATTATTTATTTGATAATATATCACACCTCTTTGATAATATATCACATTATTTATTTTTCTGACAATGCTTAAATAGAACATAGCATAAAAAAATTAACATATATCAAGCACATACCTGATGGTAGTAGTCCTACAGTGCAATAGCTTGTACAGATTGATGGCAGCAATCGAAGGGTGATGGTGGCAATAGTCTGTATAATTATAAACTTTAGTCAGCTGATTAAATCAAAAATCATAAAAACCAAACTTGTAGAATGTAATCAAAACCAGAAATAATTGCAAACAGAATGCAAAACAGGATGTAGAACGCCCGCGCAAGTGAGACTTGCGCGGGGTTCTCGCGCATGGTGTGCAAGCCGCTCGACCTGCCCGGCCTCTCAGGCGTGCCACCTGCGCGGGGCTGGCCTCGCGCAGGTGGCGGGGCTGGCCTCGCGCATGTGTGCCACCTGCGCGGGGCTGGCCTAGCGGCACACCTGCGAGCGGCGCGAGCGGGACACCATGCGCAGGAGCTTCGAACTGCAAATACTATTTTTACCTTAACAGTAGGAGATTCGTACCAGGAAGGAGGAAGAAGGAAGGAGGAGAAGGAGAAGGAGAAGGAGAAGGAGAACGAGACGGAGACGGAGACGGAGAAGGAAGGAGAAGGAGGAGGAGTAGCCGGTGTGTGGTATGGGTAAAATTGTATTTTACTTTAAAAGGTTGTTTGGGGTGGGGTAGATTTAGTAAAAAACGGGGTACGAATAGAATTTCTCTATATAAAGCCTCACAAAGTCATAACGCCTCCTGAAAACATTGCTTTCCTTCTTTCCTTGCAAGATGCGCGGTCGCCACCACGGCAACCGTCCCTTCCGCCCCCCTGGCGGCCGTCCTCCATCTCAGCCACCATTTGAACCTCTAAATCCCAATTTTTCCCTCCAAGATCCCAACGTTCTTCAATTCCTTCAAGCCCTTACAACCTCAATCCAGCCACAGTTTCCTCTGCAACAAAACCCAAATAATTTCTCCTTCCAAAACCCCAATAATTATTCCCTTCCCCAAAACCCCAATAATTATACCCTTCCTCAAAACCCTAACATACCTATACAACAACAACAACAACAGGTATTCAGTAACAGCAGCAGCAGCCAAAGTCAGCCTCAGAACCAGAAAGGCACCACCCCCTCTCGCCAAGTCCAGAAGGAGGTTCGTGAAAGAGCAGAGCAGGCCGTGAAACAGGCGTGGCGTGAGCATATTGCATCCGGGAAGAGTGTTAGCGCATGGAAAATTTCAAACGCAGCCCTGTTGGCGCTGCAGGCTGATTCATGGAAGTCGTTGGGATTGAATATGGACGGGATTCCATCCCTGAAGAAGCTAATGACCATTGAAGAAAGGGTAATTACAGTGCAAAGATTATTATATGTTTATATATGCATATTTTGTAGCAATTTAGTTGGTCTATGGATGTTGAAATCCTTGAGGTAGACTATAGACAATTGGATGCCTTTTTTATTTTTATTTTTTTTTGCTGAAAAATATTGGTTTATTGTTGCTTATAATTCTTTTTAGAAGATAAGGGTTGTTGCTTTGCTACTTGCCTTTTTTTGGCTTCCTTGAAGAGAGAACAGAAAGTTGGTTTAAATCAGAAAGCAAACAATATTTTTGAAGAATCAAAAGTTAAGATGTTAATATTTTTTGGAGAATGAAATGCATTGTCAATTAAGATTTTTCTTTTTACATTTTTCTTTAACTTTAATAGCAAGCAGCAAGCAATTACAGAAAAGCAAGTAGCGAAAATGACAACTAAACAAAGCTTAAGGGAAGAGTAAGATTATTTTTTTATCTACTGGGAGTTGAGGATATTTATTACAGAAAGTTGGAAATTGGAATTGCATGGAATTATAAACTTTGATAACAAAAAGTTTTCAGTTTTCCTTTTGGGGGAGAAGGGAACAGGCAAGACATCTCTCTCTAGCCACATTGAAAGGAGCTCTTCGTGTGTAGCAGACAAATAGAAATTTTCTACTGTCCATTTTATATCAATGCAGGATGCCAAATGAAGACCAAATTATAGTTTGAAACATAATGATTATTTTTTTTTTAATTTCCTGCTTTCTTCTGTGTCTATTGTTTAGGTAAATGCATTTTTTCAATGTTTTGTTGGAGTATGGACAATTACTACATTGTATGAGTTGGAGATGGCAATCTGTGAGAATGAGGGTGTTAGGGCATTTAAAGAGCTGGAGCTTGGCCCTTTGCTCTGTCATCCATTTATCTTGCGTCACTTTTCAGTAAACTCCAATACTGCAGAAGTATTCAAAATAACAAGTGAGGACATAATAATTCACCTACATGAATACATGGACGGTCATAAAAATCAAAAGATTCTTATTGATGAATTTCTGGATTTTGTTGCTGACAAGCAAGCTGTGGCCAGCAAGGAAAAGCTTGGCGTGCGTATACAGAGCTTGACGTATGTATTCCATATCTTTGTACTAACTTTAAGTAGGAAAGTGTCATGCATTGATAGAAACTGATGCCTTGAGAGCTGCATAAAAACATGACTTATTTTGATTTTGGTATTTGCTTTACGGGGATGTATCATGGTGTTGCCACAAATCAGTGTATACTGTTGATTAATTACAACTTCCAATGTCTTGGTTGTTGGATCAAAGGCACATTGTAGATAATTATGATCTGGAAGAACTTTCATTAATATAGTATAAAATCATTTATAAGTATTAGTCCTTAACAGTAATAGAGTTGGCCTTTTATCATCATAGCCTAGGAAATCTATTACACTTCCAAAAATTTCTTCTTTTGGCATTAAAGGTATATATTTATATGTTAAATACATACAGGGTTTGATTTCTTACTGCTTTCTATATGATTTCCTATAATTTGGTTATACATTCCATGGTTGATTTCTTGTTACTTTCTGTATGATTTGCTCTTGTTGATTCATCACATGTTTTGTTTCTTTGCACTTTCAATCTGATATTCTATAATTTGTTTCTAAGGCTTACTTGGGTATTGACGCCATGCATGTGAACACATTGTCTAAGGCTTTCTTCTTGTAGTATCATGTTTGTAGTAATACTTACTTGTATAGATTTGGTACCTAATTGGAGGAATCAATATATTCAGTGACCATGTCCTAATTTGACAGAAAATATGATAGTACAGTTTATTGAAATTGTTACTGTTATGGTCATAGGACGCATACTAGTTTTCTCATGAAGGCAAAAAGGAAGATAGATTTTGAGGTAAAGAAATGCCAACAAGGACTGAGGCAAAAAAAAAGTGGTGAGGGTCGGAAGCTAAAAGAACGTTATATTAACATGTCAAAGCAAGTTGAGTCATTTATCTCAGCACACGAGGATTTTTGTGGCAAGCATATACGATTTGATTTATCAAGCTCAGAAGATGAAGATGGCAACAATTGTCCTCATGAAGACGAAAGGACTGACAATGATGAAGGCAAAGACTCCAAGTTACCATCACAAGTTATTAGTAGATCTGATTGGGTTAGTACTTGTCCTTACCCGTCTGCAACAGAAGAGTTAACAAGGCTTGGGTTGAAAGATGGAATGAATAAACCTTCTCCTGCTACTGGTAGCTCAAGCCACAATGACTGCACCGGACCATATAAAAGGAAAAGAAAAAATGATAGTCCCGGTCCTTCCATCTCTAGGCCAACTAAGTTGAGCAGAAAAGATGGGGTCAAGCAAAATGTTACTCTGAATGAAAATGGAAATGGCACCAAAGAGTTTAGTAATTTAGATGAAACTGAATTTTCACTCTCTGATAACTTGATGAAGACATTCATCACCACCTGGAAGGAGGCATGTAGGGAGCATACCATGGCAGAGGTTAGTTCACTCTTTCAAAAAAAATTAATTTTTTATTTTTGTTTCTTTATCCCAATGCAATTAGTTGTCTCATCCTGAGGAATCTATAATATTCAAAAGAATTTTGCCCAGGTTTATGGTGGGCTAGAGTTATGAAATTATGGATTGTAGGGTTTAGGGTTATGGAAGGAGCTAGGTAGAGTTTAAAACTCAAAAAGGGTTTATTCAGTTGAGAGTGGATCTCAAAGGATGGCTGAAATGAATTTGATGTGTTTGCTTCATTTGTGTCATATTGGTTCTTTATACATGGAACTTTTAATTAGAGATCTCATCTGTATTTCCTCCCTTTGAACTTGTTTCCAGTTGATACATAATTTGAGCTACATTCTTTCCATAAAGTGAACTTGTTATCAACCTTGGATATTTTTGTGGATTTAAGCCTTGCTCTAATAGAGATTGTCTACCTAGATCTTCTGGCCAAGTTATTGAACTTGCTAGGCTATAATTCCATTCTCATGTTTCTTTGCTGCAAATCTTTGAATTGCAAGTGATGTTGTTGGTTGTAATTAGTCATGGCTGTCTTCATGTCTTCTCAATGTAATGTGCTTACTGGTTTTCTTTTTTCAAGAAACTTCAGCTGTTCCTTATTAGTTTTGTCTACTGAAACTAGAATTTTCGCTCATCTAAAGTTTAATCTTAGAAATCCCTCAAAAAAAGAAAAAAGTTTTACCCCTTGTAGGAGATTTATATACCATGCACTCTTTCATTCTTCTAAATTTGCTATTTTTACTCACTATCCATTTCAGCTTTGTTTCTTATTTGCATTTCCTCACTGCTTTCATTTTAATGTATAATCTTAGGATTTCAGCTATATATTCAAATACATGAACTTAGTATCAGTTTTTTAATAATTGGAAATAGTTTTTGTAATTCTAACTGAAATGGGATACCTAATAGCTTAGATGTGGAAGTACACAAATTGGAGAGGGGGTGTGGGGGGTGGGGGGAAGGAATGGAACTGTGCAGACATTCAGAAAATACTTCTTGAAATTTTGCTAGGAATTGCAAACTTTAGTATTATAGATTTTAGCTCTGTCTACATCATATTTGTATTTCCTTACTATCTCTGTAACACCTCTATTCATGCAGGACATTAAGATTTCAACAATTTATTCAATTGATGATTGTTCGTATAAATTTACTGATTGGGATTAAGTGTTACAATTCTAATCAACACAGGACTTGTAGAAAAGCTTAGCTGTGCATTTGATATGTGCATACAGAGGCTGAGGAAGAGGAGAGGGAGAGGGAGAGGGAGGAGGAGGGGGACAAGTTTTGTCTACTTCATATTTGGATTACTTTCTGTTAAATTGTTGCACATGCTCACATAGATAGTAGAAGAGAGTTGCTTAGATACATACACACGCTGACACTTGCATGTAATTCTAATCAACATAGACAAGTAGAAGAGATAAAGAGAGAGCAATACATATGTACATGTCACTTGCACATAATTCTGATTAACATAGACAATTGACAACTTCGAGACTTAGATCTGAGACACTGAATTCCAATTTTGGTTGCATATTTTTTTTGTTTTTACATTGTACATTTTTAGGATAGTTGCATTTCCAATCACAAGATGTTTTTGTTCGTGAATGTTAACTGCATGAGGTTGGACACAGAGTTTCTTCTTTTGTTTCAATCACTGTTATATGATATGCATTTTGTGGACTTCTGTTTTTATTCATAGGTTCTGCAAAGAATGCTTTGCTTTTACAAGTCAAAAGCTCAGAAGAGGAAGAAAATGAAGTCAATGCTTTCTTCTTATCCATTTATTGGGTTACTAAATGTTGCTGTAAGTCTATCGTGCTTAGCTGATTGCAATAATTTGTTTGTGTTAAATTGCTGCAGAATCTAGTAAAAGGTCCTCCCATCCTGACAGTTATTTTTTTTTTCATTTGCATTTGCTAACTTGAAGAGCATAAAATATTGCATAATATTGTTTATATCCATATGTACAGTCCTCTTCCTGACAATTATGATAATGCTTTAGCTTTATGATACGTTAGGTAATAGTACTCTGTCAATTTTCTAAAACGTATATTCTTTAGGTTGTTTTTATATAAAATGTTTTCTCAGGTACCTTGATTTTGATGCAGCTTGTATTTACGATATTCACTTCAATAGAATTTGATATAACTTTTAGGATCACATAGTGATCTAAATACCATGGTGTTAAGATCACCAAGGTGATTTGATCACTAGTGATTTTAGATTATCATGTTTGGTGTGATATTATAAACCACTGATGATCTTAAATCACTGTGTTTGGTATTGCATAGAAAAAGAGATCACCGAATATAAAACACCCAAAATAACCTTATTACTAATAATAAGGTTAAAAGAGAGCAACTATTTCAATTTTTATTGAATAAACAATTTGTAAAATAAGAATTCATTTCTTTATAGAAAATTATAAGGTAGAACCAATTCTAAACAATTTAGGCTCCGTTTGATTCATTGAAATTGTTTTCTGAAAAATGATTTCAGCATTTTTTAGTGTTTAGTTGGCAGGAAATTGATTGGTCAACGGAAAATGATTTCCTAATTAACGGAAAATTAGGCCATTTTTTTGGAAAATATCTTACCCTTTTGAAAAGGGGAAGACATTTTCCGAAAAATAGCTATGTGTAAGGCTATTTACTAAGCTCGTAAATATAATTCTACTCAAATTAGATCTTAGATATGATTTTTTTAAACTTTTGATTTAATTTAAACCTACATAAAATATTATTATATTAATAAAATATTTTTATTTAATTAAATTAATAATTTAAAATATTAAAATATTAAAATTAAAAATCTCAATATTTTAAGTTTAAATATTTTATTTTGTATATTATTAATCTTAAATATTTTTAATATTTCAATAATAAACAATATTATATTATTATTTTAGTTATAAATAATTACTAATTTAATGAATAATATATTTATTATTTTATATTTGATTAATATTTTAGTTTAAGGTATAATATTTTTATATTTTATTTTCAAATATTTTTTATTAATTTTTTAATAATAAATACAAATAAATAATACTTTTGTTATGATTTTAATAATAAATACTTTTAATATAAAATATAATCATTTTAATAATATAAATATTTTTATTATTTAAAAAATAAATATTAATATATTATTAATATTAAACATATATTAAAATAGTAATATTACTTCAATTTCTAAAGATGTTAATATTAGTAATAATAAATAATTTAAAAGTTTAATAATGTAATATTTAAATGTTAAATATATTATTTTCAAAATAAAATTATTTTTAATATTAAAAAATTATTTAATTAGTAATAAATATATTTTTTAATATTTTATTAGTTATGTTTAAATCATTAGAAAAAGGAAAACATGTTTTCCAAAAAATAACCAAACAACAGAAAACATTTTCCATTGAGTCGGCCAAACAACGAAAAATCTTTTATTTTCCAGAAGTCATTTTCAATGAATCAAACAGAGCCTTAATTCAAAGTTATTTAAATGTTCACATTGAAGGATCACATAAGTTATCTTGTATAAAATGATTAAAAAGTGTAGATTTGCTTCTATAATTGAAAATTTGGAGAGAAACATATTTTGATGGGAATCAGTTCTAGGGTGAATTTGTCTTAAAATGATTTTGAAGATCACTCTCCCTAAGTGATAAAACTTTCTCTCCATTTTGTATGGGACTTAAATCCCACAAGGCAGTGATCTAATCACTCGGTGATCTAAGATCACTGCCACGTAGGATTCCCATGTTTCTACCAAACATGATGATCTAATCATGGTGATTAAATCGCTTTCGATTTTGAAAAGATCACCTTGTACTAAATGCTATCTTGGGTGAGTCCCTTCTTTGTGCCTTGCTTCGTAGGAGGTACAACAGTCCTAGCACCTTTAAGGTGTGTTTGGTAGAGTAGAAAAGTGGAAGGATGTATAGGAGTGAGTGGAAAAGTGGAAAGAAAATGATTTTAGTAGTGTTTGGTAAGAAAGAAAAGTGTGAAGAAAAAAAGAGGAAAGATTGCCATTTTCTTTCCTTATTAACAAAAACAAATCATTCCAAATTGAAAAGATTAGTTGAGAGAAAATGAGAGAAATGTGAGTCAAGTTTGTATTTTTACAAAATTATCTTTTATTTTTTAATTTTTTTGTATCTTAACTAATTAATGGTATAATGGTAAAATAATATAATTTCATTCATTTCTCATTTTTCAACTCTACCAAACAATGGATGGAAAGAAAATTATATTGTTTTCACCTTTTCCATCTTTCTTACCAAGCACATTAATGGAAAGAAAAAAATATGTTTTCATCTTTTCATTTTTCTTCCCTTCCATTTTTCTTTCTTTTATTTTTCTTTCTATTCTACCTAGATAAGCTTTAGTCTGCTGACGACTGTACTGACTTTTCCAGTCTATTTATGGATTCCTATGGGCTATGTGTTAGGTATGCTTATTGTGACAAGTCACTTTGAGATTTAGGATGATGAGGATTTTTTTTATTTCAATATTACAGGTGACATCTATTAGAAAAGGAATGTGGGATAGCATCTATGATACTATTCAAGCAGTCAGACAATTTGAATTAACTAACACATCTGATAATTGTTCTGAATATGAAAGCATTGATGTTGAACCGGGCGAGAAGGATGCATCAATCCCCACACACATACATTGTAAGTAGTCTTTGCTTTACTGATGCTATTGCAAAAAAAAAATCGTTCTAGTATGCTTTCATGGTTTTTGTTTCTTCTTTATGAAATATGGTTAAATAGTTCAAGAAATTTTTTTTCTACTTTTGGTTTCTACTCCAAAGGAGTCCTTTTGTGTGTTTTTTTGTGGATTGGGCTGGGGGGATGAGTTCCTTGGTGATTCTTGAGTCCTTATCATTTTTAAACTATTTTTTGTTTGTAGCATTATATTAATAATTCTGGTTTTCTAGAAATGGGCCTAATTGATGATTGGATTGTGTATGAAGTTATCGGCTCCTTTTGATAATTTTTTTTTTTTTGGGTTGGATCTAAATAAAAGCTAAATTTTGGGAATTATACTCAACATGTAGTTTGATGTTTGTTAGAGTTGATTATATCATCTCTTTCCTTGTTTCGATACTGGCTGATGGAGAATGGTCTTCCAAGTTTTCGAAGAATGTCTAGATGTAAATTTAGGGAGTAGAATTTAATTTATTAGTGGTCTTGTTTGTTTGGTTTATTTTTATCAATCTTTATTTGGGTTCGGTGGGCTTTAGTTTCCCGTGGGCTTAAAATCAGGATTATGAAGCTTATATAGGTTTTATTATGTTGGAGGGGAGATTTTGATTATCAAACAACTTTGATATTAAGAAAATTATCGAATAGTGTTATTTTGGAGTATTTGTTGTACATCAAGTGGTTTTAGAACGAAGGAGTGACCCTGATCCCTGGAAACTCTGGCATGTGAACAGTGGTGAAGCATGACTTTCCGCACAGGGGCTTCCTAGAGTGGGAGTGATTCAGTAGGTACCCTCTGTTGCCCCCTAGACTTGATTCTATGCCAAGCACTTACCGAGTAGGCAGCATATCTCATTACACCAAGCGCTTAGAGAGTAGGCAGGTAATTGAGTATACCAAGCGCTCAATTGAATAGGCAGGGTAGACTGGTGATAAATGATTGGGTGGTGGCCACGTGGAGTGTGACAGTTGGTATCCAAGCTAGGTTTCAATCCTGAGACTTGTAGGTTTGGAACGTTTTCGGTAGCATTGTGCATTCTTTTTTCTTCTGAAAGTCTAATTGTCAGTTTTGCTTCTGTAAGAACTTTGGTAACTAGCTTCAGTGAATCCTTGTTTATAGCTTGAGATTTTGTGGCTCCAGTATTTGATTCTGAGGTGATTGGTCAGTTTGTTATAAAAAGAAGTTCAGGAGGAACTTGGGGAAGGTTAAAGCTTGGTGACATTTTTTTGTGGCTAATTTTGAGAGAGTAAATACCGAATTATTTATGTGGTTTATCCACCGAGAATGAAATAACCAGATGATCAATCCTCAAAATTGCAAGATTTCTCCCTCTGCATAACTTTCGTTGCACCTGCCAAGGCCTAGATTTGTGTGTGTCTGGGTAACACCATGATGCAAGCATCATATGGTAGTCAATATGTTCTTTTTTATAACCATCTGTTTTTGTACTGCGATAGTTTGCTACTTTTATTATTACTCAGACTTTTGGTTCTCAACTTTAGAAATATATCTGTCACTTATTTGATTTAACCAACTCAGTTTGCTCTATTCACAGGTGTGACCACAGAAGATGTTATCAAGAAAATTATTGCTTATTTTGAGCTTAATCATGAAATTCATGGTGGTAAATCACCTAAAGATACTTTAAATTTGCTGAGGAAGCTGTTTAACTGTGAGTCTTGGCTGGCTGGGCAGTTTTATGTTAAGGACTTCAAGTCCCTTGGTCATGGGGAGTTCTTTATGTTCCTAGAAAAACATGCTTCTTTATTACCTACTGAATTGCAGAAACTCTTGGCTGCTGAAATATGTGAAAAGTCTCCTTTAGAGGTTTGCATTCTCCAGCATCTGTTGATTGTTTTCATATCACAAGCTTCATATAATTTACAGGACAACCAAAAGATTACCAAGGAGGTTATTAATGCACTGCTCATGAAGCAATTTCCGTTGTTCAATTTCAAAGTTAAGGAAAATGGTTCAATGGAAGATTTTCTGGAAGTTGTGGAGAAGTCTAAGAATGATATAAGTTCCAAATGTGTCATATTTTCAGCATCATTGTTGGGAATGTGCAATAATGGTGATTCATTTGCCTATGATGAGAACTTTTCATCAGAAACTTCTGTCCAGAATGTTAGGCTGGTCAAATCAGTTGCTTCGAAGGATGCAATGGCTGTTTTGCTTAGGGCACCAATGTTGTCAGATTTAAATTCATTCTCTCATTGGGATGTTTTATTTGCTCCTTCTCTTGGTTCTCTTATAGTTTGGTTGTTGAATGAAGTCAGTGCAAAAGACTTGTTGTGCTTGGTGACTAAAGATGGGAAAGTTATTCGAATTGATCATTCAGCCACTATGGATTCATTTTTAGAAGCTGCTCTTAAGGGGTCTGCCTTTGAAACAGCTGTGAAGCTGCTGTCTTTGTGTTCTTTAACTGGGGGAATAAAGCACATTCCCTTAGCCCTTTTAAAACACCATGCACACATGGCTTTTGAAGTCCTTGTGAAGAACCATATTGAGAACATTGAAGTAGCTGATGATCAGAATTCTACTTTGAATGGAAGAGCATTATTTAGGCCAAATTTGCTGGAATATGTTTCTATTGACAATATGGGTAGTGGATTACAGACAAACTTGATCAAAATGAAGAAAGCTGCATCTCATGCTTCAAGGTTTTTCCTTGATTGTCTATGTTGTATACCTTCAGAATTTCGTGGTTGTGCAGCTGATATATTACTTCACGGGATGAGATCCGTAACTAAAGATTTTCCTTCAGCTATTTTGAGTGAATGCAATGAACTGAGCCAGCGTGTTATGCTACATGAAATAGGCTTTTCTCTTGGCATAGTAGAGTGGATACAGGATTACCACGTGTTTTGTTCCAGTGATAAAAGTAATATGTTTTTGTCCTCTGAGGAATTAGGAATGAAAACTGGTACATCTGAGTTAAAAACAAGGTCAAACTATATGCAAAATGCAATAGATAGGCTTTCTTATGATGAGAAAGAAATGACAGTATCTGATAGGACAGACGAGCAGCCTGAAGTTTGTGACACGATCAGTGGTGAAGGAGTTTCTGCTGGAGATTGGGCAGCAAGAACAGAAAACAATCATCTGAAGTTGATGAACAGACAGATGCGGCCTTGGTTATTGAGTCAATCAGGCGAGATGAGTTTGGTCTGGATCCAAATCTTTCAGATGTGGAGACTAGCATGTTGAAGAAGCAACATGCTCGCTTGGGGAGGGCACTCCATTGTCTTTCTCAGGAGTTATACTCTCAGGACTCACATTTTCTTCTTGAGCTTGTAAGTCTGATTCTTTGTTTTTTTTTTTTAATGTGCACAGTAAGACTGCTCAAATGTTGCTTATATGGATTAAGTTTTTAGCTCACAGTTGGTTATGAAGCTTAATTTCTAAATTAAAAAGAAGGAACAATTCTTCTCTGTAGAAAATATATTAGAGAACAATTTTATGTTCAGATATTTCATCTGAGGTATTTGTATTCCTGAAGGTTTTTATATAAGTTCCATGAGGCCAACCAAGGAAGTTGTTTTTTGTATTTAGATTGAAAGACAGTTTTTCTTTTGGTTGATTAATCCGTACACATTCCTTCATCTGAGGTATCTGTATTCCTGAAGGTCTTTATTTATAAGTTCCATGAGGCTAACCAAGGAAGTCATTTTTTGTTAGATTGAAAGACAGTTATTCTTTCGGTTTATTAACCTGTGCACATTCCTCCTGTGATCTTCTTTGCTGTTACTGTGGGTCCACTGGAGCATCATCATATGCTTGTGTATGTCAGTTCAATATTTTCAATACTTAAGGTTGTTGAACTTGCAAAATTTGTTTGGTTCTTTATACTTTATACTTTCTTTTTTTAAATGCTTATAAAACATTTTTAATTATTTTATGTCATGTCACGTTTCATATATTGGTAAATGCAATGTCTCTATGCTTGATTTTGGTGCTCCATCCACAATAGCTTTCCACTTTGAAAAAGCTCAGGAAACATTGTAACACATTAATTATAGTTGACACTTTTTCTCTCATAAATGGATTACCTTTTTGTTTTTCTTTATGCCAAGTTAGTAAAAATTATAGAAGGGTGTTGTTGGAAGTTAGATAATTGGCCTTCAACTTTTTATTGTGGAAAATATTTTTTGGACATCCAAAATATAGGAATGAGGACCCTTATTATGGGATTGAGGTAATATTAAATTTTACTGAACTTCTGCTCCTAAATGATGAAGTGTTAACTGCATCTAGTTAAGCTTTGTGTTGCTTTAGAAATTGGGACTCTTATTATGAGGTTGAGGGATTATTAAATTTTACTGAACTGCTGGCCGTTGGAAGTGTTTAATTGCATCTAATTAATTTTGTGTTGCTTCAGGTTCAAAATGCTGATGATAATGTCTATTCTGAAAAAGTGGAACCAACACTTACTTTTATTCTTCAAGAGTCGGGTATAATTGTTCTAAATAATGAACAAGGCTTTTCTACTCAGAACATCAGAGCACTTTGTGATGTTGGAAGCTCGACAAAAAAGGGATATTCTGGCTACATAGGGAAGAAAGGCATTGGCTTCAAATCTGTATTTCGGGTACAACAACTTATTTTTCTGTTTTTTTATTTTATATTATCTCTTATTCTCTGATAAATCCTGTGCAAGTAATGTCATATATGTTACCTTGCTTCTGTTTCTAGAGTAAAAGACATCTAAAGGTGTATAAATAAGAGTTAAATGATCCATTGAGGAACGGTAGGGTGAAAAGGATAAATAGCAATAGGTGTTAAACAAGGCAAATATTGCGGTTCAATCCTTTTGTTCAAATCCTTCCTTAAACAGCAAAACTTAAAATTTATGCTTCTTTCTGAATTAAGCTTGTCCATTTTTGTCTTTCATGTCCAATATGTAATTTTCTTTATGGCCAGAAATTTCAGTTACTCATCATCATCATCATCAGAGCCTTTATCCCAAGAGATTGGAGTAGGCTGTATGAACCAATATCTAAATTCACGTTAGATCGTCCATATGTATAGGGGACGCCCCAACGATGTTCTTATATTGATTCATTTCATGATATTGGACTACTTTTAATAGCTGGTTGTCCAAACCTATCGCCGCCCTCCTCCTTTATCTAGGCTTGGGACCAGCCACATAAACTCACACAGGCGGAGTTAAATTTCAGTTACTCTTGAGAATCTAAAAATGACCACTAGATTGTAATTCAGCGGTTATGGATATGATGATTTTCTTCCTGCACTAAGGTTCAATGTACCATTTGTTGCACTGATGAATTGTTTTCTTCTGATGCTGCATTTGGAAGTTTGGTTGTGAACCCTTTGCCACTGCACTTCCGAAGGAACCCTCTATAATATTGTTTAACTTTCTTAAAGGTAGATTTGTTATTATGTTGAGTATTATTTCGTTTGTTATATAATGTATTAGATAGACTATAGTTAGCACGTATTAATGAAGGTGTTGATTTCCTGTGAATAATAGTTTTATTTTGGACTTGGACTTTCTGGTGGCATGGTCACTCAAAATTTGTGTGTCTTTCTTTCGAAGTCAGAAGGTCCAGTGTGAAGGCTTTGGGGTTTTTTTTTGGTACATGAAGGCTTTGGTATTTTGCCAGCATTGTAGGAAACCCATTCCTATAGGAATGCATAAAAGTCCTCAAGTGGAATTAAAATAATGGACTTCATTTTGATCATGCTTGGTTAATAACGAAAATGCATTCTCCCCTTTTATAATATAAAAAACATTTTCTTCAGGGTTACCGATTTCAATTTTATGTCTACCTAAATTCTTTCTTTCGGTTATTAGGTATTCTTAATACTCTTGGATGAATATTATGAGATATTTATGAGCTTCAATTGATTTTATACATTGAATATTTTTAATTGTTCTGCAAACTCGACGTGATTGTTAGTATTAATTGATGGGAGGCCTACTATTTAATTAAGTCTTATAATATATTGCTAGAGTAGAACTTAAGTCCGTAATTGATTAATGTTTAAGGATTATGGTCAAGTTTTCTTTCAATTCGGGAAGTATACCAGTAGGAAGAAGTTCACATTCCATTAGCCCTTTTCTAATATTTCAAACTCATTGTTTATATTATTCCTTTTTTTTTCCTCTGTTCTATATTGACTTTTACCTGCCTGTTTGAGTAGTCATCCCCTTATGTTAGTTCTATCTTCCGTTAACACTCTGATAATTTGAGTAGCCTAAAAATGGGTTCCAATAGACAACAGCAAACTAGACCTATTCACATTTTTGTCAGATTGACTTTATGGATCAATCTGCATCACTGCTCTTTATGCCACACCATATACGTAGGAAGCTTACTAAAATTTGAATCTTCTATAATAGTTTCCATTAATGTCTTCTTTGGTCTCTCTCTCCTTTTGATGTGACTATCCTTCATTCAGTTACATTTTCTCAGGGGAATTAGTAATCTCCTCTTTATATGTCCAAACCACTTGAACTATGGTTTTTTACATTGTCATCGATGGAAGTGAAACCACCCTTTTCCTTTAATGCTGTCATTCTTTTCATAGTTCCTTGTATTCCTGCACATCCAGCATATGATTCTCGTATTAGCTACACTTAATTTTTTTCTTCTTTCATATATTAATTCTTAGTTGCCCCATTTTCTGCTCATGCAACATTGCTAGTCTTGTCGATGTCTTGTGAAATTTTACCATAACTTTCATTCACTGGAATTTTATGATTGCGCAACATTGCTTCCCATATCAACCAGCCAAAAAAAGTAAAAATTCCACAGTTTGGCTCTGGGTTGAAAATATTTAATTTAACAGCCTTCAGATAAATACATAATGATAAAGGCTGCTTGGTTTAAGTTTACCACTATATCTGTTCAAGCTAGACACCTTTTTCCATTTTTAATGTGGCTATTAGATTTGAATTGCATTTGCTTCTTCCTTTATTATGCCAATCTACTTCTTACTTGAAACCTTTTCCTGCAGTGTTTGCTACAAGAATCTCAATTGAAAGGTACTTGTTGGGTGTATTGTATTTTGAACGGCTTCAATTAGTTTTTTTTTGGGTAATTTTGCAGGTTACGGATGCCCCTGAGATTCATTCCAATGGGTTCCATGTCAAGTTTGATATAAGTGATGGTCAGATAGGTTTTGTTTTGCCAACTCCAGTAACTCCTTGTAATATTGACTCTTTTAAAACGCTGTTGAGTGGAGACACTAGCCAGCTGAATGATATGTGTTGGAACACTTGCATTTTACTTCCTTTCAGATCAGTTACATCTAAAGGAAACGATATGAGCAGTATTGTCTCTATGTTTTCAGATCTTCATCCTTCCTTATTACTCTTTCTCCACAAGCTCCAGTGCATTGTGTTTCGCAACATGCTGAATAATTCATTTGTTGTTATGAGAAAAGAAATTGTGGGAAAGGGTATTGTAAAGGTTTCATGTGGGATAGATAACATGACATGGTTTGTAGCCTCCCAGAAATTGCAGGCTGATATTATTCATCGTGATGTGCAAATAACAGAAATTTCTATAGCATTTACGCTTCAGGAGTCTGATGATGGGTGTTACAGACAATTTCTGGACCAACAACCCGTTTTTGCTTTTCTTCCTCTAAGGACATATGGTCTTAAATTTATTCTTCAAGGGGATTTTGTTCTTCCTTCATCTAGAGAGGAAGTTGATGCAGATAGCCCCTGGAACCAGTGGTTATTGTCAGAGTATCCCAGTTTGTTTGTTTCTGCAGAGAGATCATTTTGTTCTCTCCCCTGTTTCCAGGAAAATCCTGGAAAAGCTGTTACAGTTTACATGAGCTTTGTTCCACTTGTTGGGGAAGTGCATGGATTCTTTTCTTGCCTTCCTCGAATGATCATTTCTAAGTTACGAGTGTCCAACTGCTTAATTTTGGAAGGAGACAAAAATCAATGGGTACCCCCCTGCAAAGTTCTAAGAGGCTGGACTGAATCAGCTCATGAGCTTTTTCCTGATCCCTTGCTCCGTGAGCACCTTGGTCTTGGTTATTTGGACAAGGATATAATATTCTCTGATGCATTGGCAAGGGCATTAGGCATACAGGACTATGGTCCCAAAGTTCTAGTCCAAATTATATCCTCTTTGTGTCAAACAGACAATGGCCTTAAGCCAATGGGCCTAGCTTGGATATCATCTTGGCTGAATGAGTTTTATACAAGCTCATTCCATTCTTCTGGACAGACCTCTATGAATTGTGAAACAGTTCTCATAGATGATCTTAGAAAAATTCCATTTATTCCTCTTTCAGATGGTACCTTTAGCTCTGTTTATGAAGGTACAATTTGGTTACATTCTGATGCCATAAACATTGGGTTTGAAGGGGAGCTTGGACTTGAAGCTTTTCCTACGTTGTATGCTAAACTTCGGTTTGTCAGCCCTGCCCTTTTTTCTGCATCAGCTGTCAGTATGACTCAAGTAGGAAACATTACTAGTGTGCTGCATAATATTGGTGTCCAACAGCTTTCTGCACATGAAATCATGAAGATACATATTTTGCCGGATATATCAGATGAAAGAATCAAAACTAGAGACAAGAATTTGATGATAGATTATCTCTGCTTTGTGATGATTCACTTACAATCTAGTTGTCCAAGTTGTCGTGTTGAGAGGGATTTCATTATCTCAGAGTTACAAAATAAAGCTTTTATATTAACAAATTATGGCTTTAAAAGACCATTTGATGTATCAGTTCATTTTAGCAAAGAGTTTGATAACCCTGTAAATATAAATAGGTTGATTAATGATGTGGATTTGAAATGGCATGAGGTTGATTTCACATATTTGAAGCATCCAGCTTCCAGATTGCTCTCATCTGGACTGAAGAAGTGGAGGGAATTTTTCCTGGAAATTGGTGTCACAGATTTCGTTCAAGTGGTACAACTTGATAAAAGCTTTGCTGATATGTCTCATACTGTTCTTCAGAGTTTGTTGTCAGATTGGGACTTAATTTCTGCTGGATCAGTTGTCAAGGATTGGGAATCTTATGAGTTAGTTCAGTTGTTGTCCCTATTGTCCACAAGTGGCAATCATGAAGGCTGTAAGTACTTGTTGGAGGTTCTTGATGAACTTTGGGATGATTGTTTTAGTACAAAAGTTACTGGTTGCTGCAATTTTAAATCTGGCGGTGATATTAGACCCTTCAGATCTTCATTTTTGTGCAAGATCTGTGATATCCAGTGGGTGGTTTCTAGCATGGATGATAAGCTTCATTATCCTAAAGAGTTGTTCCATGACTGCGATCCAGTGCGTTCAATCCTAGGTGCATTTGCTCCATATGCTGTTCCAAAGGTTTGTTTGATATTGATGGTATAATTTGATGATGTCATGAAATTGTGTCTTCCTTTGAACCTTTTCTCTAAGAGTTCAGGATGTTGTGAGAGTAGTGTGCAAAAAAAGAAGTTAGAATTTACAGGCAGTTCAAAACTTGAAATTCATCTTTCTCTTGAATTGATATTTAACGTGAAATTTTCATAGAATGAGCCAAGAAAACAAAGAGGCAACTAAATGTCTTTTTTTTGCTTTCTATGGAATAGCAAGTAAAATTTGGTCTCTTCATAATGTAACCGGATGACCTAAATTTCAAAATTATTCAAATTAATTTTTGAGTTATAACAATTTGAAACTTTACTTCTTCCCTCCAGCATAATAATTTTGCTAACTATAAATATAATGTTTTGTGCTTTTTTTTAGGTGAGAAGTGGAAAGTTAGTAAAGGATATTGGTTTCAAAACTGAAGTTACCCTTGATGATGTACTCAAGGTTCTAAAACTTTGGAGATCTGAGACCACTTTCAAGGCCAGGTATCACTGCCATACTGCTATGTTTGAGGCTTTGGCATAGATGCATATTGTTTGATGAAATAAGTTTGGCTACTTCCAAGTCTTCTAAAGTGTCATGTAGTTTTCTAGTTCTGTATATTTACATATAATTTATGATTGGAAGTGTTTCACTGATCCCTGAGCATCTAACCAAGTGGTGGTACTACAGAGGTGTTTGTTATGATGCATGTAATTGTTGGGAATGTAGTTTGTCTTCTCTTAATTCTAGCACAATTGAAAGATATTCATCAGTTTTTTTTTTTAATTGACATACAAATTTTATCAAAATGATAACCCTGATTTTGACAATTCCTTTAAAGCCAAAAAGTGGGTGGAAAACCTTGATGGATGCATCTGCCTCTAAATTTTGTTTAGAGTTTTCATTTGCAGAATTTGTGACATTGTTGGTACTTTGGTGGGCAGTTCGACAATTTTTTCTTTGTGTCGGAAATATATTTGTTTTTGTGTATATCTGTCTTTCATTCAGGGAAAGAAACTGATTTCTTTTTGTTTCTCTTTGGGTTCCACAATTAATTTTTCTTTCTTTCAGAAATTAGTTGCTGATCATTGTGATATTATCTGCTATTGTGAAGAATTTTTTTTATAGTAACTTAAACCACTTTTCTTAGGCTAGTAATGTACAGAACATCTATTGTATTTTCATTTACCATTTTTTTGTTCTGTGTCTCCTACTATTTGATTTTTCATATACCACCTCTCATTTGAATTCAATTGACTTATTTGCATGCCAGCATAGCACAAATGTCCAGATTATACACATTTATTTGGAATGAAGTACATAATTCAAGGCAGAAAATTTCTGAGGAGTTCCATGCTGCATCTTCTATATTTGTTCCATACAAATCAGCTTCAAGGCCTGATGATGTGGTATCTGGTATATTGTTGTCTTCTAAAGAAGTGTATTGGCATGATTCAACTGGAACCATGGACCAAATGTATAATCATTCTCAGTCTGGCTCATTTGTTGAGAACCAGTGCCCTTTGCGCAGAACATTGTCCAATGTTTATCCAGGTCTTCATGACTTTTTTGTTCATGAATGCAAAGTGCCTGAGAAACCTTCTTTATTTAGTTACCTGGACATTTTGCAACAGTTATCAGCACTTACTTTACCTTCACAAGCTGCTAATGCCGTAAGTGACTGGACTTCACAGAGTTTATCTTGTCCCTCATTAGAGCCATGCTATAATCTAATATATTTCTTCCATTGTTAGGTTTTCCAAGTCTTTCTGAAGTGGGCTGATGGACTGAAGTCTGGATTACTGAGTACTGAAGATATCAGTCACATTAAAGAATGTCTTAATAAATCAGAGTATACCATGCTGCCTACCGTACTAGATAAGTGGGTTTCCTTGCACCCTTCTTTTGGATTAGTTTGCTGGTGTGATGATGAGAAATTAAGGAAGAGGTTTAAGCACTTGGATAATATTGATTTTCTGTACTTTGGCACTCTCAATGATAATGAGAAAGAGTTGCTTCAGACTAAAGTGTCTATTCTAATGCGTACCTTAGGGATCCCTGTTCTTTCTGAGGTAAGATATGTTTTTGTGTGTGTGTTAGGATGTTGAAATTTTTACCATTTACTGGTCTGGAAACTCAATCATATGGCTTTAGAATTTTGTCTTTCACTTTTTAATATTAACAGCAACCCATCTGAAATCTTTTCCTTGGTATATTTGGAATTCTTGTGATTCCTTTACAAATATTGTTTGAATTTGTCCCCTTTTGGATAAACCTGTTTTATGTGTCTGATTGAACCCAAGGAAGCGTTACCATAGTTCAACATTACATTCATGCTGATTAATGATGATCTTCATTCAATTTGCAGTACATGCGCCATATGGTATACTCGTTTATTAGGTTTCTTAAAGTTTAAAAGTTATTATTTTCTTCAACTTATGTGGTTTTGTGTTGTGATCTACTAAGATTTTTGTTTACTTGTCTATCTTTTCTCTTATGTGTTCTTATTAATGCAGAAGATTGTCCTTGGTTACTTATGAACCTTTAGATGCTAAACCCGTGTCTGTAGACCAACATATGGCCGTAGACACATCTAGTTACTCAACAAGATCTTTAATTGGAAATAAGGGGTCATCTCAGGTTATTACTAGAAAGTTAGAAGTCAGTGGTAATATCAATTCAAGGGCAGTTACCTATGTATATCCATGCTGAAAATTGACTTACTGTACGTACACCACCTTTTTCTGCCCCTCATGCTTTTGCTCTTGCATAGGTTGTTGCTCGTGAAGCAATTCGTAAGGGGCGAGCAGATGGTAGATTCAAAGCTTCCTTGGTGAACTGGGCTCTTCCTTTTGCACAACGCTACTTATACAGCATTCATCCAGATAATTATATTCAACTCAAGCAATCTGGATTTGATAATGTAAAACATTTACAAATTGTTGTCGTTGATAAGCTGTACTACAGGAATGTTATAAAGGGCCGTGGCATTGTGTCCAAGAAGAAATTTGAATGCGCCTGTCTTCTGCAGGTATGGAGTGGATTTTTGGATTATGTGATCTATAGAGCCTACTGAAATCAAATTTCTTGCAGAATTAACTTGAAATTTGTCTGTAGGATAGCAGCACCTTCCATGGTGTTTTTATTGTTTTATTCTTGGACCTTTTTATTTGATAAATTATCTTCTTTTTTAAAATGTATGAGGTGAAATACAACATTGCACATGGAAGTAGCATTGACACTAAATGTAATGTTAAAATATGAAGGGATTATTATAGTTTGCTTGTATGGGCTTGATACATGTCGTGTTAACATGCGTTATGCAAATGCATAACACAACATGGTGGCATAGATATTATCTCCATTTTTTATATGGTAAATATTAAAACATTTTATTTGATTTTTACAGGACAATATTTTGTATGCCACTGCTGAATCAGATTCTCATGCGTTGTATTTGGAGTTTTCTCGTTTGTTATTTGATGGAACTCCCGATTTGCACTTGGCAAATTTCCTTCACATGGTCACAACTATGGCAAAATCTGGTTCTAATGAAGAACAGACAGAGTTTTTCATCTTGAACAGCCAAAAGGTGCCAAAACTTCCTGATGAAGAACCTGTTTGGTCCCTTTCTTCCACTCCTGATGCGGAGAATAAAGAATTTCTTGAGACTGCAGAAAATGAACAATCTACTTCGAAGTCCAAGAAAAAAACAGGGATCATCTCAAACTGGCCACCTGTGGATTGGAAAACAGCACCTGGTCCCAGAAAGAGACATGCACCTAGTTCACAACCTAATGATGGCTCAGAAAAGCATACGTATATTGGTTCTGAGCACATTGATTCACATACCAGCAGTGATGTTCCAGTTGAGATGGACACCGATTTGTCCATGGAAGACAATATGGCAACAACCTCTACAGCTCTAAGTTTGCCAGACTCTGAAAGTATGGATCGCCAGCATGTCAAAACTTGCAATCCAGCTGATTCCAGTGTGAGAATTGCATTTGATCCTGTTGATTTAAGTGTAGTGTCAGATAACCCTCAGCTAGTTTCATTTGAATTTACCGAGAGAAATCAGCTTAATAGTGGAGTTGTTTCATCTGAATTTAGCCGAAGAGATCAGCTTCATACTGGCACACCCAGTGCAGCTCAAGCTTTGCTAACCGGGAAACTGGGTGAGCTTGCTGCTTTCAAATACTTTACTGGCACCTCAGGTAAGACAGTGAAATGGGTCAATAAAGATAACGAAACTGGGTTACCCTATGATTTAGTTGTAGAAGAGGAAGGTCATATAGAATACATTGAAGTTAAAGCCACCAAATCTGCAAGGAAAGACTGGTTCAATATATCAACAAGAGAGTGGCAATTTGCTGCTGAAAAAGGTGAGTCTTTCAGCATTGCACATGTTCTTTTATTAAGTGATAAGGAGGCTAAGATTACAGTATATACCAATCCTATTAAACTTTGCCAGCATGGCAAACTGCAATTGGTTGTTCTGATGCCAAGGCAGCGGAAGGATTCAACGGTCATGTCTTAACTGGCACCATGTGTTATATGTGATTTTGTGGGTTAAATTAACAATTTGATCTTTGGAATTACTTGCTGGAATGTCCCTTGGTTGGCTACTTTTGATGCCAAAGAATTTGTTTCAGCTCATATTTGGGCCCGAGCAGACTGCAAACTCGAGGTCCCTGGTACGAATTGTGACAGAGCTGAGATGTATGCTAATACATTGAAGATACCTTTTTGCTGGTGCTGAGTAAGATTTAGCTCCTTAATGAGATTAACTACACCATTTCCAGAATCTCTTACATGATAATGGTATAAGAATTTAAGGCAATTATGTTCTTTAGAATTTTGTACCATAGGAAGTAGGTGTATACATGAGCAACCTTCAAGAATGTAACTCATTCATTGTAACCCATTCTCACATATGGTTTCCTGTAAGTTGTATATAGTCTTCATACATTGGTAGAATACTTCACCATATAGACACATGATTAATTTTTATCTTAAATGGCTCTCTGTTGAGATTTTAGTTAAAAGTATTTGTGCTCTTGAATATGGTTTCTTCCATGATTTTGAAGTCAACAAAAGCAAAAAATTGATTTTGGGTGCATATGACCTTAGGTGCAGCAGTCAAGGTTGTTTTTTTATGATTTAAAGGTCATGGGTTTAAGTCACGGAAATAATTTTTCCGAAATTGTCCGAGTGTGTTTTGTTTCTGCCCTCCTAGGTACTTTCCCTTCATTCTCCATGCTTGTGCTCCATCTCAGGACTTGATGAACTAAAAGTCTAAAGATGACTTTCTTTTTTTCCCTAGAATGATATTTTTGCCTTAAAATGCTTTAATTAAAATATTACGCCATTTTGAGAAAAAGAGAGTTTTAAACACTTTGATTTAAACCGTAGATAAAGAATAATAATGAAAAAGAGAAAAATTCTAAAACTAAAAAGGGTGTTGTTGAGATCTCCAAATTATGGCCCAATTAATTTTTCAAAATAGAAAATAACGGTTTCCAAATTCAATTATTTTCCTTTTTTTACTAATTATGTATTGATAATAAAAGTAGGATTGAGAAAAAACTGAAAAAATTTAAAAGAAAAAAGGTCGCTTTTCGAATTAATGAGTTTGGACATTTGGTTGGAGTTATAAAAATTTAATTTGGATTTTGATGATATTATCAAATCACATATATTTTGGTTCAAATACAAAATATAATCTAATATTTTATTATTTAATATTTTATGGTTTGTATTATTTGAATCAAAAGTACAGATTTTAAATTTCAATTAAAAGTTCATATTAAATTAAAAAATCTAAAAGTATTAAAATTTAAAAATTGAATAACCGAATCGAATTTAACCAAATTCATGTGTGTTGATTTAAGTTGAATATAATTTTATATGATTCAGATATGAATAAAAAAAATTATAGATCAAATTGGATTAAAAAAAATTTGTAAATCTGAACCCATCCGAAGATAAAACATAATAAAAAAAATAAAAATTTTCCAAAACTAAAAAAAAATCTAAATTAGTAGTAGTAATAATTTTTCTTGAAGCATCCTAAATGATTATTGTTAAACAAAAAGTTTCCAAAATAAAGGCCCAGCCTTCAATCCAAAACCCAAACAAAACCCTCCTCCCATTTCTCCGTCAGCAACCCCAAAAACGCAGCAATGGCAACCTCTGGCACTTCCTCTTTCAGAACCCTCTCCAAAACCCTCCTCCGCTCATTCTCCACCAAATCATCACACCACAACGGCCACCAACAAACCCACAAGTTTTTGGATCCCAACTCCTTCTTGGGCAGCTGGAAGAGCCCCGACGACCCCAAGGTCGCCGAGAAGAAACTAGCCCAGTTGCGACGAGACTATGCCAAGCAAGTCAAACATGTTCGCAAGGAATACATCCACGAGATGGAGTTGTTGCGGCTTGAGAAGCTGAGGAAAGAAGAGGCTAGGAAGGAGGCTATTAGAATTGCTAATGAGGAGCGGAAAAGGCTTAAGGCTGAGGCTGCTAAGGTTAGAGCCCAAGAGCGTATGGTTGCTGAAGAAGAGTTTCGACAAGTCCTGGTACTGTTTTATCACCCAATAGTTCTTTTTTTTTTTTTTAATTTTATGATGAATTTTAATAATAGAATAAGAAAGGGTAAATTGCAGACTTTAGATATTGGTAAATGTGGTTTGAGTTTGGACTGGAAAATTGGGATTGGGAGGTTTTTTTATGTGATAGGCGAAATTCAGGACCCTATTATTCCTTTCCTTATGATGCCTGATAAAGAACAAGTACTGCTATATGCTAGCTTGTAGATAATAGATTTAATATGCATATGAGAAATTAAAACATATTTTTCCCCTTATTTATTAGTTTATTTTTAAGTTGAGTAGGAGATTTCATCCAAAAAAATGAGTTGAGCCAAGAGATCCTAAGCATATTTTTTTTTCATGGTAAAAAGATTTGAAAAGTACTATTGTTATACTGGCTTTTACACTTTGAATGTTTAGATGATGGAGAGGAAATGTGAAGATTTTTTAGGTAGAGATAACTTCTCTGAATTTCTTATTTCTTCCTTGAACCATTAATGAATTTATATACAAGAGGCTGAGGAAATCAGCCCAAGAAAAGGATATCATATCCCCGATTTAAGGAGATAAAATTAAGACTGGGTAAGTGACTATCCAAATCCCTGTAGAATAAAAATCAAAATATTATCAAATCACCCTATTTAATTTGATATTTCCACACTTCCCCTCAAGATGTGTTGTAAATATTGATCATTCCTAGTTTGGATCTTAAATCTTCAAAGCTGGTTCTTGGAAGAGCCTTGGTAAGAATGTTTGCAGTTTGGAGGGCAGCTGGAATTTACATCACTGAGATTATTCCTTCCTCTATCTTCTCCTTGATGAAATGCCAGTCTATTTCCACTTGGTTTGTGCGGTCATGATGAACTGGGTTTTTAGCGATGCTTAGGGCAGCTTGATTGTCATAGAATATCTTCATAGAACTGGGTATTTAGAAGCCTCTTTAACCACATTCTTTCACGGATTCTATGTGCCATGGCTTTGAATTCTGTTTCTTCAGTGCTTCGACCTAAAACAGATTGATTTTTGCTTTGCCTAGTAACCGATTACCCCATGCATAAGTACAGCTTCCCAAGGTTTATCTTTGTTCATTAACGGAGCCAGCCCAGCCTCCATATGAAAAAATCTCAATATTCCTCTTATGTGTTCTTTTGAAATAAAGTCCTTTCCTTGGGGTCATCTTGAGATACATTAGAATTCGATACTCACCTTCCATACGTTGCTTAGTTGGATGGTTCATGAATTGGCTAACCATGCAGACAGCAAAACAAAATCTGGTCTCATGTGGGAGAGAGAGATGAGTTTCCAAACAAGTCTTTGATATCTTCCTTTATCCACCGGAGTACTTCCTTCCAGAGTTCCAAGTTTAATAGTGTAGTCCATAGGTGTATTTGCAGGTTTACAACGAGCATCCTAGTCTTCTTTAATAAGTCTAGAACATATTTACGTTTGGAGATAGCAGTTTCCACCCCAAGAAAATATTTAAGGTTCTCCAGATTTTTAGTTTCTAACTCATGGGCAAGAAAACTCGGGTTTGCCAATTTCTTCCTTGTAGTAGTTTCCGTTCAGGGTTATTTCATCTACATAAACAATGATAATAGCTGTGTTTCCTTCAAATGAGTGCTTGACAAATAGGGTGTGATCAGATTGAAACTGAGAGTAGCCAATCATTTTTACAGCCTTGGTAAAAGGATCAAACCAAGCTCGAGGAGACTGCTTGAGTTCGTATAATAATTTTTTTGTCTACCAACTTTGTTGATACTTGTCTTACTCTCAAAACCTGAGGGAATTTCCATAAGTCACCATTGCGGAAAGCATTCTTGATGTCCAGTTGATGAAGAGGCCAATCTTGATTAACAGCTAGTGACGAGAACACAGATTGTTATTAATTTGGCAACTGACGCAAAAGTCTCTTAGTTACATGTTTGTTGTTTTCCCTTATACTGCAGGGTGGAAGTTCTCTTTTACTTGCGATTCTAGGGACTGCCAGATCATTTAGATGCATGGAAGTGAAATTTGTTTACATGACACATTGTCTGCTATCAGTTCAATTATTTATATATACCTGAGCTTTTTCAGACCTCATGCTTGTGGCCTTGTTTCTAATTGGCCCTTTTTTTCTGAAAATAAGTTACTTTATCCTGCATTTACAAGCTCTCGATCTTATGCTTAAGATTTTATTTCTATGAATGCAGATGAAAGAAAGAGCAGAAAAGCTTGAAAATTGGAGAATGAAACAAAAGGTACACGAGGATAAGAAGAAAGAGGCAAATGAGCTACTGCGTAGACAAAGTTCCATGTGGATTGAAGAAAAGGATTTGGGGAGGAAGATCCTAGACGCCATGATTAATACCACACCTCTGTGACTTCTCATCACTACCAAATTTGTAACTGATTTTGTCCTTTATTTTTAAAGAACATAAAATAAGCCAGGATTCGTCCATTTTACAGGGATCTAATGGAAATTTTTGTGTACTCTTTGTTAGAATTGACTTGTATGCAGTTTTATTGGTAATTGCTTTCTTGAAGAGTTACAGTAGGATACTGTTGGACTAGTTTTCAAGCACATATAACTTATTGGCTGAATGCAGTTCAAATGTTCAAGTGAATCTGCTTACCTGTCACACCTAGAGGTGGCAATTGGACAGGGTCCTTTCATTTGAGCTCCAAGAATATAAATGAACTCCAAGAATATTCGAGGCTACTTGGATTTGGATCATCTTGAGTTTGGGTCATTTCGGATTTGGCACTTGCATTATAAGGATTTGGATGGTTGAATTTGCATTATGTAGGGTTTAAATTTTAGTGAATTTTAAATTAAATCAATTTAATTTTAATTTATTTCAAATTAGTTTTTCGGGTTGTTCAAGTTTGGACTTTTTTAGATTCGAGTTCAAGTTGTTTTTAGATTCAGATTTGGTAAGTTAAAGTTGCCGAGTATTCTTAATCAAGTTGGGTTGAATTTGAATTTGAGACAAAATCGAATGTATTATTCAGATGCCCACCACTTTTATCCTCTCTTTTTCTTCTACTAAACAGTGAACAGATCAACAGCTGGTCTCAAAACCTCCAGGGCCAATCTGCACTTACTGCAGGCTGTATGGTATCATGCTGATGAATTAAAGTTCTAAATCAAGACATTTCATACCTTTTCTTCTTATGATTGGTTATAGTTTCCAAATTGTTGCATGATACTTACCATAGGGAAAGCCACCAACACTGTATTTTTGACTTTGTTTTAAGTTGTAACCAAGTAAGTTGGGCTTTTTGTTATGTGCTTGGTCTCCATGTGGGTTTGGACTGATGATAAAAAAAACCTGAGGTTGAACCCACTTGACTAGAAGTAAACAAAGATAAATCTCTTTGATGAAATCATTTCGGTTTACTTGGTAAGAAAGAAAAGAGCAAGGATAAAAAAAAAATTTATCCAATAATTAAGTTATAAAGTAAGAAAATGGTTATAAAATCTAATTATTGGATTAATTTTTTTTTGTTCTCTCATTTCTACTAAATAAAACCTTTAAAAAAATTTATTTTGAATAAAATTTAAGAGTAATTTTTTATCATATTATAAAATAAAAATAAATGAAATGAGCTTCTTCTGGCAAAAGAAAGTTTTATCAAGCTTATGAACACTCTCAACAAAATTTGCAGCATGAAGTTGTATTGTTTTCTTGATGACAAAAAAGAAAAATTATTGATATTTATTGGGTCGAGTGGAAGGAATTTTGTGTCCCTTAAAAAATATCTCAAGTTTGATTCTTATGAATGGAAAAAAACAACATTAGAAGAGCTCTCTGTATCATGTTCGACTCTAGCTCAACTCTAAATTAATCGGGGTATAAAATGACCATTAGATAAGGGGTTTTGACAAAAAAACTTGTTTTAGAATTTAGCACTAGTTCAGATTTGTGCCTTTGAATTCTTATCTTTGTTGTTGAACCTAGGGCAGCTAAATATCAAAATATCTATTTTGATTTTCTATGATAAGATCAAAGCAAAGGAAATAATGTAGAGGGGCAATTCCTAGATTGTCCTTTTTCAGTCTAATGGCGACAAACCAATTTAATAAAGTTTACATGGCTAATCCTGATTGGACAGATTAGATAGTTTAGTGAAGAGTTTTCTTTACTATTTTTTCCAATTCCTTCAACAATGATGGGATTGGTAGAATATGTTTGCTCATTGCTCAATCGCCTTGTTTATTCCTCTTAACCTGATTAGATCGATTAGATTTTTGTTTTTGGGTTACAGATAGATTAGATGGTTTAGTGAGGAGTTCTCTTTACTATTTTTTTTCTAATTCTTTCAACAATGATGGGATTGGTAGAATTTGTCTACTTACTCCTCAATCGCTTTGTTTATTCCTCTAACCATATAGCTATCTTGTCTTATAAGGAGGATCCTCGACACATATCACAAACTCTTTTTTCTCAATGATGTTGACTCGGTAATGAATTTACCAAAATGCCTAGCAAAAAAATATGAAATTTAATCTAATTATTATCGACAAGTAGTTAAAGAAAGAAAAAATGAACTTCTTCTTCTTATATTTAGATATGATTTAAATTTTAGAGTAATCACTGTTTGGAAGATTTTATCGTTTATCACTCTGAGTCCGAATAATATTACTCTTAGATTATAAAATGAATAAGGATAGATGTGATTACACAAAAAAATTAGATTAATCTATAAAATTTTTAAAAAATATAAATTTGAGTAAATTTTATTATTCATATAAAAAAAATTGACTTCAAATAGAGATTCAAATTTAAATATTTGTAAAAAGTGATTTAACAAAAGAATTAAAATATGAAAATTTATTAATGATCCTAATTATCGTTATACATAACCAATCACTTCATATTATTATAAATTATAAAATAAATATCTTAACCTTAGTGAGATCAAATCTTGTCAAAATTTTCATGATTGATAGACAAAGTTAATTGGGGGTCGGCAGCCACCAAAACAGCCCACACCACATCATGTTCTAGATGATTTTACGTTAATAATTAGATATGTTGAAAGCAAAATTTCAAGCCATAGCAAAATAAATGAACAAATAAATAATGCTCGTGGGCTTTTAAATGTGGCATCAAATTTCAATGAGTCATGGTTCCACTTGTCTCTCTCTTTCTCTCCCATTAGGCATTAGCCAACTTTCATCATCATTCATGCACAGTAAAGTAGAGTAGTACATTAACTTTCATTATATTCTTTGTTGAGTAAATGCAACATATTGGAAACTTTTACTTTCTCTCTCTCTTGAATTAGGGTAGCTTGAGTTGTTGGGAATCCTTTCAAAACACTTTGGCTACTCCGAAGAGGGAGCATCCAATGCTTCAAAGACAATGGAAGAATTCGAACATCTCTTTTTCTACCTTCACAAAAGGTAAATTGTCAATTATTTTTTGAGAATTGATACAAATTGGTTAAGGTTTGACTATTAAGTATAAAATATTAAGATTTGAATTCCACAATACCTCTTAAATGAAATATTTGTAAGTGAAAATTTAATAAATTCATAAATTTCAATAATAGGTTGATGGTAATATCTTGATCTTAGAAATGAATAAATTTTATAGCTTCTAAATTTTTTTCACCAAAAAATAATTATTTGACCATGAGATTTAATTTATATGATTCGCTTTTACTTAAGAGAGGACTCTTAAGAGATTAGTTTTTAATCCTCAATAATTACAAAATCTTTTTAACCATATTTTTCTTAAACTTCAACCTTCCTAGTACTAAAAAAGACATTTTTTATTCTTTCTTTAATTTATTTTTCTCTCCTTTTATATTTTTTAATTTCAAAAACAAATAATTACTTAACTCTAAAGGTTAAATCCATTGATAAGTAAATGTCGTCTTGACCAACTTTCAATAAAAATTAATTTTTTTAAATAAAAAATTATTAATTTTGAAATACGTACAAATTAATCAATGTATTTTATTCTCAAAATGCATGCAAGCTAATCAACGTGCCTAAAATCGTTGAAAAAAAATTAATTTTTAGATACGCGAAAACGACTCTGAAAACGCTTTTACGACAAGACAAACAATAATTCACTCGTGTAAAACTAATCTAATAATCGAAAAGGTGTTCACGCGTTAAATAAGATAAGACTCGATCGATAGTTCAAAATATTTTTATTTTATCAAAAAACAATCCATCCATTAAAAATCATTGATGTTTTATTCATTTCAATGCATTGTTAAAATATTAAAAGATATTATATATATTAATAATTTTAAAATAAACTTTAAATACCTTCGAAACTTGTCGCAAGTCAACTCAAATCCACAAAATTGACGAGACCCTGAATTCATAAACAGATGTGATATAACCAAAAAAAAATCTCCGCCTTATCTAATTGTATTAAATAAATATTATAGATATTAAAATCAAAATTCACACACTCATTGTTCTGTATCAGAAGTTGGACTATTACTTCAAACATCCATATTAAAAATTAAGATGATCAAATTAATAATTATCTCCACCAACTTAACTAAACAATTTGCTTCAAATATTGTTAGAATATATGAAAAATGCTGCAAAAAATGCTGTAGCAAGTTGATGTGTACTATTTCTTGCATGACAACCACCAACCCAATGAACTGTCCTCAAATAAGAGCATAGTTTTGAACTGAATATTATAATGTAATTACCTAATCATCTTATTTTCTAAACCTCAACTAACTCTATGCAGGATTTTTGGGTTACATCCCATTCTCCATTTTTATAATAACATTAGTATTTAGAAGGAAAGAATTAGTAGGTGAAACACCAAACCTAATCCAAATTATGAAGTTTGGTATAATAAATAAAACCTTAAATCAAACTTCGACAGATGATTATGTTCTCTATTCTAAAATGTGAAAATTCTTCGAATTTAAAATTTCAATCTTAGCACTTGCATATATTTTTTTTGTTTGGATTAAAAGTTTCAACTGCATGAAAAGAGAATTGGATAGACATTTTACAACCAACAAGTTATACATGGATTTTTACTTTGAATTTGGAACATAATATTTAGATGAAAATTTAGCGTTAAATTGATTGAAATTCAGAACTACTTTTGTTTTTTGTGGTCCTCCATTCTGTGTGAATCTTATTCCTACCAAGCCAAGAACACTCTTCACTTTAATCATCTTGAATATCTTTGAAACCAAGGAAGAAAAAGCTGCCACATTTCTTTGCATGCAAAAAAACAAAGAAGTCCCTATGTCTCCTTTTAGGCTTTTACAATAAAAAAAAATATTTATTTTGGGGTGTTTCAAAAATGGTGTTAAGCAGTCACTTTCTATGTATCACTATCATGATAAATTGCATCCAACGTAAATGTAATGCATGCATGTGATTTTACAATGGTTTTTGGTGTTAGATTCTTATAGTTTAGTCTATAGTGATTAATATGGTCCCCCTCAAATTCAAGCTCACAAATAAATAAATTAAAGTTCTTCTTCACTTAAATACAAAAAAATTTCTCTTCAAAAAAAAAAATTTTCCACTCTGCCAATACATTCCAAAGGTTTGTAGTTGGACAGAAGTATATTTGCCTAACATCTACCTACTCACCACTCCACGTTGTTATTATTATTATTATTATTAATCCACACTTGTGATTAGCTTATTGTTAAGATTATCAAAACTATTAATGTTAAAATAATCATAGATTTAACATATCTCCCTTTTTTTCTATTTTAAACAGTATCTGATTTTGTTACTAATTGTTAAATTGGATGATTGATTATTTCAAAATTTTAGATGGATTGAAAATCATTCATTTATTATTATATTGAAGTTCAAACATATCTATTCACATATAAATGAAAGATAATTCATAATAACAAATAAAAGATGTTTTCATGATTTTCATTGGTCACTTAATTTTTTATTAAATTTTTAGTAATTAAATAAAACTATCAGTTTTTTAATTCTAATCATTAAAACTAAAAACATAATATTTTATCAATAGATCATACATGATTTTTGTACTTTAATATTATATACATATTATTATTTATTAAATACATTATTTTTTACTTAATTTTTAAAATTTTATTTTGTGAATTAATATTATATCTAAATTAGTTTAAATATTTGTTTTCAAAACGTAACAATATTAATTAAACATATTTTCTGTTTTCAGAATTTCAAAACAAAACAAAACAAAACAAAAATTTGTAAAAACTAAAAACAAAAAACAACAATGATACCAAATGACTCCTTTGTAATCTCAAAATTTTATCTAATAGAAAATTTTGATGTGGCAAATGGGCAGGTCGGATTGGATTTGGGTTGGGTCATTTTGGATCGAATAACTTTGGGTTAAGGAAAAATAGGATCATTTCAGGTTCGGATCATTTTGGATTCGAATAAAGTCGGGTTTGGGTTAAGGAAAAATTGGTCTATTTCGGGTTCGGATCATTTCAGGTTCGGATAAGGTCAAGTTTGGATCAATTTGAATTCGGATCAATTTGGGCTCGGATTAATTCGAATTTGGATTAGGTATGGTTTGGGTCGTTGACTTTTTTTGTCGATTCAGGTTGGTCGAATTTAGATTCGAGTCAATTGGACAGGTTTATTGGGTTAAGCCTTAGTCATCTTGATGTGATTTATCTGGTATGAAAATCAACTGAAATAATATTTTCAAGAATTACAAAACTAATGAAAATAAAATTTTCTTCTTACATGACTTATTGTACGATTGGGATTAAAATAATCAAAATATTTAATAATCTGTGTGATAGTTTTCTATATAATATATTTACAAATATTCATAAATTAATTACATTTTTCATTTTATTTTTATTATCTATAATAATTAATAACTTCATGAATCAAAGTGATTTAATAGTCCCTACTAAATATCATAAAACAGTACTATATATCTATTTAATTTATCTTGATTTTTAATAGAATAATTAGAGACATTAAGTGTAGGTGATATAGCTTCTGTATTCTATTATAGATTAGCCATTAAATAATTATACATTAGGTTCAAATGAATATAATATAAAAGTGAATTTTTAAGTTTAACTAGATTAAAAAAATATATAACACTCATATTATTGAATAGAAAATTATATTTTTCTATATTAAAATACTTTGATAATTAATTTTAACATTTAAATATATATTAATAATATTAAATTTAAGTTTGAATCTTTTCAGGTTTGGATTAATTTGGATTCGAATCAATTTGGATTCGGGTCAATTTGGGTTCAAATCAAGTCAAATTTGGGTTAATCTAAATTCGGATGAATTTGGATTCGAATCAGGTTGGGTTTGGATCAGGTTGGGTTTGGATCAATGTGAATAGGAATAAATTTAGTTTCAGATCAATTCGGATTCGTATCAGGTTGGATTTGGGTTGTTGACTTTTTTAGTCAAACTGGATAGGTCAGGTGCAGATATTTCTAGTCGGTCAACTTTTGCCACCTCTAGAAAATTATTATATTTATATTCTAACAATAAATAAAAAGATTTATTAGTATGTGTTCTCTGTGTATTAAAAAAAAAAGATTGAGAAAATGTGTGGTGGAAGGAGGCAAGGCAACTTGTTATCTCATATATACATTCTCATTTTCCAAAATTGCAATCATAATTAACATATTAAATTAAACTTGATTTCACATTTGGTGAGATTTGAACCTAAGACCTCAATGTCTGAAGGCTTTTTTCCTTACCACTAAGTCAAAGTCTCATTAGCAAGTCACCACTGGAGTTGGTAAATAAGAGATGGACCCATCTCACCTGCTTTTGTTTCATAAAGTGGTGGGGTGGAGGTAGTGGAACAGTTTTTCGGAGTGTGAATAAGTCAAGTTATTCGTTATATGAACTAAATCTATCGAGTCAAATTCGAATTTATTGATCGAATTTAAAGAGTTGAATTCAAGTAGTTTGACTCTTTTGTTGAATTGAACTCAATTTTCAAAAATTAAATTTAGTCAAATTCGAATCAAATTTCTAATCTCAAATTTTTGAATCAAACTTATTACTAAATCATATCGATTGATTCAGGGCTAGTTTGGAAGTCATAGTACCGGGCAACAATTAAAAGAAAAAATTTTGGGAGGGTAAATTACGCTCCCACCCTTACTTTTTTAATTTTTTTACTGTTTTATTAAACAAGTTATATCCGTAATAATTTTCTTCAATCTCGTCAAAACTAAT
Source organism: Heritiera littoralis (assembly GCA_031772115.1). Classification (NCBI taxonomy): domain Eukaryota; kingdom Viridiplantae; phylum Streptophyta; class Magnoliopsida; order Malvales; family Malvaceae; genus Heritiera; species Heritiera littoralis. The sequence continues at coordinate 1,723,544 of JAPDPK010000139.1, read as the reverse complement.
CACACTACTCGTCTAAATTTATCTTCAATTTACTCACCTCCGACAACCATAAAAAGGCGTTGCTTTCCTAAGTTGGCAGTCGCATGCCTTCGTTTCCCCACAGCCAGTCCTCTTGCCTTCGCTGTTTACATTGGCTCTTTTTGCCAGTGCCCTGCCACGGCTCTGACAACAGACTTCAGCTCTTTCATGTTTCACCTGCACCAAAACTAGGATTCATCACAAAGCTGTCTCACCTTTGGACAATAAAATCAGCGCCAACGAGTTTTCCAAAGAAATTTCCTTTTTCCCTGATACAATTAGATACTTCAAAAATTAGTGATTTTGACGCATAACTATCAGTCGATGATAAAAGTATAAACGAATTTAATTCAATAATTATTTAATTTTAATTCGTTTATTTTAAATAGAACTTGAATTATTAAAATAATAAATCAAATTGAATGAGTATATTAATATTCAACTCAAGTTATTTGAGAGCTTAATTTCAATTTTTAGAAAAGAAATTAAAGCTTAAACTTTTCAGCAATTTATAAGGAAGAGAAGTAAGTATTGACTAATTATGTGTCATTCAACTGTAATTTCATAAATGACCACGTGATTTGAACAATGTTGTTTGTTAGAACATCTGCCATCATTTGGCTTCAACTTTAATTCTAAGTAACAATGACTTTCATCTGACAACATTAAAAAAATTTGATCTTAACAAGGCAAATTATAGAGCATTACATTACATGTAGTTTTTTTGGTCGAGAAATGATAAAATATCAAAGTAAAAAAAAAAAAGATAAAATATCAATAGGTAGTTGGAAGAAATAAATTAAAATTTTTTTTAAACATTTGTATATGATTCGAATATTGGAATCGTGATTGTTTGAAAAGTTTTATCGTTTATAATTCTCGACTCAAACAGAAAAGTCTTATATCTTAAAACGGATAAAGATACTAGTAATTACATAAAGGCTAAAATATTAAAAAAACCCTTAAACTATTCTACATTTTTTAAAGAAGCCTTTATATTATTATTGTATCTAAACAAGTTCATATACTTTGATTTGTACTAAAATAAGCTCTTATTTCAAATAAAATATTACATATAAATAAAAACCAATTCAAATTGATTTAACCAATCAAAATTCAATTAATTCAATTTGATTAAGTTTTTTTTTTGTTACAAGAGGAATATTAAATAACTGGAGATGGGAGTGCCTGGGTTTAAACCCAAGAATTACAATATGCCACAATTCATCTTTAACCACTAGGCTAAGAGGTTGTTGGCATTCAATTTGATTAAGTTACTTCCTGGTTTAAGTCAATTTTTTTATGTTGGTTTATTCAAGTAAGTGGATGTCTAAAATTACGAATTAATACGATTGAATCAATTGACATTTTTTTAAAAATATATAATATATAATATACATAATTAAATATGGATAATTATCCAACACACTGTCAGTGAAGTTTTTTTTGACTCAACAAGCGAGGTTAAGATGATTACACATATCTTATTTTATTTATCTTTTATTTTCTTAATATTTTAAAAGTACATGTCCTATCATCTTAATCCAGCTAGTGAAGTAAAAAAACTCTACTGACGATATATTGGATATTAATCCATTAAATATTATATAATATATTCTATCTAACCAACCATTTTTATGTAGGAAGTTAGATTTTAAACCCAACCAAAAAAATTGATTACTCGCTTTTATAAAAGATTGATTTACGTTAATTGTTTTTTTAGGTATAAATGAAAGGTTAATGGCTTATTTGAGAACAAATTAAAGTTTAATGACTTATTCGAATTCAAATAAAAGATTAAAGGTTTATCTAAATACAATAAAAATATAAGGATTTATTTAAATAAAATAACAAAATTCAGGGACTTTTTTTAATATTTTAGCCTTATATAAAAAAATATATATAGAATGCCAGGGTTTATTGAATAGAAGCAAAAGTATAATAATTGTGAAGTTCAATTTTTTTAAATATTTGATAAATATTTTAAATAATTATATTTCCATTTAAAGTTATAAATTTTTTTGTAAATTTGGGATTTGAGTTTCAGATAAAAACTTTCGTTATATAGGAAATTTAAAAAATTTTAAACTATTTGATGTTAAGAATGTGGAACAACTTTTAAGAAAATAAATTGGGACAAAAATAGCATAACCCTTTCTAATCAATGTTGCGAACATGACAGCAGTCCGCCTCTCTTACATAAATATAAGTCGGCCTGTGATGCCATTAAACAATATAGGGATATAACTTCAAGTTTTCTCATAGTTTTTTTTTTTTAATAAATTCCATTTTCTTTCAAGAAAAACTACCAAGTAATAACAATTAAGATGTCATAACAATTTAGATTGCTATCTTAAAAATTGAGATTGAAGATTTGAATCCTTAATTACCATTTTTTACCTTTAAAATAGAGGTCGAATTGGATAAGTTTAAATGATAGGTATGTTTTTTAGTTTTTGTGTTAATCATATTTTGAATTTAAATTAAGGATATTTATTATTGTAGTTTTGGATAATTATTTCCTTCAAACATTTTAAATTTAAATAATTTTGATTCGGAGTACTTCGGATTATTTTGGATATGGATTGCTCTTAAGCTTAAATCCAAATTTGTCTTTTTTTAAACAATTAAATCCAATATCTCATAAACTAAACTCATGAACCCCACAATAGAAGAATGACTCACTCAACTTCGAAGGATGTAACATGTCATTAATCATTTTTTGTCTCCCAATACCAATCCAAAATTAGTATGGACAACAAATTTAGATTTTACTAATTTCATATTGAATTATTTTTGAGTTTGAGAATTTAAATTACTTCAGTTTGAAATCATTTGAAGTTTAACTTGTTTTGGGTCCAATTTATCTTTGATTTGGATTAGTTTGAGTTTGATTTTTTTAAATGAATTCTAACGGTCTTGAATCAATTTGAACAATTTTTCGAGTTACTTTAGATTTTGCCACCTATACTCTCAAATATACAAAAATGTGACAATAGTGATGTCATGACATACACAAGCATATTATAACAAAGGGAAACGGAAAGCATGTGCCATGGTTCCCTTTCATACATTTATTATTTTGGGGACATTAATTTGTGTTCTTATTTTCCCTCCATTAAATTTCTTGTACTATCTTTTTCTCAATGAATTTGTATGCAGATCGCGGCAAAGACAAAGGGTTTTAAAGATTTCCAACAGATTTTTCTTCCCTCTTAATGAAAATTTGATGAGGCAGATTTGAATTCAAAACCTAAAAAAAGTATCATTACTACCATTAATGGTCATTGAGTCAAAAACAAGAAACAAAAAGCCAATATGGGCTTCCACCACCACAAACTTCATCATTTATTCTGCACTAATATTCTACTTATATATATATATATATATGATTTTAAAGTTAATACCGTGTCATTCTACTAACTCTCTTTTGGTCTAGTGATTAAGGATGAGTTGTGACATATTGTAAGTTTTGGATTCGAATCCAAGTATCCTTATCTCTAGTTATTTAATATTTCTCTTGTAACAAAAAAAATGGAGTATTGTATTGATTATGCAATATGTGTCATCTTACTAATTTTTTTTATGTAAAGTGTCACATTGATTATATATGTATTATTTTGTTAATTTCGTTACGTAAAATGTCACATTGACCATATATGTCATGAAACATAGTTTTTATAAAGCAAAATGTATAATGTGGAAGTCACTCAAAAAAATTAATTTTATATAAACTTTTGCGTTTTTTTTTTTAATTTATAATTGTACGCCTAAGCATTATTGTATTTATTATTCATTTTATTTTGTTATGAAAGTATTAAGTAGGCATGTGATTCATACTTTTCTGTGTTCTTTAAGTTTTTAGGTTCATCCAAAAGTTCTTCTTGGGTCAAGAGATTTTTTTTTAAAATTTATTTTAAGAATTATTATCTAAAACATTGTCATAAAATTTTTAAATTTCATAAGCGGATTTAAAATGATTATACATATCTTATTTTATTTTTATATTTTTTAATACTTCTTAAAAGACATATATCACCATTGTAATTCTATTTGTGAAATCTAAAAATTTTATTGGTAGTATATTGAATAATAATCTATATATAGCCTTTCAAGACACCTTAGCACGCGATATTGATTCAAATAGAAGATTAAATTGAAGTTATAGTTAAGCATAGAAAGAAACCTATGTACTTCTACGATGAACTTACATGTACTTATAATTTCATATATAATGAGAAATTAATATTTTATTGTAAATTGATAATTTTTATTAAAAAAATAAAATTTTCCATCCATTTTAATACTACTAAACTCGAGATACACATATCTTATTATAAAATTAAGAATAAAACTAAGATATACGACAAAGTTATCACATATAAAGAATACTAAGAATAATACTAGGCTAGTTTTTTCTTTTTTCTTATTACAAAAGAAATATTAAATAATTGAAGATAAAAATAAAATTACTTGAATTCAAACTCAAATTTTATAAAATATTTCAATTCATTCATAACTACTCGACCAAAAAATTATAGACAATTCTAAGCTAGTTTATCACAATGGAATATGAGAATTATTCAGTAATGTTTGTATAAAGTTTTAATAGGTGAAGTGAGATATGACATCCTTTGTACATCCTCACACTTAGATTTCCCTATCAAAGCTTGGAAAATCGTACTAAGCATTTGCATTCATCATCCGACAACAACACATCAATTAAATATTTTAATTTTAAATGATAATATAATATAAAAATAATATAAATAAAAAATATAAAAAGTTTGTAAATTAAAATTTGATAAAATTTATATGTGAAAATTATAAAACTTAAAAAATAATTTATGCATAACGTATTTATATAAATTTTAATATGAATTTTTTATATTTTAGCCCATCCAAATCACACATGACATATTTTCCTTTCTCCGTAAACATTAGAAAAAGTAGACACCAACCTACTCCCACCCAAACCAATGCCCAAAGTAGACAATTTCTAGGATGTTGGCAGCCATAGCCAAGTTGCCTGGCTGGAAGAGATATGAGAGAACAGCAAACAAAGTTTTACACTTTTTACCGGAGAGAGAAAGTTAGAGATGAGAGAGTACAGCTACCGCAGGATAGTGAGTTTGTTGATGTTTCAACGCGGAAGAATCTGCAGTGCAGAGATTAAAAAAATACCAAAAATATATATGCAAAAGACAAAAATAAATCAGGAGAGGAAAGAGAAGACTTTTCTTCAGAATAAAGGATAAAGCTTTCTCTTTCTCTCTCTCACGCACGATTTTGTTTTGAAAGTGGGGTCAAAATCAAATTCCATCAAGCATGATCCCATCTGTCACGTATTCTCTTCCAACTATGGACTACTTCTTCTACTCTATCTCTTTTCTTGTATTTGGCCAACAACATTGTAATGCAAAGCTCTTCGCTTTTCTACTTTCACTTTGTTTCCCATTTTTCTCTCTCTTCTATCCTCCACGCCTCTGCTCTTCTTTTCTCCACTTTTTTTCCGGTCTATAATGCCTTCCCATTTTAGTTTTCTTGATAAAAAATCAAGGGTCGGTGCCAGATAAAGCATTTTCTCTGCTCCCTCTTTTCTTTTTAGTTGTCAAAGATGCCACCGCCAAGAAAAAGTCCTTGTTTTCTCTCTTATTACCATTTTTATTTCCTATATTTCAGATTTTGCTGAGTTTTTATTTTTTTGGCTTTCCTTTTTTTATTGGTGGGAGTTGGAAAAAGAAAAAAAATTATGTCTTAATTTGTATTCCATTAGAATTTTCAGGAGAAGTGATTTGGGTGTTTATAGAAAGCTTGATTCTTGGCAGCTATCCGTGGAAGAAGTGGAAACTTGGGTGTTTCAAGTAGTTGCAGATATGGCATTCAAGGAGAGCTTTTTACTGAAAATGGCAAAAACAAACTGTTCGGTTTTTTCGGGATTTCAATTATGTTGTACAGAAATATTATAATTCTGGGTTTTTGTTCTCGTTTCCTGTGTGTTTGTGGATATGGGAATCCATCTTTTGGCCATGCAAAGGAACTGCTTCGAGTAGTGTCAAGGCTTTGATCACTTCTTAAGTTGATAATTTTGCAGGTTCTTTGCTGATTGAAGAGTTAGAAAAGGAGTTCTTGAGGTGTCATCAATCTGTAATCTTGAAATGCAATTGATCATTTCGTTGAAGTGAAGATCCAAGAAAAAAGCTAAGGAAAAAAAAAAAAGAACTCCAAGTCCTTTAGTGAGGAACTTGAGGTGCCGGTTAAAGCTTGTGGAGGCAAAAGGACAGCTTCGATACCTTGGCATCCTAAGAAAGCTTTGGCTTTGGACCTTGTGATTTACGCTGCTTGGGAAACTTGAGTTGTTGAAATTGGAATGTTGTTATTTATCTAGCTACATTTTGCCTGCTGCTTTCTCCTCGTTCTTGGTGGTATCGAAGTTTAAGAAACTCTTTATATCTGGTACATGCAATTCTTCTTCTTCTTCTTCTCTCATCAAATCAATCAACTTTCTAATTTTGCATTTTCTTTTTAATTTAAAGGGTGTGAGGCACTTAGCGTTCACATAAAGCAAGTGAAATTAAGGAAAAAAGAAGATAAAAGCTTGTGACATTGCTGGACTAGGATTTAGCAATGTTTTTCGGAAAATTAAGTGCTGATCTGTCAAAAGAGATGTCTTGTTCTGCATAATCATCAATATCAAGTCTCTGATGACCGTTTGAAACTTGGGCTGATCTGATTGTAGGACAAGTCTGTTTCCAGTTTCTTGCCGACAGTCATGATTCTTTACCACTTGGTTTGTCTTCTTGTGTGAAACATTCAGTTGAATAGATTTCATAGTAGAAACTAGGAAGTTGTATAAAGAGCTGAGGCTGACAATTGAAGAGAGTTTTTGTTTTATTAAGTGTGAATCAGTGAATGTTAAATGTTTCTGTAATTACATGATTTCTGACATGTCTATTTGCACTTCTGGTATAAGATATCAATGTCTTTCTTTTTCTTCAAAACATCTCCTACATGCCTTGCCTTGGTCTCCCTGTTCTTAACTTGTAGTTTATAAAATAGGTGAATACTTGAGAACTATATATATTTATACATCCTTCTAACTGCTGATTCTATCTCTTTTATCAGATTTCAAGCTACCTTTCAACAAAAATTTTTTGACTATCCAAGTAGTGTAATCTCAAAGAAAAACCATATTGCCCATGGCCAAAAAATCAAATAGGCGCCCTGTGCGATATGAAAAGGATCACTTGGGATGTATGTGGGGCTTGGTTAGTATGTTTGACTTCCGCCATGGTCGATCAACTCAGAGACTGCTTTCTGATAAAAGGAGTGGAAGCAGAAATGCGGTTGGTAAGTTCTCTAAGAAACTTTGAAGCATTTGCAAGCATGTGAATTGAACTCTATTTAAAGTTGTCAAATGATTATAAGTGGTCTTTTGTATTGTCCTTCTAGCATTAAGAGATAATTGGCTTGTTTGTATCATTAAATCTGAAATCTATTCTTCATCCTTTGTAGTTAAAATTTTGGTTTGCTTTTCTTTGTTCCATATTGCTTGAAGTATTTCTTAATGCTGCATTTCCTCTTCAACTTTGCAGGTGTGGGAAATTCAGGAAATAAACTTTTCATGGTGACTAGTTCTGGCAACAATTGTCAGGAAATTCTTGTAAGCTTTGGAAACTAAACCAAAATCCAAAATAATTTTGAAAATTGCTTATATTCATAAGAATTACTTTTTCTTTTTTTGTCAGGATGGTGAAGAGAAAACAAAAGTGCCTGATGCATGTAAGCCAAGTGTGAAGAAACTCCTAGAAGAAGAAATGTCTGGGGAGAAGGTTGCAAAGAGAGAGGCAAATAATACTGAAGTTGAAGCAAAACAGTTTGATTCTGGACAAGGAGACAACGGAAGGAAGAACCGAAAAAGAAAAAACAAGACTTGGAAAAATTCTGGTAATAGTCTTGATATGGATGCTGCTGAGAACTTGGTATCAGAAGGATCTTGTCTACCTAAATCAGAGCAACAAACTGCAAGCAGTCTAGATATGGACAATCTAATGGAAGAATTTTGCCGGAAAATCCATCAGAAAAGAATCAATTGTGTGAACCATGACCAGCCTGCTGAAGGTCATATACAGCTAAACCAGAAGAGCTCTGCTTTTGAAGAAAGATTGAGTGAGGCAATAAAGTTCTTAGTGAGTCAGAAGCTTCTTAATGGCAATCAACTTACAAAAGATGGGGAACTCCAAGCCTCTAAAGAAGTTATGGATGCACTCCAAATTTTGAGTTTGGATGAGGAATTGTTTTTGAAACTTCTACGAGATCCAAACTCATTGTTGGAGAAATACGTTCAAGATTTGCCAGATGCCCAAATAAAGGATGAAGAGTCTAATCCTCCTGCTAGATGCAACTTTTCAGAGCAGGAACCTGTTGGTTTAAGACAATCCAATGAGCTGGTTAATAGAAAACAGCGCAATTTCTTTAGAAGAAAGCAAAAGTCTCAGGAAAGAGACTTATTGGATGGAAATGAGGTTTCTCAAGCTTCAAATAAAATTGTAATTTTGAAGCCTGGGCTGACATGTTTGCAGACTCCTGAAACTGGAAGCAGCCTTCGCTCATCTCCAGAATCTCCGTACATCATCAGACATCGGGAACCGAATGAGAAAGTTGGTTCCCACTTTTTTCTTGCTGAAATTAAAAGAAAGTTGAAACATGCAATGGGAAGAGAGCAACATAGAGTCCCCACTGATGGTATATCCAAAAGATTTCCTGGTGAGCGACAAAATTCATGGGACAGTGGAGGAGTTAAGGAATATATTGGGATGAGTTCTCCAACCAAAGAGCACTTCTTTATTGAAAGAATTGCCGTACCTCCCATCGGTGTCAAAAAGGGAGAAAAGACAAGCAAACTAAGAGGCTCTGAAGTAGGTACTGAGTATGAGACTACTGATTTTTCCAGGCCAAGGGTTTCGAACATCTATATTGAGGCCAAAAAACATCTCTCTGAGATGCTTAAAAATGGTGATGAAAATTTGGATATTTCAAGCAGACATGCTCCAAAAACCTTGGGTAGGATTCTTTCGCTTCCTGAGTATAACTCATCTCCTGTTTGCAGCCCTGGGAGGAACTTGGAGCCTAGTTTTATAACTGCGCAGATGAGATTTGCGGGCTCTGACAAATTTCAGAAGGTGAATGAAAAAAATCAACTCAACCGTGTCGGCCATCTAAGTCATGTGACAGAGAAGACAGAGAGCCAGCTTTGCATTTCTGATAACAAAACCAGTAATGAAGTCCAAGGTGATAATGCAATTTCAAACAACCTTGACACCAGTGTGAATGATGACAAAAAGGATCAAATTTTTTGTTCTACTAAAGAAGAAATGAGTTCCGAAGGTATTGTTTTACATTTGTTCAGTTTATGATGGCAGTCATGAGTATCCAGGTTTATTAATATTTAACCTTCATAAAATTTATGTAGGTGCTGTGAATGTTGTTAAGGCAACTGAAATGATGGTTCAGGAAGAACGGAAACTCTTGGATGCTTCTTCCAAGACGAGTGACTGTTCAATCACTATAGATGACAAAAATGTTGATACATGTGAAGTTTGTGACGAAAAACAAAATCCTCAATGCCTGAAAGAGGTATGGTGATGCCACTTGCTTATAAATAGATTATGATTTGATTAAGAAGAAGCTCAGAACAATGAGTGCAGGCTGCTTATGCCCTTAAATTAATCTCCCATCTTCCACTAAGAAGACGGAAAAATGATATGGAGTATTTGATATTGTCTTGATTTTGGACTATTATGTTAGAGGCAGAACTAAAGTCCCCATAAGAAAAAAAGAGGCTCTTTAACATATCATGCCATTCTTCCATTTTGTTGTCTGCACTACATATGTTATGTCTCATCCAACCATTTTTTTTTCTCCAGGATTCATCTGAAGAGGACCAACAACCTGTTTCTCCATTAGCATCTCCATCAAACTTATCAGTCACCAAAAAGAATGAATGTCTAGAGAGTGTTGCTGATATACAGGAGCGGCAAAGTCCTGTATCTGTGCTTGAGCCAATATTCGCTGAGGATGTTATCAGCCCTGCAAGCATCAGATCTCAGTCTGGTAGGCATATGTGATAAGTCTTTAGTTTGTTTCACATTCCGCTTTTTTTTTTTTAAACTTTGTTGTTGCACATTTTTTTCTAATGCCAATTGGTTCACCAAACTTCAGGTGAAACATCTATACAACCACTAAGAATTCGATTCGAAGAACTTGGATCTTTGGCCACGAGTCAGAGTAATCATATTAAAACTTGTCTGGATGATAAGGAATTGATATTTGAGTACATAAAGGCAGTGCTGCTAGCCTCTAGTTTCGGCTGGGATGAACTCTACATCAGGTCACTCTCTTCAGACATGCTTCTTGACCCATTGTTGCTTGATGAGATAGAATACTTGCCCAACCAGCTTTGTCATGACCAGAAATTGCTCTTTGATTGCATTAACGAAGTTCTCATGGAGGTTTGTGGATACTATTTTGGTTCCCCTGGCGTTTCATTTGTTAAACCCAATATCCGTCCTATCCCAAACATGAAAAATACCATTCAAGAGGTCTGGCAAGGAGTTTATTGGCATTTGCTCCCGATGCCACTGCCTCGTACTTTGGACCAGATAGTCAGAAAAGACTTGGCTAAGATAGGAACATGGATGGACCTTCGACTTGACACTGATTGTATTGGTGTTGAGATTGGTGAATCCATCCTTGAAGATTTACTGGAAGACACCATAACAAGCTGCATAAAGGAAAGTCTGGAATGTGAATATAATGTGCTTCCAGCTTTATCTGAAGGACTACAAGAGTAACATCGACTCGTAAAAGGCAACTAACTCTGCTTTGTTCATACTTCATACCAATAATGCACCTCATATTGGGTGAGAGTGAAGAAAAGCAAGCTAATCAAGTCTTGTGCATCGTAAGGACGGGCAGTAACATCCAATCAAGCTAAAAAGGTCTTTGTATGGATGATGCGATGGCAATTTTCTAACCTTGCCATTGAAATCATGTAGATATATAGAAATCTTCCCACATAAATCGACCGATAACCGGGTGACCTTACAAGCAGCAACTCAAGTACCTATTTTATGTGGAGCGATCCTTTGCAACTGCTTGATCCTCGCAAGAACGAACTACGAACATCTGATCTCAGAGTGGCCTTTCATGGTATATTTTAACAAATGATTACATTATTAGCTCTGGATCAGTGCATTTCTTCGGCTGCAAGTGACAAAAACTGTTATTTCTCGTTGTAGAATTTGTAGAGTTTGGTGTGCATTGTGTGTGCTTGGTGTGCTCTTTCTTCATTTTGATCGATTTCATTCATTCTTGGGTTTGGTTAACTGGTTTTCTTCCTTTCTGTCTCTGCGTGCTTCGGTATTTAGAGTTGCCAGTGTTCATGAGTGGAGTTATGACTACTTCGATAATGGGGTAGGATTTCAAATGCATGATGTATGTACTTGTACTGTACAAGCTCTGCTTGCTGAAAATAATAGTAACACTGAACACCGTCTAAGAATGCAATTATTCGAGTATGAAAAACAGTAGAAGTAAACCAAAGCCTTTGTTTTTCTTGCTTTTACCGCAAATTTTGGTTTCCAGCTGTTTGCTTTGACCATGGCGGTGGAGACGAGTTGGAGGCCAACCAACTACCAGTCTTCTATGGAGGACCACAGCATCATCATCATCGTGCCATCATTCCCACGTTAACAACTAAGAAGCTTTCAACTTGAACTTCCAAGCGGGAAAGCATGGCTGTGTGTCAAAGAAGTGCAAACCGATCATTTATTAGAGCTGTCGCATCCACCATGAGCTGTCTTTATCTGCCCATGGTCAATAACTTGCAAGTATACCCATGAAATTCTAGCCGTCAAGAGGAAGAAAGTGGCATTGAAAACGTTTACAACCGAAATCATTGATTTGGAACCACCAGGGACAGTGAACCACATTAAAAAACCAAAAAGGACAATGTCACATTTCACCAAATGCCCTGCCCTAGGGGAAACGGTATCTTCCCAGTCTGACGTAGCTTTGTCTTGCTCAAGCATTAATATGTGCGGCACTTGAATGGTTTTGTCTATACAAGTCAACCAAAATCTCGTCTTATCAAGCACTTAGCAAAGTCTATACAAAGAATATAACAAAATAGTAGAGCATAAAGAGTGCACACATATTTTTTTTTGATGAGAAGTGCAGACATATTTACCCCTAGTGCAACCGGGGGAAAAAATTTAAAACAATTAATAGATATGAGATTACAGCTATTATAAACGTGAAACTAATCTTTCACACCATCGTAGGACAACTTTAGATAGCCCAACATCGACCAACTACTCATCTTTTATAATATCAAAAATGATTTTACTAGTATACTCTCAAAAACCATTACAATGTTTGAAATGGAATACTTTTCCTAAGTAGATAAGTTCTAACCTTCCTTTAGCAACATTATCCGGCCACGGCCCTATACAAAAGTTGACTTGTGACACAGCATTCTCCCACCCTTAGAAACCTCCTGTAAAGCTTCAGAAATGTCTTTACTCTGATTAGACTATGCTTCGTTATCACAAGCAATTCCACGGTTCCAACACTGAAATCGGACGGATTCTCATAGTTCTGATTTCTTAATGACGCTATAAATTCAAAGCATACACCATCAAGTATTCAACTAATAAGACACCAAACGGAGAATCACATCCCCCTTATAATTTAACTTTTTAACATACAAGCATTATATATCTTAGCTAATACATTGATCTCAAGAACTACAACTCTGATCTGACATATATTCCTATTGGGGGAAAATGTTTACAAGTCCACAAGAAATATATTGTATCTTGTTACATTAAGCCATTTCAAGGCAGCAAGTCACTTCTGTTTTTTCTTCTGTTTTTTCTTTGCCTGTAATTGTGAAGTCAGAGGAACTGCTCTCTTCCTAGAAAATGCACTACTTCTGCTTTCCAAACCCTCATCATCCCCATCTTCATCTTCGTCAATTCTGATTCTATCAGAAGGGGTGGTGGAATCCCGGTTTTGGGATGCTTTTCTTTTTCCAGCACCCAACTTGGCATATAGTTTTCTCTCAACAGGGTCGTTAGAAGGTCCAACTTTTGATTGACGCGGGACTTTTGCTCCTAGTCCAAGCCTGTTAAAAACCTATCAGGAATATTACTAAGAATAAATGGTGTATGAATAGCTATGATCAAAGGGAGCCACACTCACCCACTCTGCCGGCCTTCTGGTTCTACTTCCGCTGCTTCATCTTCAGCAGATCCACTCATTTTGCTAACCCATTGTTCAGCCTGCATATCGCTCTGGGATTAGAAACTCATTTCATCATGACTACTATTACCAAAACTATTTCTTTTTCCAAAAGTTCAAATCTACAGTAGAGATTACAATCATAATCACACAATCCTCAATATATAAAACAAATTATTACACCAGAACCAATAGAAAACCAGCCAACCAGTATATAGATTGGAATAAACTAAGACAGGGTAGGACATAAATCTGGAGCCTAAAGACTCTACGATCTTCTCCTTGCAATTGACAAAAGGCCATATTAACACAATGCATTTTACAAGCATTAGGAGAAAGATAGTCAAATGTCAAAAAATGCCAAGCACAGCTATAAAAATAAGTGAAACACTAATAAATTCATAAATTCTCTAAATCTTCATGTTATACGTTAGTAACCAAGTACTACATTATCTAGCCAAGTACAATTGAATCAGAACTATTCAGACCCAACCAAAAAACTAGTTGTCTTATGGCAAGCTATTAACCAAAGATAATTTACTGAATCAAGAAAAAGACTTAAATATACTCAAAACAAAAAACTCAAGGACCAGTTCCTCTAAAACAATGATTCATCAATATCATTACACAATTAAAAGCAAAAGCGAGAGATTTTTTTACCAGTTTCAATGCATTATTCAGAGTAACAATTTTAGGAGGCCCAGATTTTTTTGGCATTTCTGTCGCCATTTCTGTTACTCGGACTTGGTGGCACTTTCGGAAGAGTACAGTCACAACTTTGATTTGTCGCCTCGCCAATGACAGTTGGCAGCTAAAACAAAGAGGCAGAAGAAGAGGAAATTAAAATTTTTTTCTGTGAATTCTATTTTGTTTTGATAGATTTTGCTAAGCATTAATATATAAAACAAGACAACAGTTTTTGCCATAATTATAGCAATAGTTCTCCTAATTTTTTATGCTTGCACTTAAGAAAACTTGAGGAATTCTATATGCAACTCAATTTTTGCTCATTACAATCCTATTGCTAAACCAATCTATTGAGATAAAGGCTCTGATGATGATGATGACAATCCTATTGCTAAACACAGCCTCACTTAGTTAAAAAACCCAATGATTAAAATTTCTCATCACAACCATTATAACCTAAAAAATTTCCCATTTAAACCTTCTCCCCAAAACATAACCCTTACAACCCAATTACATTTCCTTTCATTGCAACCACCTAAACCAAATCTAAGCTTCCATTCTCACTGGTCAGAAATCTCTTCTCAATTCCTTTCACTGACAAAAATCTTCTCACCAATTCTTGATATAAGTATTTCAAGCTTATTAAGGTTCATTTGGTTTAAAAAATTTGAAAAATATTGGTTTGGGCTCGTGAAAGAATAGTCGGCATTTTTGTAAGGCTCAATGCCTTATGGAAGCACACTTCTATAAGGCTAAGCTACCTTTCTCCACTAACCAAGGACAGTTCCTTCAGATTAATCATGCCAGAGCTGTAATTACATACCTGAGGAGTTCCTTTGAACATAAATATCAAACACTGAATCAAAGTTGAAAAGTTTTGAAACAGAATATGTATAAGAGTATAGAGCATAAGAAGAAATGAAACCAACAACAAATTAAGATAGATAACTAAGCAGTGTGCTTTAGCAAGTAGAAAGCAGCAAAATGAACTCAAGGGCAATGGTGGTATCTCTTGCTATGAGAACACTGAGAATATATACTTTATATGATTTTAGCATAATTTCCTATATAAACAATTCTAATTTCTTATTAAATCAGCACAATCCGTAAAATGTAATGCTCATACTCAACATTTGAAATACAAATTCACGCAAATGAGAACGAAAACAACAGAGAACCACTGTACAAACAAGCAAAAGAAGACGCCAAAGAAATTTGAGAGAAGGTTTCTAAAACGGTGGAGAGGATTAAAGAGCTGGGCGTGGTTTTGGTTGTGTTCTTGTCGGACCCGTTCTTGAAGAAACAATTAATAAACGCTCTCAAACTTGAAACAAAACTAATCTAAATTCTCAGATAGGAGATTCAAAAAAATAACTTCCGGTACCTTAACAAGGCGGTGGCCGGCGACACGTTCCACCGGAGGCGATTGTTTTCGTTGGAGGAGCGAAAGTGGCAGAAGATGGAGTTCTTTCAAAAGATCCTTTTTTTAAGAAATAGGGTAATATAGCGGCGTAGAGAAATTCTATTTAAACTCCAAATTTCACTCTTTTTACTTCAACTATTTACACGACAAAAAAACACTTGTGTAAAAAGACATTAACACCCAACATGAATTCATCCTTTTTTTTCCTCTTCTTCTCGGTTCTCTTTCTTCTACTCTGTTCCCTCTTTTTTCTTCTCACAAGCATACAAAGTTAAAGCACAAACATGATAAGGTGAGCTTGACACAGATTCAAACCAAGTAAATACTCTTCCCGTTTATGAGCCTAAAAAGAATCAGAAGTATAAATTACCTGTTTTCAAAGCCCTTGAGCGGTTGACTCTTCTGCAAGACCTTGAAACGGAAAAAGAATGAGAGTGAACAAGAAAAAAAGGCATAATTAGATAACAAGAAGCAAACTGGCTCGCGCAGCCAGCTCTGCTGGAAACCACAGGTGCAGCCCCAGATCGGTCCGGTGTCGCCAGCACACTCGGATGCCTGCGTGAAACCATTACTACTATCCCGCAAGCCCCTGTCCCTAAGCCAAAAAAGTCCATTTCATACCTGAATCGGAGATGAGGAGTAGGTGAAGCTGGAGACCGACGAGGTGTAGAAGCAAACAATCGGGCGGGAGGAAAGGAAGGCTTGTGATTTGGGATTAAATATTACAGGGTTAAAATGGTAAATGAATGGGTTACGTTTTTTTTTTTTTTCGGTGTGGTATGTAGAATTAAAATGGGGTAAAAATAGAATTTTTCAGCGGTGTAAAAGGGACAGGCTAGAGTGGATCAGGCTCAGTCCACGAGGATATGGGCCGGACTGGCCCGCAAGCCAATCAGTCTTTGCAGTAGGGCCTAAAATAATTAATACTAAAAAAGTGCTCGGTTTGACAGATTAAAATTAGTTTGTATGAGTCGTGAAATTAGTTTTAGTGAAATTAAAAATCATGAAAAAAAACGTTTAAAGATATATTTTTAATTAAATAATAAAAATTTGCACAGAAGACAAAATGGAGGATAAAATTATCTTTTTCACTCTTGTTTTTAATTTTTTATTATTTTATTAAAGATAAAATAAAGGAAACTTTGGCTTTTACACAAAAATATGCTTAGCATACTGGACAACAAAAAAAAAGTCACCAATAGCATTGTTTTTATTAAAAAAAAAACCATGAAATTCCAACATCACAAGGATTTAGCTCCTTGGGTTTCTGTTCATGATTAAATCTAGGTAGGATAATACTTGTTATTCCTTTAAAAAAAAAAGTTGGTCCTCCATTGCAGTTGCTTCAACTTGCAACTTCGACAGCCTTGAAACAACAATCCATAAAATGAATGAAAGTTTCCTAATTTTGTACTCCAGCAACGCAATCACTGTGACCACCGCTGAAAAGAAAGAAGGATCCATTCAAACTTCACTTAACCAAGCACCCCGTATCTTTATAGGCCTCAAGGGTTTCCCCGGAGCGGAAGAAGAAAGCGATGAGGATGTCGATGCTTTGAAAGCCTCAACCATATCCTTGCATTTGGTGCTGTCTCCTTTGTTTTCTTCCAAACACTTCCGCAACAAAGTCCTCTTCTCCGTCGCATCAATACCACCACCGCCGGGGCCATTCACTCCGACTTGATCCATTTAGTTCCACCAAGTCAACCAAAACCACAACGAAGCCTGAAACGTGGTAAGAAAAAGAACCCAGTAGAATTCTTGAAGATGTTCCTAGCTATTATCTTTCCCTAATCCTAGAAAAGAAAAAAAAAAAGGAAAAAGAAGAAAAAAATCGAAAAATTTTAAGCTGATGAACTTACTCAAGGATTGCTCAAAAAAAAATGACTACGGAGCAGTGGAGTACCAGAAGGTGGTTGCAAGAGTGAGCAGCAGTGAAAAGCTTTTCGAAGTTCTTCTGTAAATAGTCTGCATATATTTTTTTTGTCGAAACTCTCGGTTTTCACCTTCGGTGACTATTCCGGAGCCGGGAGAAGCAGAGCGTGGTTAGGTTTGTTCCCCTCCCAACACTGACACTCCGTACACAAATCAAGATTCGAACATTGATCTTGCTTAAGGGACGAGGGCCGCTTGCCACCCACGCCAACCAGTTGCTGGTAAATAGTCCGCATATATATCATTATTACTAGTAAGAAGAACGTATTTTCATTATTCAGAATGACGGACAGGGAAGCATGAGAGATGATAATAATAATGAAATAAAATCAAATACAGGGGAGTAGCACTCTTCTTCTTCCCATTGGCCGTTGCCGTAAATGCCGCATAGGCCAAAGGAGTTTGGGTCCAAGTTGACCTCGTCAACAGATCTTCATCTTATATATATACTAGATATATATATATATATATATATATATAAGATGAAGATCTGTTGACGAGGTCAACTTGGACCCATATATATATATATATGTATTGAGTCAAGAAATGGAGCAATACTGTAAAAAAGAAATACAAGAACTGCTAAACAAAAAACTTATTAGAAAAAGCAAATCTCCTTGGAGCTGTTCAGCTTTTTATGTCAATAAAAATGCGGAACTAGAGAGAGGAACACCAAGACTTGTCATTAATTACAAACCTCTGAATGAAGCATTAAAATGGATTAGATATCCTATTCCAAATAAAAAAGATTTACTTCAAAAACTTTGCAATGCTCAAATCTTTTCAAAATTTGATATGAAATCAGGATTTTGGCAAATTCAAATTTCAGAAAAAGATAGGTATAAAACAGCGTTTACAGTCCCGTTTGGACAATATGAGTGGAATGTAATGCCATTTGGACTTAAAAATGCTCCATCAGAATTCCAAAGGATAATGAATGAAATATTTCATCAATATTCCCAATTTATGATAGTATACATTGATGATGTATTAATATTTTCAACAACTATTGATCAGCATTTCAAACATTTATCAATTTTCATTAAAGCCGTCAAACAAAATGGTTTGGTTGTTTCCAAATCCAAAATTAGTTTATTTCAAACACGAGTACGGTTTTTAGGACATTATGTTTATCAAGGAACCATTACTCCAATAGAAAGGTCAATCCAATTTGCTGACAAGTTTCCTGATCAAATCTTAGATAAAACCCAACTTCAAAGATTTTTAGGGAGTCTGAATTATATTTTAGATTTCTATCCAAACCTCAATAAAATTCTTAAACCTCTTCATGAAAGACTTAAGAAAAATCCTCCACCATGGACTCAAGCCCATACAGAAGTAGTTCAATCTGTTAAAGCCCAAATCAAAGAATTGCCATGTCTACATTTAGCAGACCCAAATACCTTCAAAATTGTAGAAACCGATGCTTCTGACATAGGATACGGAGGAATCCTCAAACAGTTAAAAGATAACAAAGAAAGTATAGTTCAGTATACTTCCAAACACTGGAATAATACCCAGAAGAATTACTCCACAATAAAAAAAAGAGATTCTTTCCATCGTTTTATGCATCACAAAGTTTCAGAGTGACTTGTTAAATCAAAAATTTCTTCTCAGAATTGATTGCAAATCTGCAAAAGAGATTCTCCAAAAAGATGTGAAAAATATGGCATCCAAACAGATTTTTGCAAGATGGCAAGCGATTTTATCAATCTTTGATTTCGAAATTGAGTTTATAAAAGGGGACTCTAACTCTCTCCCAGATTTCCTCACGAGAGAGTTTCTTCAGAATCCTTCACAATGTCTTCCAGAGAAAGAAGAGAAAAAGAGAAAGAAAGAGAGAAAAAAGACAAGGGTAAGCAAAAGCAAACCCATTCCCCATCAAAATCACTTATCTCCCAATCCCCTATACCAACATGGCAACAGATTTTTGCCCAAGAACACCAAAGACAGGAGTCATCATCCAATTTTGAAGAGTCACAACTGGAAATGATTCGTCAATTCTCCGAGTCATTACCACAAACCTCTTCCGAGGTACAATCTATTTCAAAAAATAGAGAGGTCATGATTTCAAAAAACCAACCTCTCCAAACTATTTTCCCAAAACAAGGAGTGGTGATTACATATCCACGTCCTAAAGCTGATCAAAAATATTTTTCAAAACAGCAATTTCAACATATGGTTCTTGTTGAGCCTGAATATTTTCATGAAAATCCAAACACTGTTATCAAAAATATTTTCAATGGTTTTCATTACAAATCATGGGATCAACAAAAACCTCAAAGTTTTTATGAAAATATTTTGCTTGAAACAGGTTCCTTGGCAATCAAACATTATGCCAACAAAGACCAACCAGACTTTATCACCCATTCAACTGCTCAAATTCTCAAAGTCCTTAGACCAATTGACTGGGGTAATGATCCAAACAATCTCAAAAAGTTTCCAGCCAGCTATAACACCAGACTTCGCCATTGCCCCACATTTAATTACTGGGATTATCAACAAGCTTGGTTCAATACTTTCACCTTTGAAAACCAACACAATCGTCATTCATGGCTCATTTACTTCAAAAAAGACACCAAATACCAATTCCCAGTCTGGTTTACTCACTGGTGGCAGTGGTACGGACCAAATCATGAAATCCTTCCCCCTCAAGTATGGGAAGCTTATGAATTTTTCAGTGAATATTTCCAAGAAGAACAAACTCAACAAGGATTCCAGAAATCATTGATGTTTTGCTCAATCTTTAGTCTGTCTTGGATTTCTTCATGGCACTATGAATTTATGAATGATCCAGTATCAAGTCACAAACAAATCATTAGAAGATTCAAAACAAAGTGGTGGGAGAAATTTGACTACTCAAAATGCTTAAGAGATAGTGTAAAAGACTGGTTCCAGAAACACCCAGAGTTTTGCAAATCAGCTCAAACATCAGGTACCACACAGTTTCTCCAAGCCAAGTCACATGCCAGTGCACTGTTAGCACAAGCCAAAACAAAGAAAGAATACAAAGAATTGATGAAGCAGATTCTCCAATCAGTCAACTCAGATGATGAAGAGAACAGTGAACAGAGTAGCAATCATGAAAGCAGCACAGGATCTTTACTCTCGCTGGATTTAGCTCAAGACAATGAAGATGACTGCTTCGGAGTCTTACCTTCAATCAAAACTGACAAAACAAAAAGAAAAAGCAAACAGTAAAGATTCCACTGACAAGCACAGTGAGATTCCCATCAGTCAAAGCTCCATCAACAGACAAAGGCGTGGCCCACTGACAAGCACAGTGAGATTCCCATCAGTCAAAGCTCCATCAACAGACAAAAGCAAACAGTAAAGATTCCACTGACAAGCACAGTGAGATTCCCATCAGTCAAAGCTCCATCAACAGACAAAGGCGTGGCCCACTGACAAGCACAGTGAGATTCCCATCAATCAAAACTCCATCAAACAGACAATTGTTCAAATTTTGTAATCATGAAACATCTGATGTAAAAGAATCCTTTCTATAAAAAGGATTCTCAAACCATTAAGAGGCAGAGTTTTTAGGACGGATAGTTTGAAGTTTGAAGAATTCTGAAAGCTCTCACTCTTTCTTATTTTGTAAATCAAGTTTTATTATCAATCAAATCTATTTATCCAAATTTCATCAATCGTATTCAAAATTTCAAATTTTCTTTTACCCTTTCAAATTTTATAAATCAAATACATCACTGCTACAGCAGATCCTCCGGAGACACTAATTTTGGATTTGGAAACAACCAAACCATTTTGTTTGACGGCTTTAATGAAAATTGATAAATGTTTGAAATGCTGATCAATAGTTGTTGAAAATATTAATACATCATCAATGTATACTATCATAAATTGGGAATATTGATGAAATATTTCATTCATTATCCTTTGGAATTCTGATGGAGCATTTTTAAGTCCAAATGGCATTACATTCCACTCATATTGTCCAAACGGGACTGTAAACGCTGTTTTATACCTATCTTTTTCTGAAATTTGAATTTGCCAAAATCCTGATTTCATATCAAATTTTGAAAAGATTTGAGCATTGCAAAGTTTTTGAAGTAAATCTTTTTTATTTGGAATAGGATATCTAATCCATTTTAATGCTTCATTCAGAGGTTTGTAATTAATGACACTATGAATTTATGATCTTTAGTCTGTCTTGGATTTCTTCATGGCACTATGAATTTATGAATGATCCAGTATCAAGTCACAAACAAATCATTAGAAGATTCAAAACAAAGTGGTGGGAGAAATTTGACTACTCAAAATGCTTAAGAGATAGTGTAAAAGACTGGTTCCAGAAACACCCAGAGTTTTGCAAATCAGCTCAAACATCAGGTACCACACAGTTTCTCCAAGCCAAGTCACATGCCAGTGCACTGTTAGCACAAGCCAAAACAAAGAAAGAATACAAAGAATTGATGAAGCAGATTCTCCAATCAGTCAACTCAGATGATGAAGAGAACAGTGAACAGAGTAGCAATCATGAAAGCAGCACAGGATCTTTACTCTCGCTGGATTTAGCTCAAGACAATGAAGATGACTGCTTCGGAGTCTTACCTTCAATCAAAACTGACAAAACAAAAAGAAAAAGCAAACAGTAAAGATTCCACTGACAAGCACAGTGAGATTCCCATCAGTCAAAGCTCCATCAACAGACAAAGGCGTGGCCCACTGACAAGCACAGTGAGATTCCCATCAGTCAAAGCTCCATCAACAGACAAAAGCAAACAGTAAAGATTCCACTGACAAGCACAGTGAGATTCCCATCAGTCAAAGCTCCATCAACAGACAAAGGCGTGGCCCACTGACAAGCACAGTGAGATTCCCATCAATCAAAACTCCATCAAACAGACAATTGTTCAAATTTTGTAATCATGAAACATCTGATGTAAAAGAATCCTTTCTATAAAAAGGATTCTCAAACCATTAAGAGGCAGAGTTTTTAGGACGGATAGTTTGAAGTTTGAAGAATTCTGAAAGCTCTCACTCTTTCTTATTTTGTAAATCAAGTTTTATTATCAATCAAATCTATTTATCCAAATTTCATCAATCGTATTCAAAATTTCAAATTTTCTTTTACCCTTTCAAATTTTATAAATCAAATACATCACTGCTACAGCAGATCCTCCGGAGACACTGGTATCAGAGCCACTGTAGCAAGGAGCAATTAGAGGTAAATATAGAGTTTATTTAAGAAATAACTTCTTAATTGTTTTAAGTTTTGTGCTGTTGAGTTTCAAGCTAGTGATTGCTGAGTCCTTTGATTGTCCTGATAAGCCATGGGTTAGGCGCAATTAGGATTTTCTCCTTTGTAGGCATTCAACCTAGCTTTCCTTTGTAGACAGCAATAAAAATTAAAATAGTTAAGTTTTTGTTTTAAGAATGAATTCTTTATTTAGATCTAGTTCTTCTGCTTCCAGTAGCTTAAGAGCCCATGAACCAAACGATAATGAAGAAGAAATCAATATGACAAACATAATCCAAGACATAGATAATTGGGAAATTCCTAAAATACATCTAAACGAAATATACAAACAAAATAAATCTTTAATAAGTCATCTGTTAAAAACGGACTATACAATCCAATTAAAAGAAAAAGATCTCCCAATTACAAATTCTTATGAATCAATCCAATTATTAGAAAGAGAATCAATTAACAAACATATTCAAAGAAAATATAAATATATTCATATAGGATTAATTCAAGTCGCAGTTAAACCACTCTCAAAAGAAGGTCTAAACACTTCAATCTTTATGACATTAAGAGACACCAGATTTGAAGATTTCAATGATTCCCTCTTAGGAACTATTGAATCAAGTCTCTGTAATGGTCCAATTTATTTTAATTGTTTTCCAAACTATACTGTTTCTTTACAAGATAAAAACATCTTAGATGTTTTAACTCTTCAAATAAAAACCCATAATTATAAAATGAAACCAGGATCTGTACCTTTGGCTTTAGCTTATAGAATATATTATAAAGCCATGATTTCAGCTTTAGGTTCAAGAGCCTTAATCCATAGCCCAAAAGGAGAGACACTTCTTTTCCAAACAGACATGACTAGATCCAGGATACATATTCCCAAACCAATTAAGTGGAATGAAGTTTCTTTTCCAGATGAATGGGTTTTAGAAAAAGCAATCCAACCTATAACACAAGAAACAACTGAATTACGAGTTGTCTCTCAAACTGATAATGGAGACGTCAAGATTTCTTTTAATAGAACAAATTCTATAAACTTTGGACATCCCTCCCATATTCCGATACATCTACCATATCAAAGTTTGAGATCAACCTCAAGTTTTCAAACTCCTAGATATTCAACATCATCTATTCCTTCAACTTTACAAGATTTTCAATCTGTAGCCACTAATCTCCAATCTGTAAATACATCTACAAGTGTTCCTAAACCAATCTACCAAAGGCAAAGACAGCCCATGTCTCCCCAAACCAAATCACAAAGTGATGAAGATTTACCAATTTCCCCAACTTACTCTTCAATGACAAATAATCCAGAATTAAACGTTTTACAAAGAGAATTCTCTATTGATAAAGAAAAAATAAGAAAAGAATTCTATTCCGAAAAGAATAAAATCAAACGTGAACTATTTTTTAAAAATCATCAAGAGAGTAAACAAGAAATCCAAGAGGAATATTATGATTTCATGAATACACATAAAATTCAAACAAAATTTTTCAAATGGTATGAACAGTATTATGATAAGTGTATTAACACAAATAATACAGTTAAAGTATGGCAAACAAATAAATCTCAAGTTGAATCTCAACATCCACCATTGACAGAACTTCAATATGAACATAAAGGATCTGGATTGAAAGCATCCCCACTCAAGGTTACAAATCCTGAAAGAGAAAATTCCCAAGTCACTTATAAAGATATAAAACTCTTAATCGAGCAAAATAATTTTTCAAATCTAAATCTCCATACAATAAGCCAGCATTTAGAGAAAATTGAAACAAAAATAGACAATTCAAACATCCAAACTTCTAAAAAAGACAAACTAAGTGAAGAAAAACAAAAAACAAAAAATTCAAAACCTTTATTTAAGCCACATGAAATATCATCAAACACTCAATTAAATTTCTTGCAAGAAATTCAACAAAGACTTAATGCATTAAACTCAGAAATAACTGGAGAAAATGAAAGATATATACCAGATACACCCGATAGAACACAACAAAGGTCAATTAATACAATAAAAGATTCAGAAACTAATAGTGAACAATTTCAATCATCTGATGAACAGATAATTCAAAAACTTCATTGGAAAGAACCACAAAAATTGTACTACCCAAAAACATCTGCGCCAGATTTAGTATTAGAAGAAAAACCCTTAATCCAAAACAAATATAATGCAAATACAGTTTATGAATGGAACATAGATGGAATGTCTGAATATAACATTCTCAATCTTTTGCAACAAATGACAATGGTATCAAATGTTTATAAAACTCAAAAAACAATATCTGATTGGGCAATAGCTGATTTATTAGTATCTGGATTTTCCGGACAACTCAAAGGATGGTGGGATAATTATCTCAATTCCAAAGAACAAAAAGAAATACTTAATGCAATCAAAACTGATAATGATAATAATCCAATCTTAGATGAAGAAAATCAACATATACAAAATGCTGTTGCAACATTAATCTTTGCAATTGCTAAACATTTCATTGGAGATCCATCACATTTAAGGGATAAAAATGCAAAACTTTTGTCCAATCTCAAATGTAAGAAATTAGGCGAATTTAAATGGTATAAGGATAATTTTATCACCAGAGTCATGCAAAGGACAGATAATAACCAACCCTTTTGGAAAGAAAAATTTCTAGCTGGATTACCAAATCTGCTAGGAGCAAAAGTTAGAAACAAAATAAGAGAAGACTTCAAAGGAATAATTCCTTACGAAAAATTGACATATGGTGAACTAATTAGTTACACCCAAAAAGAAGGATTAAAAATTTGTCAGGATATCAAACTACAAAAACAATTGAAAAAAGAACAAAGACAATCTAAGAAAGAATTAGGAACATTTTGCAAACAATTTGATATAAACTATAATCCAGAATGTTCTTCAACAAAATGTTGTAGAACAAAGAAATTTGAATACAAACGAAACTTTTCCAAAGACAAATATTACCAAAAACCCAAAAGAAATAAAATTCAAACTAAAAAGGAATTTAAAAGCCAAGAAAACAAACCTAAAACGGAATGGAAAAATCCAAACATAAAATGCTATAGATGTGGGAAAGCAGGACATATTACAAAATATTGTAAAATAAAGAGGAGAATAAACCAAATACAACTTGACCAAGAAACAAACCAGAAAATTTGTGAACTTCTGACATATACAACTTCAGAGACACAAACTTCAGATACTGAATCACAATCTTCATCAGATATACAAGTTAATCAAATGGATGATATAGAGACATCTTCAGATCAAGACACACTCAATGTCTTAACAAAAGACCAAGAATTGATGATGGAGATAATTGATAAAATACAAGATCCTCAAATTAAGAAAGATTATTTAGAACAATTAAAAAAATCTCTCTCTACACCAACCTTTATCTCATCAACTTCAAAATCTTATAATTTAAAAGATATAATCTTTGATAAAATACAAACTTCCAACAAAGAGATCACTATCCAAGACCTCCAACATGAAATCCACAATATTAAAACAGAAATAAAATTGCTTAAACAACAACAACAGCAGCACAGTCAACAACTAAAAACTTTAGCAAACTCAAATGGAAACACTTCCAGTGAATCTTCTGATGAAGACAAACAACCATCACAGGAATTTTTAAATATCCTAACTGAAGTCTCAATCCAAAAATACTTAATAAAAATATCAATTTTAATCAATAATGAATTTTTAGTAGAAACAATTGCTCTATTTGACACAGGAGCTGATCAAAATTGTATTAAAGAAGGAATAATTCCAACAAAATATTGTGAGAAAACTTTTGAAAGTTTAAAAGCAGCAAACAATGAAAAACTCCAAATCCAATACAAATTAACAAAAGCAGAAATCTGTAAAGACCAAATTACATTCAAGACACCATTTTTAATAATAAAAAATATTAGTCAAAATGTTATATTAGGATTACCATTTATATCCCTAATCAAACCATATAAAGTAACAAATAATGGAATATCTACAAAAATCCTTGGAACAAAATTAATATGGAACTTTACAGAAAAACCAAAGATAAGAAATATAAATTTATTAAAATCAAAAACAATTACAAATCAACAAATTAATATAATAATCAAAGACAAACAAAAACAAATATTCTATTTAAAAGAAGACATTAATTTCAAAAGAATCCAACAGCAATTACAAAATCCTCAAATACAGAATAAGATAAAGTTATTGCAAACAGAAATTGAGAAAACAATTTGTTCTGATTTACCAACAGCTTTTTGGCAAAGAAAAAAACATGTGGTAGAATTACCATATGAAAAAGATTATGATGAAAAACAAATTCCAACAAAAGCAAGACCAATACAAATGAGTCAAGAAATGGAGCAATACTGTAAAAAAGAAATACAAGAACTGCTAAACAAAAAACTTATTAGAAAAAGCAAATCTCCTTGGAGCTGTTCAGCTTTTTATGTCAATAAAAATGCGGAACTAGAGAGAGGAACACCAAGACTTGTCATTAATTACAAACCTCTGAATGAAGCATTAAAATGGATTAGATATCCTATTCCAAATAAAAAAGATTTACTTCAAAAACTTTGCAATGCTCAAATCTTTTCAAAATTTGATATGAAATCAGGATTTTGGCAAATTCAAATTTCAGAAAAAGATAGGTATAAAACAGCGTTTACAGTCCCGTTTGGACAATATGAGTGGAATGTAATGCCATTTGGACTTAAAAATGCTCCATCAGAATTCCAAAGGATAATGAATGAAATATTTCATCAATATTCCCAATTTATGATAGTATACATTGATGATGTATTAATATTTTCAACAACTATTGATCAGCATTTCAAACATTTATCAATTTTCATTAAAGCCGTCAAACAAAATGGTTTGGTTGTTTCCAAATCCAAAATTAGTTTATTTCAAACACGAGTACGGTTTTTAGGACATTATGTTTATCAAGGAACCATTACTCCAATAGAAAGGTCAATCCAATTTGCTGACAAGTTTCCTGATCAAATCTTAGATAAAACCCAACTTCAAAGATTTTTAGGGAGTCTGAATTATATTTTAGATTTCTATCCAAACCTCAATAAAATTCTTAAACCTCTTCATGAAAGACTTAAGAAAAATCCTCCACCATGGACTCAAGCCCATACAGAAGTAGTTCAATCTGTTAAAGCCCAAATCAAAGAATTGCCATGTCTACATTTAGCAGACCCAAATACCTTCAAAATTGTAGAAACCGATGCTTCTGACATAGGATACGGAGGAATCCTCAAACAGTTAAAAGATAACAAAGAAAGTATAGTTCAGTATACTTCCAAACACTGGAATAATACCCAGAAGAATTACTCCACAATAAAAAAAAGAGATTCTTTCCATCGTTTTATGCATCACAAAGTTTCAGAGTGACTTGTTAAATCAAAAATTTCTTCTCAGAATTGATTGCAAATCTGCAAAAGAGATTCTCCAAAAAGATGTGAAAAATATGGCATCCAAACAGATTTTTGCAAGATGGCAAGCGATTTTATCAATCTTTGATTTCGAAATTGAGTTTATAAAAGGGGACTCTAACTCTCTCCCAGATTTCCTCACGAGAGAGTTTCTTCAGAATCCTTCACAATGTCTTCCAGAGAAAGAAGAGAAAAAGAGAAAGAAAGAGAGAAAAAAGACAAGGGTAAGCAAAAGCAAACCCATTCCCCATCAAAATCACTTATCTCCCAATCCCCTATACCAACATGGCAACAGATTTTTGCCCAAGAACACCAAAGACAGGAGTCATCATCCAATTTTGAAGAGTCACAACTGGAAATGATTCGTCAATTCTCCGAGTCATTACCACAAACCTCTTCCGAGGTACAATCTATTTCAAAAAATAGAGAGGTCATGATTTCAAAAAACCAACCTCTCCAAACTATTTTCCCAAAACAAGGAGTGGTGATTACATATCCACGTCCTAAAGCTGATCAAAAATATTTTTCAAAACAGCAATTTCAACATATGGTTCTTGTTGAGCCTGAATATTTTCATGAAAATCCAAACACTGTTATCAAAAATATTTTCAATGGTTTTCATTACAAATCATGGGATCAACAAAAACCTCAAAGTTTTTATGAAAATATTTTGCTTGAAACAGGTTCCTTGGCAATCAAACATTATGCCAACAAAGACCAACCAGACTTTATCACCCATTCAACTGCTCAAATTCTCAAAGTCCTTAGACCAATTGACTGGGGTAATGATCCAAACAATCTCAAAAAGTTTCCAGCCAGCTATAACACCAGACTTCGCCATTGCCCCACATTTAATTACTGGGATTATCAACAAGCTTGGTTCAATACTTTCACCTTTGAAAACCAACACAATCGTCATTCATGGCTCATTTACTTCAAAAAAGACACCAAATACCAATTCCCAGTCTGGTTTACTCACTGGTGGCAGTGGTACGGACCAAATCATGAAATCCTTCCCCCTCAAGTATGGGAAGCTTATGAATTTTTCAGTGAATATTTCCAAGAAGAACAAACTCAACAAGGATTCCAGAAATCATTGATGTTTTGCTCAATCTTTAGTCTGTCTTGGATTTCTTCATGGCACTATGAATTTATGAATGATCCAGTATCAAGTCACAAACAAATCATTAGAAGATTCAAAACAAAGTGGTGGGAGAAATTTGACTACTCAAAATGCTTAAGAGATAGTGTAAAAGACTGGTTCCAGAAACACCCAGAGTTTTGCAAATCAGCTCAAACATCAGGTACCACACAGTTTCTCCAAGCCAAGTCACATGCCAGTGCACTGTTAGCACAAGCCAAAACAAAGAAAGAATACAAAGAATTGATGAAGCAGATTCTCCAATCAGTCAACTCAGATGATGAAGAGAACAGTGAACAGAGTAGCAATCATGAAAGCAGCACAGGATCTTTACTCTCGCTGGATTTAGCTCAAGACAATGAAGATGACTGCTTCGGAGTCTTACCTTCAATCAAAACTGACAAAACAAAAAGAAAAAGCAAACAGTAAAGATTCCACTGACAAGCACAGTGAGATTCCCATCAGTCAAAGCTCCATCAACAGACAAAGGCGTGGCCCACTGACAAGCACAGTGAGATTCCCATCAGTCAAAGCTCCATCAACAGACAAAAGCAAACAGTAAAGATTCCACTGACAAGCACAGTGAGATTCCCATCAGTCAAAGCTCCATCAACAGACAAAGGCGTGGCCCACTGACAAGCACAGTGAGATTCCCATCAATCAAAACTCCATCAAACAGACAATTGTTCAAATTTTGTAATCATGAAACATCTGATGTAAAAGAATCCTTTTTATAAAAAGGATTCTCAAACCATTAAGAGGCAGAGTTTTTAGGACGGATAGTTTGAAGTTTGAAGAATTCTGAAAGCTCTCACTCTTTCTTATTTTGTAAATCAAGTTTTATTATCAATCAAATCTATTTATCCAAATTTCATCAATCGTATTCAAAATTTCAAATTTTCTTTTACCCTTTCAAATTTTATAAATCAAATACATCACTGCTACAGCAGATCCTCCGGAGATAGTTTGAAGTTTGAAGAATTCTGAAAGCTCTCACTCTTTCTTATTTTGTAAATCAAGTTTTATTATCAATCAAATCTATTTATCCAAATTTCATCAATCGTATTCAAAATTTCAAATTTTCTTTTACCCTTTCAAATTTTATAAATCAAATACATATATATATATATAGAGGAGGGATCCACTTACACATGTGTAAAACAAATTTAGTTTTACACACTTTCATATCTTTTTATATGATTTATAATTTTTTAATCTGACCGTCGAATTTTATGTTCTATTCATATAGATCATGCATGTCAAATTTCAAATTAATCGAATACATCTAACTATATATTTTGTAAAATAAAATTTCAACCGTTGATATATATTGAAAAAAAATACTATTTTCGATTAAAATGATAGAAATAGCAGATTGATTTAAAAATTTACATACATAATAAATATGAGTAGGTTGTTAAATCCAACGGTTGGTTTACAAAAATATTAATCCTATATGAAGATATAAAAGTGTGTAAAATAAATTTATTTTACACATGTGTAAGTGGATCCCTTCTCATATATATATATATATTGTGAGAGTAAGGATCTACTTACACATATGTAAAACAAATTTGTTTTACACAGTTTTATATCTTCATATAAGATTATTATTTTTGCAAACCAATCGTTAGATTTAATAATCTACTCATATTTATTATGTATGTAAATTTTTGAATCAATTTGTTATTTCTATCATTTTAATCGAGACTAGTATTTTTTTCAATATATATCAATGGTTGAAATTTTATTTTATGAAATAAATAGTTAGACATATTCGATTAATTTGAAATTTGACATACATGATCTATGTGAATAGAACATAAAATTCAACGGTCGGATTGAAAAATTATAAATCATATAAAAAAATATGAAAGTGTGTAAAACTAAATTTGTTTTACACATGTGTAACTGGATCCCTCCTCTCTCTCTCTCTCTCTCTCTCTCTCTCTCTCTCTCTCTCTCTATATATATATATATATATATATATATATATAGCAGTTCAGACAAAGTAAAAATTTTATGTGGTTATTCTAAAAATTTGATATGTGTAATATCTAAAATAAAAAAATAATAATTTTATTTAATTTGCTAAAAAATAGAAATCTATAAATATTAAAATTATAAAATAAATTAATTATCTTTTAAATTAATTATCTATTTTAATTTCTAAAAAATAAACATCTATATTTAAATATATTAAAATTAAAAAAATTCCATATCATTTATCAATATCTTTACTCATTTTTTATCAATATATATGTACTATTGTTATATACATTAAAAACATATTTATAGAAATAACTAATTTTGGTATAAATTTTTCACTTGGATAAACTTTTTTAAAGAAAAAGACATGTATTTTATATGAATATGTGACATTTGTGGTGAGATAAATTCTTTTCATTATTAAAATATAAAATGTTTTTGAAAAATCACTTGATTATTGATCCAAAGTTACATTTCTAATTTCAATAAGATTTAGTTTTTGATAATAATATTATATCTTATACAAATATATAAAAGTCAAAGCTCTTGGAATAATAAATTAATTTTAATTTTTTATAAATAATATTATTCCATTAACTATTTAATTTTAAAATATATGAAATTTAAGAAAAAAATATATTTTAATCGTATTATCTTCATTTAAATCAAATAAAATTTATCTCAAAATTTGAATTTTCGTTATCACTGATTATGTTATTTTTAAATTTAAAAATCCATATATTTTGATCGGAACTATCTTAAAGTTTAAATCTTTTGTCAAAAAATTAAAATGCAGTATTTAAGCTATATATTTTAGTATTGGATTAAACTTTCATGTCTTTTTTCCATTTTCATTTCATTCTTTTTTCAGATTTATTTATTTAATCATTTATTTATTTGTTCAATAATTTTTTTGGTAAAAAAAATTCATATGGATTATCTATTAATTTGAAACTTGTATTATCTTAAATATTGTATTTAATTATTTTAAATTAATTTAAATTTTAAAAATTTAAATAATAATTTATTTTTATTTTTATTTACATTTTTACTTACATTTAATGTTTGAGATTATTATAAATAATTTTTTTAAAAACCCTAAACGATAAAGTTTTCAACACTAATTAATTTTATAAGATTAATTTGAAATCATTTATATTTAAATTTTAAAAATAAATCAACTTAAAATATGCAACATTAACCAATAATTCATTAATGATTAATGAAGTAAAAATTATTTTCATTAAAGTTGTAGCTATTTATATTAATATTTGTGATATTTAATTTTTCTATAATTTTTTAATTAGTGTATTTTGTATATGCATCAAGTTTTTTAATACATTATTCAACGTATATTTCAAAATAAAAATTTTTAAATTCTATTTTATTATTATAAATTAAAATCGTCATCGTGCATCACACAGGTTTAAATCTAGTTGCTTGCTAAAATTAAAATCGTTATCGTTCATCGCACAGGTTTAAATCTAGTTGCTTGCTAAAAAGTAATCTTTTTTGTGTAAGCACAAGTATTTTCATCCATTTTATGGTTTGAGATTAATCCTATTCAGGTCAATAGTAGTAAACGGTAAAACCCTTCCAACAGTAAGAATTTCAAGATTTAAATCCTATCCAAGTATCTAGAAAAATAGTCACTTCTACTTCTTCCAATCACTTGTTAGTTGCTAAAATGTAATCTTTTGTTATGCCATAGGCAAAATAGCCAAATAAGCCCTCGACCTTGAGCCCAAAATGGAATTAAGCCCTCAACGTTTTATTTCGTGGAAATCACTCCGTAAACTTTTATTTCAGTGGAAATAAACCCTCAACCTTCTAAAATTATGTAATTAAGTCCAAATCTGTTAAATGACACTAACTACTGTTAGTATTGCACATGTGGCATGCCACGTGGCAGCCAAGTAAGTTATCCACGTCAGCTTTCACTAACGACAGTTAGTGTCATTTAACAGATTTGGACTTGATTGCATAATTTTAGAAAGTTGAGGGTTTATTTCCACTGAAATAAAAGTTAATGGACTGATTTTCACGAAATAAAACGTTGAGGGCTTAATTCCATTTTTGACTCAAGGTCAAGGGCTTATTTGGCTATTTTTCCTATGCCATATGATATGATTATTTACAGTGATAACATTTTAGTATTTTCTTAGTCTAAAAGCTTAAGCTATTATTAGCTATATAATAATAATAATAATAATAATAATAATAATAATAATAATAATAATAATAATAATAATAATTTAGGCTAAATACTCAATTTAGGATCTAATATTTTGGGTATGAATATGATTTTTTTTTAATTTTGCTCAATTAAAGATTAAATATTTTTGAGTTTGTTTAATTTAGAACTTTTTAACAGGACTGAAGTACACGTGCTGTAAAATAATAATAATTTGATTTTGAGAATCCTTTAAATGGCATTGCATAAATTTTAATAACAATTTGCATCAAATGTATGACATATTTGGTATTCATTGCACAATACCCATCTAGGTATATGTACATATTAAAATTAAAATTAAAACAATAAATTAATTATGTCACGACCCGAAGACCGCGACTTTCACTTGATTCTTATACTTTTCTTAGTCTACAAATTTATGGACTAAAATTTTCTTTTTCCTTTTAAGGTTTGTATTCGGTGTCAGTGTAGTTACTATACTATCTAGGTGACCTATAGTCATTCCATTTAAATATTAAACAAACACGGAAACGGTTCTTAGTTACATCCCGACTTGTTAAACAGAATATGTACTGTGCATCAATTTAAGTCTTACATGTAAACAAGTATTTATAAGTAACATATACCTCAAAAGACTAGTACCAAGTCCATACATCGTCTCTGATGCCCACTGAGCAGCTCACATGGCAGATGTTAACTTCAATAATCTGAAAGAGATGAAATTTAGTGGGGTGAGCAAAACCACGGCTCAGTAAGATACTAATATAAATACAAGAGTAGGATTATACTGTCTTCACCGCAAATGCTTAAAACTTGCAAGGATGCAATTACAGTTAATCCTTTCTCATCGATAACATCTCATTATCACTTCTCATATTCACTTTTCATTTCATAATCATACTTTTATATTCTATCTTCTCATATCAATTCTCATATTTACTTTTCATTTCATAATCATACTTTTGTATTCTATCTTCTCATATCAATTCTCATATTTACTTTTCAGTTCATAATCATACTTCTGTATACTATCATCTCTTATCAAGTCTCATATTATGGGTCATGATCACGGTGGTACGAAGTCATAATTCACTTCGTGTGTTTCTATATTCATGTTTCATATCATATCATATCATGACATCATATCGATGAAATATCGCTACCACTGAGTCATGACACTCCTCATATATTCTCCATGTTTAATGTAGATATCCTATCGAATTCACTTTACATTTAATAATCATATTCCCGTATTACATCAATTCATATCACTTATCGTCTGGGAATTTATGATCACGATAGAGTGAGATCAGAATCCTCTTCATATCAATCTCATGTTCATATATCATATCATGTCATGTCATCGTATAGGTGAAATATCATTTACGTCGAGTCACGACATTCCTCATGGAATTCTCATATACTAAGCATATTATCATATCAGGGTTTAGTATGCAAATTCATGTAATTTTTCTGTCTAAACCGCTATCATTTCAAATCATATCATATATACTTTAGGACATGCTCGACATATGAATTTTCAATTCATTTCAAATTTGCCTTTAAGGCATGCTAGAAACATGTTCAATTTCAGTTCATGTATTCGTTTTTCGGAGCATGTCTAAAACATGTGCGGTTTTAAAACATTTTTCATATATTATAAATCATATCAGGTTTAGAGTTCATATCAAATCAGTCTATACTCTAAACCGCATGTCATTTCAAATTCGACACAAAATCTTATATAAATCATGTAAGTGTCGAAATCATTTATCATATACTTTTAAAACATATTCTATAAATCATATCAGGTCTAGAGTTCATATCAAATCAAACTATACTCTAAACCACATATCATGCCATGTTCGACACAAAATCACATATAAATCATATAAGTGTCGAAATCATATCTCATGGACTTTTAAAACATGTTTAAAACATGTACTGTTTCAAAACATATTTCATTTCAAATCTGTTTCATGTACAGTATAAATCATGTCAAGTCTAGAGTTCATATCAATAAAATCATACTCTAGACTTCATATCATATCATATCGGTTAGAGACTAGGCTAGATCCCTATCATCTCTATCAATAAAGACTTAAATCACTGTAGCTAGCAGTGAAAATCATGTCATCGTCCCCTGGAAACCAACTAGGGCGCTATCTATGGCCATAGACCTCATCTCTCTCAGCCCCACTGATTAGGCGTGACTGAGACCTGTCCACGACTATTGTCGGACAAGCATATCTGCCTAATGAGCAAAGCTCCAATTAGGCGGTTTCCACTATGCTTTATTGAATTTAATTCTTTTAGGGTGCCTACAGTCTCATAAAACATTTAAATCTTTAGCTTTTCGTTTTAAAATCATGTAAAGCATATGGTGAAATTCTTTAAGAGGTTTCGTATATAAAAATACGTATATATACCATATACTTTATTTTTAAAGCTGATCTATACTTTATAGCATTTATATAAATGCTATTATAACATCTGAAACTATAGCAAATTATGCTTAAAAGCGATGCTATGAAATCATCTCCGTATGTAATTTTAGTAATAGTTTCAAATGTCAATATAAGTAATACCTTCCTCTAATACGGTGAAACAATTCATTTAACTTTATCACTATCAATCGTTCGATTTCAAACTATCCTTCTGACACATCAGTAAATCAGTGTTCAAATCAATTCAATATTCATTTCATTCAGTTTTCAACTTATTCAGTACTCCGATTATTCAATAATCAGATCATTTGGTATTCAAGTCATCCAGTATTCGATATCCTTTTTCGATAGCTATAAACTATACCAATCATTTCTACCTTTCACTATTAATACTAAGACCACATCTCTTGCATGAATCCTCTTAGTATTCATAAATATTTAAATATCATGTCACTATATAGCCATCAAAATACTGAAATTATGCAATATTAATATCCTCATTCGTTATCTATTCCAGAGTCGACATCGAGGGTTATAGAACCACAAGATCAATAATCGCTTATCAAATCCATTTATGGTTTGACCTATAGGTACATATTTAGAATCCTCAACTTGCGGTTCAATTTCATTTACTATCGTAAAATCAAATCACAATCCTCAATTCACTTTTTGATTGGCAATTTACCACTTAAAAGAATTTGCCAATTTCTACTATCAACAGTGTTTCAATCATTTAAGTCGCCTTGCGACTATCCATATTATTGCAAAAATCTCAGTTCACATCTATTTAACTTCGATATCACAATCTTACCACTAAGACGGTCCATTTATTTGAATCTATCAATTCTATAATCGTCACTCGATTGATAATTCCGCAAATTCTATCATTCGACCATCTAAATCACAACTTCGATTTTTTTTTTCTCTTTTGAGTTGTATCATATAATTATCATCACTTTTATCTGTGATCCGTCTAATAAATACTTCTACCTCAATCTCAACTTGATACCAATTGTGATATTAAAATTAATTGATTTATCGGTTCTATAAGGTTTAAACCATATAATTCGTCACATTATCGTTTTCAACGATCTGTCTTCTCCTCGATTTCAATATCAAACTCTTTCGGTAATACTATAAAATCCTTTCAATTTATTTTCAATAATTATCTCCAAGATTCCATTTATGTGAGAAACTTAATCTTTTTCCTCAATTATTTTCTAAAAATTTCGGCAGCATAACGGCTTAATTTTCCCTAACCTCCTGCAAGGGAAACACAATTTATACTTGCAGCCGTTGATTCTCACCAATTTTACCTCTTACTAAGACCCCCACCATCAGTTGTGGGTCCTCTTAGCATTTTTAGCAAATCAATTTAAATCGATGCATCATATAAAAATCACAATTCCATTTAAAATCAATTAAATAAATGCATCATATGTAAAATCATAATTCCCACATACAATATAAAGCTACTAATGCTTTATAAAAGTATCTTACCTATTCGCCAAGCTTAGCGCACTTTCCGATTTTCGAGCCTTGCCGAACTCCACCATTCGTCTCATTTCTGTTTTTGCTACAATTTCAATAATTGAGACATATTTTCATTCAGAAAATAATCCAACAATTTCTAATAAATTCTTTAGAAATATAGCAAAAACTTTTAATTTTCCTTACCCATTTCTTCTTCTTCTTTTTCTTCTTCCTTTTTCCTTTTCCTTTTCCTTTTTCTTTTCTTTTCTTCTTTTTCTTTTCTTTCTCCTTTTTTTTTTTCCTTTTTTTTTCTGAATCGGGTCGGGTCGGGTCGGTTCGAGTCGGGTTCGGGCCGGTTCAGTTTGGCTTGGCCGGTTCAATTTTTTGCTGGCTGGTTCGGTCACCGGCGGCCACCCATTCCGGCGGTTCGGCCACCCAATAGCTTGCCGAGGTTGCAAGGACTCCGGATCTGGCCTCGGTTTCCCCAGCGACGGCGCCGGCGGTGACGGATCTGGCGGTGGTTTGCGGCCTCTTTCTCCTCCTCTTTTCTCCCTCTTTTCTCTTCCTCCTTCACCGCCGGTTGTCCCTTTCACTTGGCCTGACCTCGCCGACGTCGAAGGCAGCGGCGGTGGCGTCCGGATAGGCCGGCATTGCCTTTTCCTTTTTTTTCTTTTCTTTTTCCTTTCTCTTTTCTGTTTTCCGTTCGTTTTTCTCTTTTCTTTTTTTTTCTTTTCCGCCGTTGGTGTTGGCGCCGACGTCAGCTTCCTCTCCTTGGCTCACCGGCGGCGGAGCTGCCTCCTTTTCCTCCCGGCGCCGGCCGGCTCTCCCTTGTGTCTATATTTGCTTCTCTTCTGTTTACTAAAACAGAAGAGAAGTGTGGGAATCGGGTTCCCCGATTCCCACTTCTGTTTCTTTCTTCTTCTTTTTTTTTAAATCAAATATTTATAAATATACTTAATTAATAATAACATATATACATTATAATTATAATTATAATATAATTATAATTATATATAAATGCTATTATAATATGTATTTAAATACATATTTTTGTATCATAATATATATTTATATATATACTTTTACACTTTTAACACAAAATAATATTTATATAATATCATTATATAAATATACCAAAATATTTTTATTTCTTATTAAGTTTTGGATTTCTAAATATCCAAAATTATTTTCTCCATTTTCTTATTTAATTTGGATTTCCATTTATCCAAATTAAATTTCCTCCTTCATTTCTTATTTCCAATTTAATTTCCCTTTTAATTTCTTATTTGATTTTGGGTTTCAATTTGTCCAAATTAAATTTTTTTGGATACTTTATATTTATTTAGAAAATTCTCGGTCTTCACAAATTATCTTTTATGAATTCATTTATATTAAATTTCAAAAAACAAATCAATAGTCTTTTATTGAATTTCATGGTATTAATACATATTTTTTTATAAAATAGGAACCATCTAACAACAGCCATTTAATTAAACTTATATTTTTTTCAATTTTTTTTGAATGTATTAACATTTAACTTAAATAAATATACTATGAATAAAATATCTTAAGAGATAAACATCTATATAAATTAAAATTAAAACAATGAATTAATTATCTTTAATCAATTTTTTCATTGATCACATATTTTATATACGTATAAAAATATATTTTTAATGTTGATTATTTAATATTTAATAAATTATTTGTATTTTAATGTTAACCATAAGGATTATGTGTGTATTATGGATACAATATTAAATAGAATCAATTTTAACTCTAAAGCAACATTTAAAACATGTTACGTCACGCAGATCGAGTCAAAATATATTTTTAACATTACAATGAATGTGTCAAGTCAGTCAAGAATTAATCAAGAAACACAAAACCCTTAAAATACATTTATCCACCAAAGATATGTTAAATTTGTACATGTGATTGATTTTATGATGGGAAAATTTTTAATTTTTTAAATCCAAGACATGGTAAATTTTCTTTATATATTATTTTCATTTAATAAATTACAATATGAATTTAATTTAACTTTTACAAATTTTACGTAATTATATCCAATATATAATTTTTTATATTACTATATTTTAATATATAAATTACAAATAAAAAATATTAAATATACAAATGTTATCTTTTTTATAAACATAATAATTTATATTATAAAGTTTTAAAAATATATATTATCAATAAATTTATTGTTTGGTTAATGTATTTCTGTGCATTGCACGAGTTTAAAATTAGTTTTTATAAAATCAAAAAATTTATTTTAAAAGATATTTTTATTAAAAATTATAATAAATTGTATAGAGGAAACTTTAAGTTGCAAATAACTTTCTTAAAAAGTTTTAAGTGAAAGAAATGTTATTACAAGTGGAGTACATGATGGGCTTTAAGAAAAATTGCAATTCTAGCAATATATAAATGTATATATATATATTTATATTGCTAGAATTGCTATTTTTCTTAAAGCCCATCATGTACTCCACTTGTAATTATAAGTGCATATAATGCAATAACGTAATTCATGAAATTCAAATATATGAATATAATTCCTAATTATTGAAATGAAGTCTAGGAAAACAAAAGTTGTATATATGATGAATACTAAATTGATATAAATGGAGTACGCGAATTATACACTTGTTTACGTATATGCATGAACCAAATTTAATACAAGTGCAAAATAAATCAAATGCATGCACTGTGCAAGCATGCAACATGCATGCATGCATACGTACATACATAAAATGATATATATATAATAAATAATCAGGTGAAATAATAAAATAAATTAAAATGTGTATGAACAAATACATAAATATATAGAGGTGAATATACTTATAATTGTACACATAAAAATATGTGAGAATGTGTGTGTGTATATATATATATGTATGTATATTAGTGACAAATATATATATACACATACATACAAGTATATATACACATATTTGGCATAAATATATACGTGTATAAAAATAGGTATAATAAAAGAATAAAGAATTATATTTATAGACATGAACTTTATTTTTATAAAATGCTAAAATATAAACCTAAAGTATAGGCATAAACATATATACATAGATATATATATAGATTTATGAATATATATATATATATATATATATATATTATAAGTATATATAAAAAATATAAATATATAAAAATAAATATAAATAAATTTAAAAAAATAGGGGTGGGGTTTGGTGGGAAAATATCCCTCCAAACCCGAAATTGAGATCTGCCATAGCAGACCTCTCCTACTCTCTAGTTAAAAAGAAAGAAAGAAAGAAATGACAATCAAAGAAATCAGAAAAGAAAGACGCAGGAGAGAGAGACAAAGAAGAGGCTTTTGTTGTTGTTAAAGAAAAGAAACTTGAAGGAAATAATTAAGGGAGAAATGAGAGAGGAAATAGGAGCAGCACTTGTTCGGTGAAGAAGCAAAGAAGCGGTGAAGAGTGATGCCAAAGAAGGAAAGAAACTGAGGCTGAGAAAGTAAGGACAGGAGCGTGAACGAAACAGTGGGTAATGGAAGTTGCTGCCATGGCCGATTTCGCTGAAAAACAGGGTAGAGAAAAGGTTTTTCAGTGGCATTTTAAAGCTGAAACTAAAGCAAAGATTGAAGCAAACACCAGGCGTTGGTGAAGGAACAAAGCCACGTGAGAGTAAGGAAGGAGAAAGGCTGAAGCAGCTGGTCTGGGTAGTGTCCAGGGAAGAGACCGAAGTTGGCTAAAACAGGGCACTGGTTGTGGCTATTTCCAGGGCTGAAACAGGAGGCTCGGTTGGCTGAGTTTAAGCCGATTAAGTACTGGTGTTGGTTGCATTTTGGGCTGTTGAAACCAATCTCGTAGGGGCTGCATTTTAGGGCTGTTCAAAGGCTGTAGGTGGCTGTGTTTTTGGCTGGCGGAAGAGCTGTAAACAGGGCATCTTTCAGGTCTGTTATAGGTGGTAATTGGACACTAAAACAGAGGTGTTTCAGGGCTGTTTGTCGAGGTTGAAGTGGGAAAAATGGTGCTGGTGAACGGTGGTGTTTGGGCTGAATGAAAGTTGGAGAAGGGCCCGACAAGGGTGCTGGTCGGTGGGCAGTTTACTGCCACTCAATGTTGAACACAGAGTGATCGGGCCAAAGAAGAAAGAAAGAAAAGAGAAGGAAAGAAAAGAAGGAAAAAGAGAGGAAAGGAAGGAAAGAAAGGAAAGGAAAGAAAGAAGAAAAAAGAAAGGAAAGGAAAAAAATAAATATAACTATATATAATTTGGGTCGGATTAACCGGTAAGTACTACGCTCAAATTTCTATTTATATATATATATTGAATATATATATATATATTGAATTTTATTAAAGCAATACTAAATGAATTGTCGATATTTAAAGGTGTACGAGTGTCAAATTCAATGTATATATAAAACTCGATACATGCGAGTGAAGCTTAGAACTCACGCACGATAAATTTTAAATTAGTAAGACAACTCCAAAGTGCTCATATTATAAAATTAAATTAGAAGATAACTCATGTAAATTTGCATTAATTTGATATTATCGTGTTTAAGGTGTAGCAAGGCGCCAAGACAACAACTCGAGTTTAGGTTAGGCTTGATGCACCAGCCCCAAGCATAGGAGTCAGTAAGACTTTTATATAAGTCTACAGTAGATTTATATTGTATAGGTTGTATAGAATTGTTAAATTAGATAATGATACAATGTAGCATGGAGTTGAATATTGAGTTGGTAATTATATGGTCAAACATTAAATTGTGGAATTATTAATTGAGTCGGATAGGTAAGGATGATTTTTGAGATTAAATAATTTCGATTCACTGACTGTGGAATAGTTTCGAAAGTGGTAGCACTAATATTGCATGAGATCAATAATTAGATGATTTTATAGTATTATATTGTTAAATATACGTGAGACACTAAGTGGACCCTCACTAACAATGGGGGCTTTTGTATTGGTGTTGTGGTGTGTGATAGATGATAGTGATATTGAATTAAGGTAAATTGATTCGATTTGTATGTGGTTTGATCATAATGATATTGAGGTTATTATGTCGAGATTGCTAAATCAAATGAAATTATGGTATGAACAAATTTGAAATTGATTGGTGATTTTATAATCAAACCTAGAACTTTGAAAAATTATTAAAGGACTTAGGCATATAATCGTATTCTAAAGAATCAATGATCTCGATTTTGATTATGGATAAGTCTTGGATTTAATATTATTAATATTGCAGTAGTTTGATATCTAAATGATTTAATTTGAATTTATGATATTTAAATATTAGTGAGATACTAAGAAGACCCATACTGGTGGTGGAGGTCTTAGTATCAGTTCTGTGATATTGAACTTGACGAATGGACAGGAACTGTGCATACTTGATTTTGTGGATATCGAGGTTATTTGTGAGAACCACGTTTCCTACTATTGTACTATAAGTTCTTGAAGCGAGGTATCTCATATTTATTTTTGTATTTTGATATTTGTAGGTACAATGGTAAGATTAGGCTATCAGCCCTACGGAGACTTACACTGCTCAGATGGAGATGAAACTCCATAGTACTGAAATTTGGAGCAAACTAATATGATGGTAAGTTTCTGCAACTCAAAATCTTTTATTTTGGTCACTTTTGAAAAGTGTGCAACAAATTTAAAGATGACGATTAATGACATAAGCCGGATGAATTTTCGTAAATAACGGTTAAACTGAGAGGAATTTTGACCAAATAACAAAAGTATGATAATCTACATGTGATAGAGTTTTGTGCCATGCCATTAAATAGACTAAATCACATGTGAAGAATAAAATCTACGTAGTTGGCCTGATAAGGGTATTTTTG
Source organism: Heritiera littoralis (assembly GCA_031772115.1). Taxonomy (NCBI): domain Eukaryota; kingdom Viridiplantae; phylum Streptophyta; class Magnoliopsida; order Malvales; family Malvaceae; genus Heritiera; species Heritiera littoralis. The sequence goes on along the minus strand of JAPDPK010000139.1, from coordinate 1,680,413 downwards.
TAATTTTATCCTTTCGGTCAGTCAAACATTAGTGAAACCTTGTCCAATGATTAGAATATGTTTAATATTCATATTTTATGATAAGAGAAAATATTTGAAAGTTAAATTGACTGGTTAATATCGTTATGGAAGTTTAAGGGCAAAATAGTCCAATATCTTTAAGTATAAGGGCATTTTGGTAATTTGACCATTCAAATATTAATTTTAAAGAAATTTCTGGTAGTCTTCTTCATTTGGTAGACCACTTTTCAGCCATTTCTATTCTCTTCCATTTTTGAAGCTTGAAGTGGGAAAAAACACTTAAAACCCTAAGCGAAATACACCGAAATCGAAAACCGTTTTCACCAAACTTGTGCAGAAGTCAGTGCTCTTCAATTTGGTACTAAAATCTCATCCAAAAGAGGCAAAATCAGGGTGTGAGGCAACCTACCAGATCTGGTCATCACTAAGAGGTGAGAGAAAGTGAAGTTTTTCATGGTTTTAAGGCTTAATACTATGTGTTCTTCATGTTTAGCCAAGTATTTAAGCTTAATTTGAATTAAATCCATGTAAATCACACCATAAGGGTTTTGGCCATCATGCTCCCTATAAGTATGAGTGGTTGTATAATGAATTATGGGTGTAGAAATGATGAATAACATGTGTAGAGTATGAATAAAAGCTTAAATAAGGTTAAATTCTTGAAAATAGTGGTGAATTCATGCTTGTACAATTCGGCCAAGTGAAGGGCAGACATGAATTGTGCTTGTTTAAATTTTGTTTTGGGTGCTAAGAGAATGTATAAATTAATAGAAGACTACCAGTGAAATCGAAATCGAAAACGGAGTAGTTTTTATACTAGTTGCAATGTTAGCGTTGGTATGAAATAAACCGATTTAGCAACTGTAGTAGGCAATGTAATAGCTTTTAGAATGAAAAATATTCTTTTAGAGAGAGTATAATGATTTGATTTTATTTATATGGAATTTTGCAGCTCAGAAGTGAGTGGTGCGATTTGGGTGCTATCGAGCTTTTCGGTAGAAACTGAAAGGTAAGGAATATGTGTAGAAGACTTAGGGATACTGTGATTACATATTGGCTTTGAAAATGATTTGATGGAATTATTTTGAAATGATTTGATGGAATTATTTTGAAATGATTTGGATTGGAAATTGTGGAACTGCTACTGGGTTATAAAATGTGTTTTTGTGCAAAAAGGTTAGGATAAACTTAGCCATTATACTGTCGAAATTTCGAAAAATTATTTTGAATCTAGTATTCTTCACCAAGGATTTTGAAGTGCTTTGAAATGGAATTTGGGAATATCTAAGAGATTTAAAAATCATATAGTTAGCGAGGAGCATAAAATTACAATTCAGTTTCCGAGTTTGATTTTGTTAGTTTTCTCTAATTTTGTGATTTATTCGAGTGATAGAAATGGTTTATACATGAATAAAATATTTGAAACTCTGAAATTTGAATTTAGAATATTTTGTGAATTTTTTATTTTTGAACTGCTATTATTTTGGATTTTGATAAATTTATGATCCATTTGAAAATACCGATTTATTGTTCTGAATCTGAAAATGTGTTTACTCTGAAATATACAATGTTTTGAGACTGTTGGCTCTATAGTAACCTTCGGGCTTAATCATGCATTCTGAGTGTTTTATTATATGCTGTTAGACTTGTCAAGTCTTCAACCTGCAGATGTCACCTGGCAAGTGTACACTGTGGACCCTTTGACTATCGCCATATTTCGTTACTAATCCCTTTGGGATTTCTGTTTCATACATGATATTGTTGGGTGTAGCCTAGTCTCCACTATACTATTACAAAATGTTTATATTTGATTTTTGAATCTGATCGTATTTATGAAATTTGAGTGAGTGTTCTGATTATTTGAGTGATTTGATTTCTGAATATAAACATATGAATTTGATTTCCTAAGTGATTGATTTTTTGAATCTGCTCGACTGATTTGACTTACTGATAAATTTGATCATTAACTCTGATTATTTCTGATTTTTAAATCCCTAATGGTTTTCTGAGTGGATTATGATATTTTTTGAGTGGTTTATGAAGTGTTAGATTGGAAACTGAACCTTGAACTATTTATTTTACTCGAAATTATTTTATTCCTTATAGTCAAATTTAGGGACCGAGACACGTGAGGTGCTCCAAAACATTCTCCCATACTCAGCCTGGTTACTTAACTGATTATAATATCCATCCTTTTATCGTGCTCAAACTCTAATTTCAGCATTATATGTTATTTTAAATGTATTTTTATTACGCATGTAGTCATGCATAGTATCAATACTTTTATACGTATTTCTTACTGAGCTTTCCTCAAAGCTCACCCCCTTTTTCCTCCTCCCAATTATCAACAGTAGAGCATTCAGTTTTTTGGAAGTCACTTTTGCCGTGTCACTCAGGTGGTTCCCTAATCACCGTAGAGGTATACAATTTACTTTTTATATGTTTAGACTTTGTAATTACAGTACTATAACATGTAAATATTGTACAGGGGATGTAAATACATTTTGTGAACCGATTGTAAATTTTCGTATATGTAAATATGAATAATTTCTAGATTCTGGGGCTTTGACTGTAAATAAATTCTGAGTGTGTACTTGACAGACAACCCAACCAACTATAATTTATATGATAAGCATGTTATTCAGATCGTGACGTTATTAGGTCAAGGTTAATTGTGAGATTATATGTGCTATGATTGATCTTGAATTTGATCGCATGATTGTAAGATTGCATTTACATTATGCATATGCATATCATAGGAGTTAGACTCTTGTTTACTTCATGGCTTTGAGCATGTACAAGTTACATAACATGAGTTTATTGAAAATGCATTAATTTGAGATGCATAAATGAATATGTTCAGTTTTGTAAAGTTCAACATGACTAAAGAAAACTTGATACTTACTTATACATATTTGTTGGCTCTATAGGCTATAGCGAGAGGGGGGTGAATCGGTTTTTCACTAACCTTAAGCTCGTTTTTCGGTTTCTCTAAATTCTCTAGCCTATATTGACATTTTCTAAGTTCTCTAAGCTAGGCAAGTATGCAATATAAATTCAATTCAATAAGCACAATATAATTGCAAGTAAATAAAGAGTAGGGAGAGAGAGATTTACACAATCGATTTATAGAGGTTCGGCAACTTGCCTACGTCCTCTACCTTGAGACGCTCCCAAGGATTTTCTCCAAATCCACTATCTTGAATTTGTGATTACAATCCCTCTTTTTCTTAGGCTCAAGAGTAACCTCCCTCTTTTTCTAGGCTCAAGAGAAACCTCCTCTTTTTCTTAGGCTAAAGAGTAACCTCCCTTTTTACAAGGAATGGATTGTGTTTACAAGAGTTGTAATCAAGGAAGACCTCTAAGTAGGTAAATGATTACAGAAATTAGGCACAAAGAAAAAGCCTATACAATATTTGTGCTACTCTATACAAAGAATATGAGAATGATGGAAGATGAAGACTTTGTAGCTCTTGATTTGTTGTTGAGGCTTGAGGATTTGAGGAAAATGAGTATTGGAGTTGATTGAGTAGTTCCTCTTGCTTTCTTTAGCTTCTAAGCCTCTATTTATAGTCCCTTGGATGTATTCTAGCCATTGGGTGGAGCCAAATCTCGGATAATACTCGTTGTCTCACACAACTAGCCGTTATTCTGGGCTTCAGAGACCTTGGGAAGACTTTCTGCCAAAAAGGGATCGATCCTGCTACAGTGGGGATCGATCCTTTTCTTCCAGAGGGCATTTTTCCTGCACTTTTGGGTTAGAAATGATATGACCTTTGATCCTAATTCAACCCAAACCATTTATAAGTTTTAAGGGAGTTTTTCTTGACTTCCTCAAATGAAAATATTGTCCAAGAAATCATCAAGTGATTTTCTAAAATATTCAAAACGTTTATAAAGAATTAAGACCAATAAGAATATGCATCATTAAATCATGGTCTTAATGTTTGAAATGAACACTTGAAATGTATTGAGAAAATCATGTGTGATAAGGCAAATTTACAATATGAATTAAAACATTAAAGCTTACTTAAGTTTTTGTCATTTCAAAATATATATGGCAATTTAAAGCTAACAATATTCAAATGGTTTATGAACCGCATTGAAAAGTACTTTCATGTTTTCTGAAATGATTGAATTAGATATATTTATTGAACTATTTTGAGATTATGGCATATGTATATTGACATCAATAAAGTATAAATAGACATGCCTACGTGAGTGGTGCTCCTAAGCATACATGCGAACTTATCAAACGGGGTTCTGATAAGGTTTTTGGACGTGTCAGATGAGTTCTGGCGTAAGTCTGGACCCTCATCTAATTAATAAGACTAAAGTTTACCATGGCCATAGGTACAGCTTTTCTCCATTGGAGCCTTTCCAATTTATTGATAGCTATAGTGGAACTAAGACTTTATTGATCGATTGATTGGATGTATACGATATGATATAATTATTTGGACGTATTCGAATTTGATATTGTGATTGATTACGCCATATCTCCACTGAATTGATTTGATTGATTGACAATCATGCTTTAATTCTGAAAACCATGTTTAATACTAGTTTTTATATATATTTATATATATCGAACATTGAACCTAAGCATAGTCTCTGCATTGGTGATTGATTTTGATGGTTTTACAATATTCATCCGAACTTAAGCATGACCTAAGTCTCGATATATGTTTTGAAATCTTTGACAGCATTGATGTTTAATATAATGGTTTTCATACTATTTAAGCATTTGGTTTTGTACATCGGGACTTATATTGGCATGGTTTCCCTCACACAGTATATCTTATAACCATTGCATATCAGTTTTGAAAGCATGTTGCATAGGTGAAGACATTGGGACAAAAGATGATAATGTGGATTAATATTGATCTTGGATGGATATCATATGATTGATTTGATGTGGGTTGATATTGGAAAAGTCGATATACATATTGAGACTGATATTTGGCTATGCTTTAGAGTTTGGTTACCTTAGTCCATAGTAGGGGTGTAATCGAGCTGAGCCGAGCCGATACAGTGAGGTGCTCGAGCTCGACTCGCTGCTCGGCTCGAGCTCGATCGAGTTTTAATTTCTGAGCTTGACTCGAAATAAAAATCAAGCTACTCGAGCTCGCTTGATTAAGCTCGTTTATCCTGCTCGATTTTTATGCTCGATTCTCATGCTCGGACTCGAGCTCGACACATTTTCAATTCAATGTATATACATCAAAACTTGAATGCTTAAAACCTTATCTTTATAAGTAGGAAAGGGAGCAAATATAGAACAAGATAATTAATTATAATATATGAAAGATAGGCAAAATTAGACACAAAACTCTGAGATGCCTTAGTGAACCAAATCTTAACTTTAAAGACTCTACTAAACCTGTTGTGCTTTTTGGTTAGCTTGGCAAGTGTGATCAGAGAAAGACAAAATAGAAACTTTTCATAGCTAAGAGTTATAAAAGATGAAAATGGATAAAGTTTACAATACACATGATGATTTCTTTTCAACCAAACATATAGCGTAAAACCATTCCTTCATAATTTATTCTCCAGCAAATAATAAATCAAAAGAATTAAGGACAAAACATATCGCAATTCACATCTACACCCTACTACCCAACCTGAGTTAAATTCAAACCTGAGATTAAGAAAAAAAAACTGTACTTGAATACCAAAATTAGGTGATACAGCAGCTTACGATGAGCTTTGCTTAAACAAACTTTCCAGAAATAATCGAACAATAAAAAATAAAAACCAAAATCCTCATTTCCAGAAAGTTGAATGCAATATATAACTAACTCAGATTATAGAAAAGAACAAAACAAACTTCAAGGCCTGCACATCATTAACTAAGCCCTGGTTAAAGAGCTTTTACCTGGGAACCAAAAACCCAAAGATTTAGCAACTCCATTGTTGCAAATGTGGCTCCTTTTAGAAAAATACAGAGGGTAAACGATGAGGTTGGTTGTTGCCTTGACCCGTGAGTGAGGTAAGGTCTAGCGATGTAAAGGATGGCCGATGAGGGGTCGGATCTGAGGGCTCAGGGGTTCGTTGGCGCCAGATCTGACACACAATGGGCTCGTCGGCACGGGATCTGTCTTTAAGGGCTGAGGGGCTTGTCGGTTTTGGATCTGGGTATGATGGCACTCATCTGATGAGGGGAGGCAGGATCTGAGGGTGAAGGGGTTGTTGGAGCTGAAGGCGAGGGTGTCTTGGCTGTTGCCGATGTGGAGTGTGGATGACAGTGCTAAGGGAGAATGATGTGGCTAAAACTTGAAGAGTGGAATGGAAAGCTAAATAAAAAGTCAAAGAAAAATGTATTAGGTTTTAGTTTAGGGTGTATTTGTAATTTAATAATAACATAATAAAATATATAATAAAATATTAAAAGCTCGATAGGGCTCGCAAGCTACTTGAGCCGGGTATATTATTACTCGAACTCGGCTCGCTCAAGTAGCTCGAGCTCGAGTTCGAGCTCGGCTCGACAAGAAACAAGTCGAATTTGAGTTTTTTTCGAGTCAAGCCCGAGTAGCTTGCGAGCACCAGTGTATCGTTTACACCCTTAGTCCACAGGTTCCAAGTTAGAGTTCGCCTTTGCTCATTAAACTCCATTCTAATCCTTTTCAGATTGAGCACGGAGTTGGAGAAGCATTTCATATCTTTTTGAAAGCTACTGAGGCTTAAAAATATCGTCTCAACTCTTTGAGGAGATTTCATTGCTTAGCATGATTCTTTTTATACTTAACTAGTATTTCAGGTTGTTTTTGATTCAGTACTATAGGTTGGGATGTAAACTAAGATTATGAAATGTCCTGATAATATCTTAATGCTTTATCTTGCCGAAATTGGAATTGAGTTAAATATTGATAGAACCGTAAATTATGCATGACAACCATGCTGTTATGATTGTTTATTGAATGCTATCTGTGGTATTGAGTTAGTTGTAGATATTTAGGATTGTAAAAAAGTTATGTTGTCTTTACAAGTACTAGATTGGGACCTTGAGCGAATAGCTCTAAAAAAGGCAGGAAGTTAACAACTTTGTATTGATAATTCACATACACAGACAAATATGTTAAATTAGGAACACGCGAAAAATTAGCTCAACATTTTCTACACACCTACAGGGTTTGACATTTCATCGCGGTCTTTGGGTCGTGACATATATATTTATGCAAAGAAAGTTGTAGTCTAAAAAAATATTGCAAATGCTAAGCATGAACCAATTGAACTAAACTCTAAATTAAAAAGATACTAAATATAAATTATTCTCATCTTATAATTAACAAGTCCCACATTATAGAACAAATATTTTATTTCCGAATGCAAAGCATAAATGTTTCTATTTGGATTAAAAATTTATAATATATATGTATGATTTATATACTTTTTAAGTATTTATGAATTATTTATTTGAATAATGAAATATATTTGATATATATAGTCTTATAATAAAATAGTAACAATTTGGTAATATATAAAATCTGTAAAAAAAAAATCCTACACAAGTATCTAAATAAGACCATTGCCAGGATATTTCTCCATATTACTTTTTAAAGTATCTATAAAAAGAAAAAGAAAATCAAGCATAAATTTAAAAGAAATTGTAAAAACTAAAATTATTGACAAAAAAAAAGGTTGACGAACAAGTTATTGAAAATTTAAAAATTGCATTAACGGTTAAGTTTGAAAATTATAGTAGTATTTTTTGAAAAATTTAAAAACAAAATAATAAGGATATAGTGATGTGGAAATCATTTTATATTTAAAATAATTTCATTCCTTTTCTTTTACCTCAATTTGGGATAATTGAAAACTAAAACTTTTCAAGAAATTAGATGGGTGCTCCACCTCCTTCCTTTTCTATATTATTTTTTAAATTCTATCCTAACAAATAAAAACAAGAGAGAGATTTTCAAGTTTCCTTTCCCTTCCTTAACTCAATTCAAACATAAGGTTATTCTTAGATCTAGTAATTTGTATATAAAATTCGTGTTCGTATCAAGTAAAATCATGTCCATATCACATAAAATATAAAAATTTCATATCAAAATTTATGTTAACACATCAGATATAAAATCTATTATTAACTTTTACCATATTTATATAGAATTTTTATTAATTTTTAATCAGTGTTACTTGTATGTTGTTTTTCGTATCTTGTCAAATAATTATTCTGATCTGTCCAACTTGTCTTCCATTAGTGAGGAAAGGCATGGTTTGGCTGGGATGCATAGACTGGAGTATGTACTTCAATGTTAATTAGTTGTGAAGTGTGAAAATGGAATGAAGCAACAAACATGGGACAAACAACTTACCGTTCTCCTTAGCTAGGCAAAAACACTACACTAGTGTTACAGTCAAAAATGGCCAATGTCCCGCCAATAATATCAACATTAAATTATCATTTACATCCTTTTCTTTAAAACACATGCTCAAAAAGAATAGTAATTCATTCCTTCCTATGCCTGTCACCTGCCAAAAACAACATCTAATGCCAAAACCAGAGGGAGTAGATAAGTGGTAGAGATGACTCCTGCACCAAGTTTTCACTTGCTCTTTGGTTTTTCAATCTTGACATAAGGGAAACACCCCAGGAAGTGGACTACTTTCGGATTCCATCCTCGCTGCTGAGCACGACAAAACATCAGGAATGTGTTGGCAAAGTATGAATTGAAGTTCATCAAGACATGCCATAGAGCATGACCCTGAGGATTAAAGTACCAGCGATCGATCTCCTTGCAGAACACCCTGTCAGAAACCCAACATGCACTCCCCAGGATCAAAGTTGCTACATATAGCTTTGCAAGTCGCTTTGCAGAGGCGTCTTTAGTGTAGATGTAGTATTTGTACATGCGAGGTATGCACAGAAGGCAGAGAATGACATAATGCACCTTGAAGCCGATTCCAAAGCGGAAGAGAGCATGGACTACTGCAAATCCGGCCCCGTAAAGGAACAGGAAAGTAGGCATTGTACTCCGATAGTGCCAATCTGGTGAGTAGAGGATGTAAAAATATAGAAGCATTTCCCACACCATTGGTGTTTCATCACCTTGCTGCTGCCTGAAAATAAAAATTTCACATTTCCAATCAACTAGGCAAATAAATTACTGATTTTTTTTTGTCAGTTCTTTATTCTTAAAGCTACATAACATGAACAATGTTTTTTCAAGTTCAGTTCCCATAGGCCATAGGTGCCATTTTCCCTCTAAAATAAGGATTATTTATTATCCAACACACTGCTGGTGAAGGATTTAGACTCTACAAGCAGTGTTAAGATAATAAAACATACCCCAATTTATTTATTTATTTATTTTTTATAATCCTTAAAGGATATGTATGGCCATCTGAACCCTACTTGTAGAGTCTGAAAACTCTTCTAGAAATGTATTGAATAATAATCCCTAAAACATGTACCCAAAAAAAAAAAAGAAATAATCCCTAAAACAAAAGGTTTTCCAGCAAAAAGTAAAGATACCAATAGCAGTGAAGTATTATCAAATAAATCTCCAATTTTAAGTCATTGTTTCAAAAACAAAAAATCAAAGAGGAAAAGGAAAGAAACCACTCAATTGTTGTCAGAATTTCATGCCACAAATATTTACAGGCCTAGCCGCATAGCATCAATCATCAATGATCTGCAATGAACTTTAGCAGACAAAATATAAAGCATCTATAGGATCTAATGCTAGAATATATTGTTTTTGTATGGGCTAAAGGAACCATGGGACAATGGGAGCCACTCACTGAGGAGCAAGCAGGAAAAAAAAAAGCCCTCCAGTTTTTGAACCTAACAAAGTAGTGAAACATGTCTTCTGCCCAATTCCAGAAGTATTTATTGAACTGTGATAACAGAAGGAATGTTCATTTTAAAAAAGTAGGAATAAAAAAAACCTTCAGCTATCTGGTGTATTTGCTAGTTGTCGTGTCACTCTACTGTTCAAGTAAAATAAGAAACTCCTTAAACCAATAAAGCAAGGAAAAAATGATCTTCCAATCAGACATACAAAAACAATATATTCCAACATTAGATCTGTGTTGATAAGACATTCATCTAATATCTAAATCTTTAGGGGGAATGGCAACGCAGGTGCAAGAAGTGAAAAGAATACTTACATGCGCTGCAGTGTGGCGTGGTATAGCATGCTACCAATAGCAAGTATCATGTTAGATATGTGAAGGACACTAAACCTCTTCTCAAACCGTTGCCTTAAGGCATTTATAAGGCCAATGAGTGCCAAAAGAATGCCTGGGACATTGGATATAGTGTTGAAAAACTCTGCAATGTAAGATGAGTGAACATAGTTTTTCTCACACCATTCACTGGATGTCACAGGACCCCAGAAGCTAGACAATCCATCTTCCATTCTATGCTGAATATATCAAAATTATGATTGTTCAACTGAGGCACCTTTCTGTATAACGTTGTAAATGTCCCAAAACCTGCAATTAGCAGAGTTGAGATTATAAGATTGCATAAAGAATGACAACCAATTAAACAAAAAGCACCGTGTTTGGCTGTCTAAGCATTCTTTTATCAGGAAGAGACAAACAAACAAACTAACTAAAAAACAAATGCCAGAACACGTTAAAATGCAGCAAATGTACACCAATTCAGACATGCACATAAAGCAACCATTTTACTACCTGGCCAAATGACCAAGAGCCATTAGGCATAGCATAAAAGGGAAAATCAAAGCAATTGATATTCTAGCATTTAGGTTCATGAGAACAAAGTGTTCTCATACAACTTTCAATGTAAGGTAAAAATCTTTTAACATCAGCTTCTGCAGAAGTCCACATCAGCGTTTTAAATTGTGGTCACAGTCACTTTTTCGGTTGCGTCGCGTTTATCGTGGTTGCGAACGTAACATTTGTTATCGCAGTCATTATAGTCATCACGGTTGTGAATTTTTTTCAATTTTACATAATTTATCGTAAAACATAATAATTATAATTATAAAAACTCTTTTTAATGATTTTAAAATAATTTATGACTCTCTATGATCTTTTATTTACATAAAGAAATTATTTACTATATTTATTTATTGATAATGTATCACTTCATTTATAAATATTTCATAATAAAAATATATTAAAAATAACACAATCATTTACAATTTATTTATTTTCATAAACATTTTTTTATCTCAAAATATACATTTTTAAAAATATTATTGACATAAATTAAAAATAAACAAGTATATGCAAATAAAAGATTTTAAAAAATATAAAAAGTATATCCAATTAAAATTTTAAAGTTAAGGCCCAAAATCACAAATTTAATAAGCCTAGAAATTAAACTACTACAAGGTCCATTAATGGGTTAAAACATATATTAAAAGGTCCCAAACATAGTCCCAAAACTCCCCGTTTGGACCCAAATCTATTTTCGTTCCTTCCTTCTTCCTTCTCTCACGACACCTTTGTTTCCTTCAAAAGCCAAAATCCCACCTTCAAGCCAACCACTGCCATTTCTCCTTTCATTGCTCAGCTTCACTGCCTCTCTTCTTCTCCTCCATTTTCTTTCATTTTCTTCTCCCAAGAAACCCAAAATTTCAGCCACCTGTCCCTCTATTATTCTAAAAACCAGAGGGCTCAACTACTCTCAAAATCACTTTTGTTTGATCTTTATTTTTTGATTTAGTTTGATTGTTTGAGGCTGAATTTCTATTGTTGATGGGATTGGTTTTTTTTTTCCTGTTTTTTTCTCTAATTTTTTGTATTAAATTTAAAAAAAAAAGGCTTTAGTGGCACTCACACCCAGTTTCGGTTCAATTGCGGTGGCGGGCAGTGCCAAAACCAAGAAATAGCAGCTGCAACACCGCAATGTCACCGCTATTTGAATCCCTGGTCCACATTAAGGAACTAGTAAGGTCTTTAATGCCATCTGTATTTGGGATACCCTGCACCTATGCAATTTTTAAGTTATTCTTGCCCTTCAACCCCTTTTCAACTTATTCAATGTCAACCTTTTTTGGTCCTAAAGAAATCAAGAACACAAACTGGGCATCCATGACAGGTCGAAAACAGCAACCCCAGATTTGCTCCGTAGAATGCATGTAAAAGTGTTTGCCACATTGTGAGTTTCAATAAGAAATTTTTTGAGCTTAGTTTCTAGCAGTTTCATCTATATTAAGTTCCAGTCATCTCTTGCAGGAAAAGACAACTTCATACTCCAGAACAGTTCTCGACACAAAAAATGAACTAAAAGTAAAATCACTTATTCTCCTATAGAAGTTCTTTTAACATGGAATGAACTACAAAATTGTTCTACTTCCACTCGTGTCTGCCATCAACATTTAATACCAAAACAGTGATGTCACGCAGCAATAAGCGACATATCGCATCCCAGACGATCTACACAGTTGAACCCATAATCAGACTCCTATAAGCCTGCAACGAGCACAATCTTTACAAATTCCGATAATCTTTAGATACTACAGTAACAATTGCAACTGCATCTTTGTTTAGCTCTAGTGTTCCAATGTGAATGCTGAGATCAAGGTACAAGTTAGCATTGCTGCCTATTTAAATATGTCTATTCAAAAAATTTAACTCAGACAAGGCATTCAACCTCAACTAAATAACCAAAACACTTCACCTCTCTGTGATTAACTAGTTCATCCAATCAACCACTGAAATTCCATTTTCATAACCTTAAATACTCCCTTAAAACCCATTTTGCCTAAAGAACCTGATCGAAACTATGTTCTTAAGATCCAGCTGCTCTTTAGCACTAAAAGATTTTATCCAACCTTTAACCAAAGCCATAAAGCCTAAGTTCCTGTCTTAAAAACAGCCTCGTCCCACTGAATATCTCATCAGAAGGTCCCCAAACCAAAGCTAATCCCCAAGAAAGATACCCTACAATTCTAGCACAAAATCCCCTCTTCAAACACCATAGCATTCCCAAATCAATCAGATATCTCTCTTATCCATTGTTCTATCTTTACAAAAAAAAAAAACACCCCACGGAAATTTGACCTTACCCATGAAGACCCATTCCTCGAAAAGACATTTTAATATCAAAATTGCCATATTTTAACAAAGGAAGAACAAAAAAAAAACCTTGGAAAACAAAATATGCAAAGGAGAAAACGACAGGAAAGTGAAATGGAGACTAACCCTTCAACAAATCAGATCTCGTGTCGTAAAAAAAATCTAACCTTCTTTCTTTCACAGTTTTTTTTTTGGCTCTGTTTTTCGAAAAAGAAAAGAAGAGATGAAAAATGGAAAAGAAAGATTCTCGTGAGAGGAAGGATGGGAGTGAGGGTGGAAGAGCAAGGAGACAAGAATATTTAAGAGGGAAGGCGGTTTTTGGACGTTGGATTAGAATGTTTGACGGTTGAGATTTTATTTTGGAATTGAAACTAGACGGCCGCTGGATTTGATTGGCTGATGCTAGTTTGAGGACGCAAAAAAATAGGTTTAAGGTTACACCCTCTGTTGGCATATTCTCCGTACTTAACTTACTTTTTTTTTTAGTGGGTCAGTTGATAACGCAGATAGAGTTTATGAAAAAAAAAATTTAGGTTCAATTCCTACTAAATACGTTTTTAGAGAGAGAGGTGAAGAGTTTTAATTGTAACTAAATCTAAAATAAAATTAATTTCAGATTGTTAAAACAGATAAAGATATCTATAATTTACAAAAAAACTTCCTTTTTGGTTTAATAAACAAGATTTATATATTGATGCACTGACATTGTATAGTTTTTATACACTGTTAATGCACTAGAGGTTGACATCTCATCAATAGGCTCTTATGAACAAATTAAAAAAATTTGTTTATATTTGCTTTTAAGGGTTTGACATATTTTTTAATTTATCAATTGATGAGGTGTCAATTTCTGATGCACTGACAGTGTATAAAAATTATACACTGTCAATATATCATATACAAATCTTAATAAACAAGAATACTACTTTATATTTGATGCGTGTAATCTGTGCAATAAACTTCTTTTTTGTTTTTTTTTTTTGTTACAAACTTCTTTTTCGGTTTGGTAACAAAAAGTCTAATTTATTTTTTTGAAAATTTGGTGACAAGAAGTCAAGAGTGCGATTTTGTATTCGACTGTCAGTATGACAAACTTCTTTTCTGGTTTAGTAGCAAGAATACAGCTTTATATTTTATAAGTTGTCAGTGTAATAAAAATAAAAATTTATATTTGAAGCGTTATTAAGTTATATTAGTGTATTAAAAAAAAAGAAATACAGTAGTGAATATTTAATAATATTTATTTTTTAATATTTCCTATTTTTATAATTTATGAATTAATAAAATAATATATTATAATTCACTTAATAATAATGCTAAAATTTAGATTATGAAATTTACTATTAGAAACTCAAAGGGTTGGTTTAACGGTGTAAGAAGGTTTTGTGTTCAAATGATTATCAGGTCAAATTTCTTTGTATCAGCATGAGGTTCTCAAAATTTTAAAATTTTTAATTTATGCAAGAAACAAATTTTAGCATTTTAATGAAGTTATAAATCAAAACTTTTTCAAGAAATACTAATTTTAATAGAGTTTATATATGATGTACTGAAAATATATAGCTTCTATACACTGTCAATTAATTAAAGGATAACACCTCATATGGAGGTCCTTAAAAATAAATATTAACAAAGTTTTTAAATTTATTTTTAAGGGCTTATATACTTTTAGACTTTGCTCATTAATGATATGTTATCCCATGATTAACTGACAAGGTATAGAAATTATACACTTTAGTGTATCATATATAAACTTATTTTAATAACATGTATTTAGCAAAATTTTTATATTTTTGCTTTACTCTTCAATAATTCAAAACATTATAAAGAGATTTATATTATTTTAAATTAATATTTTTAATGTAATTTTTATATTTATTTCCTTTTTATTTTAATTAGTAAAAATATTTTTATTTATTTATTTTTTTCACTTAAAAACTTGTGATTTAATTTAATTAAAGTATATTGTTTTGGAATTGAAGAACTTTAGAAAGGAATAAAAAATGGAGTGAGTGGTGAGTTAAAACAAAATTAAGGCAGACATAACGTGGAGTTGGAAACAGTGAAGGATTTTTTGAAAAAAAAATTATTCTATACATTGTCAGTGGAGTTTTTTAACTCCACAAGCGAGGTTAGAATGATGACATGTGTTTCATTTTATTTATTTTTTATTTTTTTAATATTTTTAAAAGACACATGTCATCATCCTAACCTTGTTTGTGGAATTAAAAAACTCCATTGACAGTGGATAGGATAATAATCATTTTTTGAATGAGGCAAATATTGATACAATTTGGCTTTGTTTTGTATGCCTCCATTGATGGCCAAAATGAAAGTATCGTGATTCTCGACATATTAATAAATGAATCAATTTTGTTCAAAAAAAATAAATGAAGCAATTCAAAGTTAAATGATTTTCTTGTTGTACGCATATGCAAACAAAAAATAAAGATATACAATAATTATAATGAATTGATTCTACGCCGTATATGAATTGTATCCACGAGATGGATCTGGTCATACAGGAGTGACCTAAAATTATCATAAATTTAGAGCCTATGTATACATGCCAGTGCCACCGCTGGAGTTTTGTACTTTAATTTGTATTATCCGTGGTTATGGAAATAAAATCGACAATAAAATAGTATTCATTTCTATTTATATGATTATCATTGGAAAACATGTCATTCACTTCATAAATAAAATAATACATTATCCTAGTAAGTAACGTTTGTAGAATAAAAAAATTCAACCAATATATGAAATAATTATTCATTTTTAATTATTAAAAATATACAAAATATAGTAAAAATCAAAACAATCGCTGAAATAAATGTCCTACATATCATTAAGAGAGGATATCCTTCTAACTTACATTATATGATATACATATATCTTGTAATAATAATATATTATATATATATATATATATATATATATTTCCTGTTTTAATAACTACTAAAAGCTACTACTATGTATCATTTTTTTCCTCTTTGTCTAGCAAACCTAACCTCAAAAGCTTGGGTTTTAACATGAAAGAGTGCTTGTGCTACTATCATCCACGATCTACGAGTTTACAAACTTTGGACATTTCTATTATTTCATTGCGTTTTTGTAAAAGAACAAGCACCACCATACCACCATTGTAATATTCTATTTAAAAGTTGATTGACCATAGACTCGTTTCATAGACAAAAGCAAAAAACAAAGAAAAATGAAAAATAAAAAAAAAAAAGGAAAAAGAAAGCACATCATAGAGTAATACTTACAAAAATCTAAATGACAATTTTCCTTTTTTTCTTGGGAGAAGGCTGTGTGCGTGTGATGGTGGTGGTGGTGGTGGTGGGGAAAAGGGGTGGTTTGGGGGGAAGTTTGATGCTTTTCAGTGATCTAAGCATTATCTAACTTATTGAGCCATTGCTAATGGATGAAACTTTGCAGACACCAGCGGATGTGGTCAAAGGAATATCTTTGTAGCAGGCCACCAGATTTGTGTCGCTGCGGAGATCCACTTGTAGAGTCTCCCAAACCTTCTTCTTCGGGTTTAAGACATCGTCAGGCTCACCTGTGAAACCGGGAAAACTAACTTGCTCTCCAACCATTGCTGACTTTGGTGGTTCAACCAATTCCACCTGAGAGCCCAGCAAAAACATGAAAGGTAATTTTAGAACCATCCTATAACTGTTACAAGTTTAGCACAACTACTGGAAGTTGATGGCATGAAAATTATATCAACATTTTGTCATTTTGTTGAAAGGAAGTTCCAGCATACAAGCCTACAACTGTTAAATCACCCAGTTGCTTTGCTCAACAGCACAAAATATTCTACATATAACAACTAATGACGGTACTATTAGAAGAGAAACCCCATACAAAATCATAGGTTGATGACAATAATGAAAAGTATTTGCTTACCTTGGTGTGGTCACTGTTTGAAGCAGCAAGAACCATTGCATGTGATTTTATACCCCGCATGGTTGCTGGCTTCAAATTACAAAGAACACAAACCAGCCGATCCTGCACAATAAGAAATTCAGATGTAGAAAACCTATTTGTAGAAATATAAAAGTTATACATACCAGGCACCCCACATCTTGAATAATTTACAAGGCAGAAAATAAATACCTGCATCTCTTCCAGTGGAATATATTTGACAAGCCCACTAACAACTGTTCGAGGCTGGGCTTCGCCAACATCAATCTCTTCAACATACAATGAATCAGCATCAGGATGCTTCTGAGCTTTTATAATTTTGCCAACCCGGATATCAAGTCTTGTAATGGAAATTTCTGGTTCAGTAGTAGGCTTTGATTCAGAGTCAGCTGCAGATGTTGTTGGCTCTTGTTTCTTGCCATCTGTCATAAATAAGAGCTCACCCCTAAGCAAGCACATATTTAAAACCTCCATATAACAGGTACAATCATATATGACAAAAAGCAAAGAAGAACCAACAGTCGTTAGCCATTGCTGACAGAACAGCTTTTACAAAGGCTCAAAATGAGTTTCTAGAGACCAGAAGCCAAAGCTCCAAAAAGAATTTCAGAAAAGAGCAGCAGCAATAAGCTGATGTATAGATTTAATGAAAATTTAGAATTACAAAACACCTTTAGTTATTTCAAATAATTTCAATCTAAAATTATTTATTGATTTTAAGAAATTTACACCTTTCCTTTTTGGGCTGTCCCAAAACTATGCTCACTTTCCTTCCATGAACACCAAAAACTCACTTTTCATACATCCTACACTTAACTTCTTCTTCCTCCTCTTTTTTTTTTTCAGATTACTTTTTGGCATTAAAACTTTAAAACATCAATATTATGAAAATGATTTTAAAATAATAATATCAACTACAGATACACACCAAAGCCAAAGGTTTTCTGTTAAACATCTTTGCCAAGTCAAAAGTCAATATCAGACAGGAGTATAAATGAAAAGAAAATAAGTACCCTTGATCTTTGTCAAGTTGCAAACATAACAAAAGCAAGGATCTCATTGAACCTTAGTAGTTAGGGCCCGAGCAAGCACAGACCTTTTAAAAGAAAGGGGAACAATCTATTCTGAGATTTTATACTACTGAAACATTTGTAGATAACATTTATAGAATAAGCATTTAGAGTTTAATCTTTTGAATCGGGATGAGAGGAAGGGAATCTTTATTAGATTTTCAGATATAAAGGAAGGATTAATAAAGAGCAGAGAAAAGAAACTACGGTGGAAAAATAGGGGGGGTAAAAAGAAGCCAATGAGAGAGAAATAAACAGAGAAAAGAAGCAAAAAATTATCAGAGCCCAAGAGAGAGACTGGAGGGTTATCTATAACTTTTTTATTATTCTTTCAAGTGAAGAAAAACAAAATTTTAAGAAAGTAAAGCATAAAATAACACACATCCCTCGCATAAATTCCCTCGATTAGTCATTTGTAGAAGTTAGAAAAAGAAAAAACTAGTGCACTAAAATATGAGCACTGAGTCCACAAACAGAAAGCTGACACAAAGTAAACAAGCATCTCACATACATTCCCTCGACTAGTCATTTATAGAAGTTAGAAAAAAATTCTAGTGCTATATAATATAAGTAATGAGTCCACAAACAGATAACTAACACAAGAAAACATAGCATGCATTGACATAGACATCCTCAAACAATAGTAAACTGCAAATCACTAAAAGAAAAAATTGGAAGCATGACTTAAACAAAGGAAACATATTCAACCTGAAATTGTTGTTTTCTTCAGTTGCTCAGCAGTCTCTGCAGCATCTGCTTCTGCCCTAGCACGCCTATCAGATTGACTTCCAGCATATTGCTGCCGCAGTTCTTCAACTCTTTCAGTTTTCTGTCATTAATTAATTTTTACAGTATAAGTATACGACAGGAAAGGTAAAGGATGTACCACGCTAATCCTTCAACCCCAAGCCACCAAAAACACAATAAATAAAGAAAATAAAGGAGAAGACGACATATTGACATATAGCATAGAAGAGGTAATGATACCAGTTCGTCGAACAATGGTTTTGGATCTCCAATTTTATGTCTGGCAGGTATTATCTCCCACAGTCTTCTAGCCCTATCAACATCTCCTTTCTCATCACAAAGCAAAATTTGTGCTTGAGCAGGCAAATTAAGCTGCTTAAATACCTTTAAGTGTACAAATGGAACTCATAGCATGAGAAATCAAGTTTAATAGCTAGCATTATATGTAACAAAATTAATTCCAATCACACCAGTACAAAATTGTGCACCTATTAAATTACCTCAACAGAAAAAGATGGAATAAAAGGTTCCAACAGACATGCAAGGATATGCACTAGCCCGACTGCATTTCTCACAACAATTGAACAAGAAGGTTGGTCCTCTTTGTAAAGCTTCCAAAATTGGCTCTCCTGAACGGAAATTATCAACAAAACATAGCAGAGAAAGTTTAGCCAGACCAAGGAACATATATATAACAGAGTTAATTTCTTGAACTAGAAGTTTTTCCAACTGACTTGCAGATATGCATTTCCTTCACTTGAGAGGCTCATAGCAGTTTTTAATCCCTGCTTTAGTTTAACCTGCACAATTTCCATACGTTGTAAAAGCAGTTACAACAATATGAAGAAGCAAAGGTAACAGGGTTCTAGTCATATGTGTAAATGCTATCGGTTTAAAACCAGTCACCTTTTCCATCGCTTCTATATATTGCTCCACATGTTTACCAACTTTCTCACTCAAAGCCTTTGTCAAGGGATGTGACTCAGCAGTGGGAGCATCAGGAATAATGGAACCATATCCTTGACCTGTAGCCAGCAAGTGTTAGTTAAATCTAAAGGGGTCAAATAGGCCGTGCTGGGCTGGCACGGTCCATTTAAATATTAGCCCATGTGTTTAATGGGTCGTGCTAGCACAGCACTGTTTTTTTAATGGGCCATGTTGGTACGGTCCATGAAAATTAAGGGCATGGCCTAGCACGGCACATGACTCATAGCCTTAATGGGTCGTGCTAGGCTAGGCATGGCACTACTTTTTGTACTGTGTCGTGATAAGCCCAGCCCATTAATAATTTTTAAGATTTTTTATTATTTTAAAATTTTTTATTTATTAATTGAAATAATATACAAGTAAAAATAAAATAAAATAGACACATAATTTACGTGATTCGGCAAAATGCTTACATCCACGAAGAAACATAAACAATCTACTAAATAAAGATGTCAAAATTTACAATCCTAATATTAAAAAACACACACACGCACATACACACAAACATTATTATTCTATTTTTCATTCTCTTCATCTGATGATTCAATTAAATAATTTGATTTATCTTGTGCTTGAGCTTCTCCATCTAGCCAATCTTTAAGTAAAATGCACATAAATAAATTTAAAGAACCAATAAATTAAGTCCAAAGTGTCATTTATAATAATTATGGCCCAATATGGCACAACACATGAGCTTGTGTGCCATGCTGTGCCGATCCGTGTGTCGTGCTGTGCCTTAAAACTTGTAGCCCAGCATGGCACGACACACGTATATATGTCGTACTTAGCCTAGCCCACTTATTTAGCTACGAATCGCGCCAAGCACGACCCACATCGTGCCAAATCGTATCGTGCCATGAGCCGTCTAGCCCGTTTGACACCTCTAGTTAAATCCAGTTGGCATATAGTTAATTATGTGAAGCAGACAAAAACAGGATGCTATATATGTATCCATTTCCCAAAACGAATGAAAAAGGAAACAAAAAGTTGCAGTTCATCAATGACGCACCATGCTTAAAGACCAGTTCTCTAACATACAGTCTATTCCAAAAGTAAAATCCAGTTATTTGACAGCCAATGCTATGTAAAACAAAATTTGATGGGTAACTTCTTAATATCAGGAATTAGGGGGTATTTTACCTGCCAGTTTATCAATCAACATCTAAACTAAAGCTAAAGTGGAATCATGAAGACAAATCCTGTCAACTTAAAAGCACCATTGGCATGAACTAAACCTCCAGATCCAATTACATACAACATAATTCTCTTCCCACCAACTTGAATATATATCATTAAATTTGGAACCCTCAAGGTGAGGCCAATGGCCAACTTTTAAGAAACAAAAGGATTCAAGTCAACCAGCTGACTAACCTGGAGGTTTTGCAATAAAACTCAAAACTCGATTGATGAAGTTGCCCAAATTACTAAGCAACTCATTGTTCAGTTTTGCTTGCAGGTCATCCCATGTAAACAATGTGTCAGAAACCTAGTTTTTCCAAAACAATAAAATCACAGCAGTAAGTACAATCCAAGACCAAACAAAACACTCATAAATGGTGTTAAGCAAACAGGGATACCTCAGGTCTATTGGTTAACAAGTAATATCTCCAAACTTCTACAGGTATTTTTGTATCCTTTACATCATTGCCAAAAACTCCTATGCCTTTACTTTTTGAGAACTTCCCTACAGAAACCAAGCAAATAAAACATAAAATATATCAAACTACTGGAAATTTCATGATTTCACTTGTCTAGCATTCACTACTCCCAACTTAAATAAATTCATTTCCCCAGTGTATGGTCCAAACCAATCACAAGATTACTGACCAGCTTCATAATTTAAATACTCTGTAACACTGATGCTCTTCATTAAAGTCCAGTTTTCACCAGTCCCAATAAGAGTTGACGGAAACATCACCTAAAATAGAAATATTTTTCATTTAAAACTTAAAGAATACATAAAAATCCATGAGTAAAAAAAGTGAACACATTTAAAACATCAACACAACATACAACAAGCATGGTCTTACTTCTCAAAAATGGCATCCAACATCCTACAATAAATAATTCATTTAACAACAGAAAAAAAAAATCTCACAAGATGAATAAAGGGCATAACATGAAAAACAGAGGCAGCAAACTCTGCCCCCTCCAACCCAGATTACAACTTAGCAATAAATCATCTTCAACTACTACTTTAATTGGATTTCCATGAGGCAATGACATTTAAAAAGTTAAACGAATACTAGAAGAAAAATGAAGATGAAGCATAAATGAATGCTGCATGAATTCGTCTAAGCATTAAAGGAGAAAAGATATCCATTTATCAGCTACAATGTAAATGGATCACACAATTACAGTTGAAATTTGGAAGTATAAAGTTTTAATGACATACAACCTCTCTTTGTCATTCAATATAGTGAAGGCAATTTTGAAAATGATACTTACAGTATGAAATGGTATATTATCTTTTCCCATGAACTGAAACAGCTCAACATTTTCAGGATTTTTCCACCATTTCTCCCAATCAGGAGTGTAACAAGAAGTAATTGAGACATATCCAATAGGTGCATCAAACCAGACATAGAAAACCTATCACCACAAAGTTTGAATGTAGACTGAACATAAATAAGCTCCAAACTTATTTTTTAATAACAAGATACATAAAAAGTACCGTCATTTATTGAAACGTTATCTTACCTTGTCCTTAAAATTCTCATGAGGTACAGGAACCCCCCACTTCAAATCTCTAGTAATACACCGCGCTTTAAGTCCTTCAGTGAGCCAGGCCTGTGTTGTATTAATAGCATTTTGGCTCCAAGAACCATCAACTGACATTTTGTTGATGTACTCAACTAATTTATCCTTTAGCAATGGAAGCTCGAGAAACAAGTGCCTTGTGTCACGAATACAAGGAGTGTTTTGGCAGGCCTTTAATCAAAGCTCCAATATGAACCTCATCAGTTGCAATAATTTTCATTTCTTCACAATTTTCTCATCAAACTTCATCATTAAAGTAAAAACAATACAATATGGTAAAAAAAAAAAAGATCATGTGCACAAAGCTCGCACATTGTGGGGTTTGAGGAGGGTCATGTATATGCAGCCTTTCCTCTAAATTAACAGCGGGGCTGTTTCCGCTTAAAAATTGATATTTCATCCACTAGCCTCATCAAACAACAATCAAGTTCAGCCACACATTCTATGCACATCTCCAGAACAAATAATTCTTCCATAATTCAAAAAGCAATACTCACTACAATCTATTGAGCAGAAAAATAACCACAAGAGTTCCAATAATTGATTAAAAAAAATGTCAATTTACTTATTAATCTAACTGTACCTTGCACCTAGGATCTTTTAGTTCAGTGGGATTCAAAAGCTTCCCACATTTTTCACATTGATCTCCACGAGCAGAATCATAGTTACAGCCTTCACTTGGACAGGTGCCTTCCACAAGCCGATCAGCCAGGAATCTTTGGCATGTGTCACAGAAAAGCTAGATGCCAACAGGATTTCAAGTCAAAAATGAAAAACTGAAAAACAGAATATTTAGCATGGAAGTGAACTTTGGCTCCACTTGTTGAAAGATATTTACACAGACATGAAATAGATTTTTTATTTTTTAATAAAAAAGTCACTTCTATGGATACCCAAAATTATTGTAGTACTTCAATGTGCATTTATCATGTTTCATCCAGCTTTTTCTCCTTTGATCATTCCACCTAAAACAAGATTTTATATTTCGTTACATTTATTTTCACTCGGCAGAAATATCTAACAAGGCTAGTAACTAAGAAAATTAGCAACAAAACAAAGTCTAAGACTCTGTTTGAGTGTTTTTCCTTTACCTACTAGTTTGTTTTTACTTCTGGAAGGAAGAAAAATGCTAAAAGTGTGCAAACAATATTCTCAAGAACTAAAAGCTTCCATTTGGTAACAAGATCCATTATTTTACTTTCACATGAAGCATATATGTTTATATTAATAATACATTTTAACCTTCGGATCATTTTCAATCAATTGTGATTTGCTTTCCACATTTGCTTCAGCTTTATACAATTATAATATCAACTTGCGAAGAATAACAAAATACAAATGAAGCCTTTTATGAAATATAGCCTACATACCTGTTGCATTAGTTTCTCCGAAAGCCAGTTGTTCTCCAATAGCTTCTTGAAAATTGCTTGGCAAACTTCAGTTTGTTCCGGAGTCGATGTTCTTCCAAACTTATCAAAACTTATATCGAACCAATCATAAACTTCCTTATGAAGTGCATGATACCTAAAAGATCAAATAAATTCAGAAACTTAAACAAGCAACCAAATAAAAAAAGCAAATTTTCACCAGAAATTTTTAAAAAACGAATTACTTGTCACATATCTCTTGAGGAGTACAATTCTCTTCCATAGCTTTCGTCTCCGTCGTCGTTCCATACTCGTCGGTTCCACAAATATATATTGCATTATACCCTCGCAACCGGCAATAACGAGCGAAAACATCGGCACTTAAGACAGCTTTAACGACAAAAAACACTTCAAAATCATCGCAAACGCGAAAAGAAGAAGTGAAATCCAGAAATGAAAGCGATGATAAACATACAGCCGATGATGTTGCCGAGATGTGGAACGTTGTTGACGTACGGCAACGCGCTAGTGATAAGGACGTTGCGTTTCCCTGGGACTGGCAGCTTCGGAGCCGTCTGATTTGGGTCTCCCATTGGCTGTGATTGGTTTTCTTCTACTTCCGCTGCACTTGGATTTGAAGTCGGAGATTTTTCTGCTTCCGTTTAGCGTTTCGCGGCTGGAAATTTTTCAGTAGGAAAAGTATGTGAGCAGAGAGAGGAGTTGGGATGACTTTTGGTGCGAGCGAGGGTTTAAATCGGGGAAGAGTGGAAGGTGACAGACAGATGGATTAGATTCAGGTACTTTAGGTGCACGCAAACAAAGATTAATAATTGACCAAAACAGGTCAAAGTAAACGTGGCAATAGGATATTGGATATGTAGCAATTTGTTCCCCCCCCCCCCCCCCCCCCCCCCCCCCCCAAGACTTTGACTTCTAAGTTGAAATTTGATTTACGAAGATTCTATGTTATATATATTTTTTTACATAAGAAGATTCTATGTTAATGTTATGTCAAAATAAATGTACTTAAACTTTAATTTTTTTTGTCACAACTTAAACTTGAAATTTGTGTACATGTTCTGATGTTCAAGAGAAATATTAGGATCAATCATTTTTTACAGTCGTTTTTAACATTTTTTTTAAAAAAAAATCACATCACATTAAATGTAAAAGTTTAAAATAATAACTTGTTGCTTTTAATGGTGCTCCATATATTTCTATGAAATTATATATGATGCACTGATAGAGTATAGCTTTTATAAGTTAACCATATGATGACATATTATTAATTAGTAAAATCTAAAAATGTATAAGCCCTTAAAAATAAATTTAAAAACTTTATTTTAAATTTATTTTTAAGTTATTTTTAAGGACCTGCATATGAGGTGTTATCTTATAATTAACTAATAATGTATGAAAACTATACACTGTCAATAAATCATATATAAACTCTACTTTTATTGGTAAAAGAAAAAATAAGCAATGAACAATCACATTTTACAACCGTTTTTAACATTTTTACTCTAAAAAAATCACGTCACATTAAATGTAAAAGTTGGAAATGATAACTTGTTGCTTTTAACGATGCTCCAGACACTTTTATTGATAAAAGAAAAAGAGTTTATATATGATGCACTGACAGTGTATAATTTCTATACACTGTCAATGCATCAGAGGTTGACACCTCATTAATAGGCCCTTATGGGCAAATAAAAAAATTTTATTTATATTTGCATATAAAGGCCTAATGATGAGGTGTCAACCTCTGATGCATTGACAGTGTATAGAAACTATACACTGTCAGTGCATCATATATAAATCCAAAGAAAAAATAAGGAATTTGTTACAATAAGTTAACACATAAAATATTTTCACAAAATTGATACCAATCAAAATAATGTTTATGACTGCGTTCATGTTAATGTTAACACATAAATTTGTGCTAACCAATTTTTAAAAATTGGTGTGAAATTCAATGTATTAAATATATTATAAGAGATATATTTTTTTTAAAGTACCATTTTTGTTTAATTCAATTGAATATGTTGATACTATAAATTTGATTTAGATTTGGTAGTTCATATATTTGTTTCATGTCATACACATAAAATACATGAAAATTATCTTATCATAATTTATATCGACACATTAAATGCAAAATAATTTTTTTAAAAACCTTTTATCAAATCTATATATAAATTTTACTAAAATTTTAACTCATATTATTTTCATATTTTTTTAACATCATTATCTTGCATACATAAAAAATTATCAAATTTATTTCGAATACACTGTTAAATGTTTTTTATCCCATTAAAGAACATGCATACGATTATTTTCTCTTCTTTATAAAAGAATAATGGAACCTTTCACTAATCAGCTTGATAAGATTCAAATGCTCGCACAACTTAGCGTGCAAGTTGGGCTTAATGTCTTAAACCAATTACCAAGGATTCCAGTTCGCGCACAAGTTCAAGTCTTTAACGAAATTGAAAGGAAGCTAACTGGCCATTGACCGAATTGCCACTGCCAAGAGAAAAAAATCAACCACTCGCATAAAAGAATATTCCTTTGCTTTTATGATCGACAATGCATCTATTCTGGCAGATTTGAATCCTTGCCCGAAGCTTAATACTTTCTGGGTTTCATCAAAGTCTACAAAGTGAAATGGCTGTCTCAATCTACAGCATGTTGGAAGCATTTGGTTGGCCGAACTTAGACTTTTGTCAATGTCTTTCGTCTATCTCCTGTGAGAAATGAATTCCCGCAAAGCTAAGATTCCATCCGGCACTTGTATTTCTTCTTTTCCTGTGGAATTGGTTCCAACAATAAGATTCATATATCCTCCTCAAGTTAGCATAACAGTAAACCTGATAGTGTGAAAACGAATAAACGATACAAAGAAACAATCTTACACATGACACGATGATATGATAAATTTTGTGTTTTAGACTATGCGAATATGAAATACATACATGAATTTTCAGGTCTAAAAAAAACCGAGTAGCAGCTGGCCATTGATATAGCAGCTGGATGACTTTTTTTTTTCTGTTTTCCAGCTAAATATAAGTTTGATGACATAATTCAACAGTAAAATTCAAATAACACAATCGCCACTTGTTACAATTCAGAGCTGAATACTGTAAGCTTTTCTCTTGTACAATAGTAGTTGAATACTTACCTCGCTACTAATATATGCAAATAACTTCAGTAATGGTATCTGAGTTTTTATCTAGATCAGATAGCAGAAGATATTACTATTGGCCATTGCAGACCAGTTGGAATATATACGTTGGTAGCAGAACCATTTGAAACATAAGCAGCTACATATGGCAGAACTATTGGAGAATGCTTTAGGAAAAGGAAAATTCCCATTCATCTGTAGCATTCGAAAAAAGGGATGTAACAGGAATTTTTATTGGAATAAGGAATTTCGAGTACCATCTCGTGCTCTAGAAGCAAGCATCTAGAGGCTTGCTTTGGATAATGCTTTTAGAGCACTGGCAATCTCTTCTGCTGTTGCTCCACCTTTAATCCGGGTGATCAAGGAGCTATCGGCAGGGACAATGTCAACTCTCAGGTCGGTTGCTCTGAGCAGTCCTTCAGAACCGTTTGTCACCACTTCCTTCATGATCAAAGTTTTGTGAGCCCCGGATATCAATTCTTCATAATCAGTGTCTCCACTTTCACCAGCAATGACAAACATGTTGGCAACATTCAATCTCCAACGCACAAAAAGGTACCTAATTATCAGAAGCAACATATCAAATGAATAAATTACAATCCAATAGTGATTATAACCGGGTCTTAGTACAGTGAGGACCATGTGAAAGAGATTGAATGCAATTAGTTAAATGCAAATGAAGTCAAAAAAATCTTAATCAATCACCATTTCTCCTTTAAGGAGGAATTAAAGGCTCAACTCCATCCTTCCAAACCAGATTAAGTGAAAAAAAAGGTGGAAGGACAAAAACACCATCTCAAAAAATGGCTAGCAGAGGACCTGTAAAGCATTTTAAAACCAGTCATGTTTAAATTTCTGCCTAAGAATCAAGGTCCATCTTAATAAATATATATATATATATATATATATATATATTGTAGAAACTGATATTGTAGAGAACATAGAAATTGATATGAACATGTTTTTCTGATTTTTTTCTACTCAAAAAACTACAGCTTACAGAGAATATAAATTGTTGTAGGCTAAACTAGGAAATCTACGTAAATCTCTATATATCCTAGATACTATTTTCAGAAAAAGAAAAGGAATCTTAAATAAAGGAAAGTTTTAAATGAAACCAATTAGGGAAATATTTGGTTAAGATACCAAATCCCTTTATCTTAGGAAATAAATAAAAAATCAATCATATCCAATCCCATAGAATATGGACTGGATTTCCACACTCCCCCTCAAGTTGGGTAGTAGATGTCAATCATACCCAACTTGGATTTCAAGCTTTCAAAATTGTTTCTAGGTAGGGCCTTGGTGAGAATATCTGTGGTTTGAAGACTAGTTGGCGTGTAGACAAGTCTGACTTGGTCTTCTTCGATTTTCTCTTTGATAAAATGGCGATCAATCTTTATATGCTTGGTCCGATCATGGTGAACTGGGTTCTTGGCCATACTTATGGTTGCTGGGTTGTCACAAAACACCTTCATAGAACTTCCTTTTGAAATCCTCAATTCCTTCAACACCCTTTCAAGCCAAATTCCTTCACAAATCCCATGAGACATAGCTCTAAATTCTGCTTCAGCACTACTCTGAGCTACTACTGTCTGCTTCTTGCTTCGCCACGTTACCAAATTACCCCATACGAATGTGCAATATCCGGTAGTTGACCTCCGATCCGTTACAGATCCTGCCCAATCTGCATCTGAGAGAACTTCAACATCTCTATTTGAGGTTTTCTTGAAATGTAGTCCTCTGCCTGGGCTTTTCTTTAAGTATCGAAGAATCCGGCAAACTGCTTCCATGTGTGCTTCGGTAGGGTTATTCATAAATCTGCTTACTAGGCTAACAGCAAAACAAATGTCTGGTCTAGTATGCGTCAAATAAATCAGTTTCCCCACAAGCCTTTGGTATCTACCTTTGTCAACTAGAGGACTTTCTTCTTCAGCTCCTAACTTGCCATTTGAATCCATAGGAGTACCTGCAGGTTTGCATCCAAGCATCCCTGTTTCCTTAAGAAGATCTAGAACATATTTTCGTTGTGAAATAGAAATCCCATTTCTTGATCGAGCTACTTCCATGCCAAAGAAATACTTGAGCTTTCCTAAGTCTTTTATCTCAAATTCTCTTGCCAAAAGGGTCTTTACCCCAACAATCTCCTCCATGTAGTCCCCTGTAAGAATGATGTCATTCACATAAACAATAAGGATGGCAATCTTGTGATCGGATGAGTGTTTAACAAATATAGTGTGATCGGTTTGGCACTGTGAAAACCCATACTTCTTAACAACCTTTGTTAAGCGATCAAACCAAGCCCGTGGTGATTGTGTGAGGCCATATAGCGACTTACGAAGCTTGCACACTTTACCATTGTTCTCTTGAGAATAAAATCCTGGTGGAATCTCCATGAAGACTTCTTCCTCTAAGTCACCGTTCAAAAATGCATTTTTAATGTCTAGTTGATGAAGAGGCCAATCTAGGTTAGTTGCCAAAGATAGCAGCACACGGACTGAGTTTAGCTTGGCCACGGGAGCAAATGTCTCCTCATAGTCAACACCATAAGATTGAGTGAAGCCCTTGGCAACAAGACGAGCTTTGAATCGGTTCACGCTTCCGTCCGCATTGTGTTTAACTGAAAATATCCACTTGCAACCAACCGGACTCTTTCTTTCGGGAAGTTCTGTAATCACCCACGTGCCATTCTTTTCTAGTGCTTTCATTTCTTCCAAAACAGCAGCCTTCCATTTTGGTTGTTGGAGAGCTTCTTGAATATTGCTTGGAACTTGAACATCTGTTAAAGTGGACACAAACACACGAAAAGCTGGAGATAGGCTCTCGTAAGATACAAAGTTGCTGATAGGATGCTGAGTGCATGTCCTTACTCCATTTCTTATTGCAATAGGTTGGTCAAGATCACTAGGAAGATCACTAGAGATAGGTTCAGTAATTATGTTACCTGTATGCATCTCAAAAACTTCTGGATTTGGTTCTGAATCTTGGTTTTGCTTTGGAAATGTGCGACTCTCTACCTCCTTTTGAGATTTCGGTGTCCTTGAGTAAACAATCATGTCTTTTGTTGTTGTTTCTTTCACAGACTCAGGGTTTTGAGGGCTAAGTTGAGTGTTAGTTATCTCAGGATCAAGAGGTTAGGGTGGATTTTTGTGAGGATTATAGGTGGACTAGATATTTGGGCTGGTGGTAAAGGTACTGGTGTAGCAGCAGGTATGGTTTCCCAAAGTTGATATGTACTGGTGTAGCAGCAGGTATGGTTTCCCAAAGTTGATATTCTCTCGCACTCTCCCCCTGAATGTCAGCTTTGGTGTAATATGGCTGATTCTCAAAAAAGGTTACATCCATAGAATTATAAAATCTTTTGGTTACCAGTGAATAACATTTGTACCCCTTTTGGTTTGGAGAGTAGCCAAGAAATATGCACTTGACTGATTTGGGATCCAATTTACTTCGATGCTGCTGATGTACATGGACAAATGTGGTGCACCCGAACACTTTAGTAAGGATGAATGAGATAATTCGAAGATGAGGGTAGGTTGTAAGGAGCTTTTGGCATGGTATTTGGAATTCAAGGACACGAGAAGGCATTCTATTTATGAGATAAGTAGCTGTTAAAATTGCTTCTCCCCAAAAATGTTTTGGAACATGAGTGGCAAGCATGAGTGATCGGGCAACCTCCATTAGGTGTCGGTTTTTCCTCTTTGCTATTTCGTTTTGTTGGGGAGTATCCACACATGAGCTTTGATGGACAATTCCCTGATCAAGTAGATAAGCTCCGAGGATAGAGTGGTAATATTCCCTTCCATTGTTGGTTCTAAGCACCTGAATTTTGGTTTGGAATCGAGTCTGGACCATTTTGTTGAAATTCTGAAATATTTGCCCAACCTCATATTTGTCTTTCATGAGGAACAACCAAGTCACTCGAGTGTGGTCATCTATGAAGCTAACGAACCATCTAGAACCAGTAATATTAGCTATCCTAGATGGTCCCCAAACATCACTGTGTATTATGGAGAATGGATAGGATGGTTTATATGAATGATGTGGGTAAGTATTACAAGGATGCTTGGATAATTGACAAATTTCACATTGGTAATATGAGGGATTTTTTTGGAATAATGTGGGAAATAACCTTTTGAGGTATAAGAAGTTGGGATGACCTAATCGGTAGTGCCACAACATGACTGCACTATCTTTATGACTGCTAGAGGTTGAGACTGTGCAAGTATTATTCTGAATTTTCCTCTCAGATTCTTCATCTCTAAGAAGATAGAGTCCCGCACATATCCTAGCGTTGCCAATCTTCTTCCCCGAATCCAAGTCCTGAAATTCACACATATGTGGGAGAAATTTAGTAACACAATTAAGATCTCTCGTAATCTTACTAATAGATAAGAGATTACAATCCAAATTAGGAACATGGAGAACAAAATTAAGCATTATGTCCTTGGAGATAGCAACTGAACCGATACCAGCCACTTTAGATAGTGAGCCATCTGCAATACGAACTGTAAAATTTCCAGAACATGAGCTGTATTCATGAAATAACGATGCATCACCAGTCATATGGTCTGATGCGCCGGAGTCAACGATCCATGCCTTTGAGCTATCACGTTTGACACTTAAAGCGCTTAGAAAATTACCTTTTTGTGCCAAAGTGGCAGTACTCACAATTTCAGGTCTATTTTGCTGAAGGGACTGATGTGGCATCTCATCAGTAGGTGTCTTCCCATAACTCTCCCTAGCGTGTACAGCCTTCCAAGCGATGTTGCTGATCATGCTCTCTGAGTTTGAAGTCACCTCTGATGTTGTGCTATCGCTTAGCATGGTGGGAGAAGAATCAAACTAAGAATTTTAATGGGTCGTATGCTCTTGATACCATGTAGAAACTGATATTGTAGAGAACATAGAAATTGATATGAACATGTTTTTCTGATTTTTTTCTACTCAAAAAACTACAGCTTACAGAGAATATAAATAGTTGTAGGCTAAACTGGGAAATCTACGTAAATCTCTATATATCCTAGATTCTATTTTCAGAAAAGGAAAAGGAATCCTAAATAAAGGAAAGTTTTAAATGAAACCAATCAGGGAAATATTTGGTCAAGATACCAAATCCCTCTATCTTAGGAAATAAATAAAAAATCAATCATATCCAATCCCATAAAATATGGACTGGATTTCCACATAAATATATATTCGCATAAATTTACAAAAGCGTACCTGAGAGCCTGTGCTCGAGATGCAAGGAGAGGAACAACTTGCAATCTACTTGAGTTCCTGCAATACATTGGATGGCAACGGAGACCTCGCATCCTAAGCCTCTGCCTCAAATCATCCACTCTCTTTGCCTGTAAAAGCAAGCCACCATAAAATTCAAACAAGAAATGCAATTCATTCTTATGTTACCAATAGTCAAACTGATATATCTACCTTGCTTGGATCCTTTACAAAGTATGCAACACAGTGAGCATTGCTCGACTTCACATCTTCCTCAATGGGGCTACATGAGGATTTTTCTTCTCCTTCAGGGTTCATCAACTTCCAAATTGTCTTCTTTAGACCCTCATAGCCCCAACGATAAGCAATATGAGATGCATAATCAGGATCAGGACAAAGTTTTCCGTCTTCTTCTGCGTAAGTTCCAGGGTAGTACACTTCACTGCCGCTACTACATATCAAAGCATCAAAAGTATTTGCTTGAATCTTTGCTGATTTCAAGAACTCTATTGTTTCTAAGATTGGCATAGCTGTCAATATAGCAAACCCTGTGACTCTTGCAGTCTGAGTGTCCAGCCAAACAGCCTTATGTATTTCTTGTATAATTTGGACCATCTTCTTCTCTGGGATCCCCTTGCTGTCATAGCAGTCAAGTGTTACAACAATCAATCTACGTCGCCTTCTCAAAATTGGATACTTGCTTGGCACATTTTCAAGCTTCCCTCCTTCAGTGTCTTTTGAGTTTGTTTCTGGATTCTTTATCTTGCTTAGGACTCGGTTTACTTGGTCTTGCAGCTCAGGGTCACCAGAAGATGCAGCTACCGGGTCGAGGGATCCATTTAGTGAAGATTTGTCTCCATCAACTGAGAGCCTAAGGGACATGTCAAAAACATCTTTAAGTGAGTCATTAAAAGATGATTCTTCAGCAGCGATTTCATCCCCCGGTGTATCTGTTTGCCACTGAGGATATCTCATTCGACAAGCTGCCACCCTGGTCAAGTAAGTACGGCAGTGTTCAGGCCATGAGTATAGGTGTATATTCTTCCAACCATTCTTTCTACACTCATGCCATAAGTTTTTCTCTGATACCAACTTAAGCAGGGCATCAGCAATTGCTTGCTGATCATGGGGGTCCACAAGAAGGCCATTATTTAGTGCCTAAAATTCATAAAAACAAATATCAAGAATTAGAACTATTATAACATTTGTGTAATAAGTAAATGTATGAAAGATGGTGAGGGAATGTTCAGAATCTATTATAACATTTTGAACAAACGGTTTCTATGAAGATTTTAGTCCATTCTGCTCAACTTTCCAGATGAAAGTTTATACTTGAAAGCTCTAGAAAGTCTACCAAGCAATATCTTATGATTGGGGGATATATTCATTGTTCTTACCCGCTGGATGTCGACTGGTCCACCATTTTTGGTTGCCACCATTGGAAGTCCATGGGCTGCTGCCTACATTAAAATCAAATGAATAGAGATCAAAATTTTATTTCGTTGTGCTTTGTCAGATGGAATCTAGACAAATCCCAATCAATAGGAACGAACCTCTATCAACGTAAGTCCAAAAGGCTCAACCAGAGCAGGATTTATGAAAACTCCCTGCCATATTTACACCCAGTTGGTTAATATAAAAACAAAAGCACTAAAGCTAGCTCCAACAATTATGAACTCTAGTTAACCTTCGTGTTTGCTGCAAGTCGATAAATGTCTGGAACATCATGCTGTTTGTGATGCTTTGGATAGGCCACCAGTCCATAGAGGTCATACTTATCAATAAGTTTCAAGACTGTTATGAGTACACTAGCATTCCCACCTGACATTTCATCAATATCATCCCTGTTCCCCATTATAAGTGTCTGCGCAAAAAACAATTAGCATTATTATTATTCTTTCTTCGAGTCTCTGTAAATCAAAATCGTTGCACAAACCAACTTACGAGATTAGCAAGCTCTCGTAGAGGACGACACTCTCCAAGGCCAAAAGAGATGGTCTATGTTTTCTTTGGATCAGGTCTAGATAAGGCCAAGATCATTGGCTTGTGGGGATTTGTAAGAAACCTCATCACCTACCAAACATATTAGGAAGAATCATTAATGGTTATATTAGGATTTCCAAACAATGAGTGTATAACATAGCTGACCCACTTACTTCTGACCATATTGCTGGAATTGCCTTTGGAGAGGATCCTTCAGTACCACCAATAAGCGATGCAAATTCTCCGTCAACCTCAGGGCCATCTTCTTGAACTACAACACTGCTGAAGTCCATGCCAGGAGGAATAACCTGCAAATAAATAGTACTTAAAAGCTAAAAGAAGAGGTGGAAACAGAATGATGTGATATTGTCCTATTCATCTTTTCAAACACTTTACAAATGTGAACTCAATCTACTAGACCCTAATTAATTTGATCCTTTGGTTAGATCACATAGAAAATCAAGTTGTATGCAGAAGAGTCAACAATATGTTTCAACACTATAGGAATAATGAAGTACATGGATTATGTTTCAGAGTAAGGAGCAAGGACAAATATACTTCTCTCTTAATTCTCTTCACCGTATCTCTAACAACCATGACAAGGAAGAATTAATCAACGCAACAACTCCAAATAGGAGAAAAGAGGGAGGAAAAAGGGAGAAGCATCCTTACCACCATCCTTGGCATATATCGACCATGACAGTTTACCCCACGTCTAGCACGTGCACGTAATACTTTTTCAAGCTTGACATCAAACCCATCATAAAGTCCCCATTGCTCTTCAATCTCCTGCTTGGTACTAGTGATAACTAGTTCTGCAGCATCAAGGGCAAGTTCTTCTCCTTCAATTCTTCTCATAATCTTGTATGTTGAATTGATGTCTTCCTTTGACTGTCGTCCCTGTTTAAGCAGCTGCTCAAGCTTGTTTCTCCCAAGAGAATGTCCTGTTAAAACCATTGGGACATTTAAAGCACCTGAGAGAAGAGCAGCACTGTCCCCAGCATCGGCATAATGGCCATGGATAACATATGGCCACACAGGTCGGCCTCTGCCAATTTGTTCACCTAGAACTTTTGACATATTCAGAATATGAGCCAGAGCGCCATCTACAAATTCCTGAATATATGGCCAGAGTAATTCTTTATGAAGGTACTTATCACGTGGACCAAAAGGAATCCTTATAATGTATGCCCCACTACTCTCTCCAACATCATTTCCATCTGCATCTTCACCAGCAGTCGTTAGCATCTCTGTAGGCTCACCATAGCTCCAATCAACTTCAGGTGATGAGATTTGTCGAGTAAAAAGATCTACTCTGTAAACTCCTGGCATCTTTGCAAGAGCCCTAGAAAGCTCTACTACATATTTGACCTGAGGAGTATTTTATTTTCATAAAAGAATATAAATGAAATGAGGCAAAAATGTGAGCAATAATTTTGTTCCGGTAGAAATGTAGAATACAGCATTTACCTGTCCACCAGTGTCAGAATCTCGGCCGAGCTCCATATTATCTCCTCGGACTAAACCATGCAAACTGGTTACAAAGAAGAAATGCAGCAGTGTTTCAGTTGAATTGTTAATGCAGAATTCCTTGCAGCAAATATGAGTAGAACTAAAACCAACTCTAAGGGGAAAGGATATTGTGACTAAACCATGAATTTTCACCTTGACTAACATTGTAGCTGAATAACATAAATCAGGGCACAAAAAGGTTTAATTGAAAAAGAATTTATGAAATTGCTCTTTCATTAAAACGTAAGCAAGTCGTGCCTCTTGATGTATATTCATGACTGTAATTGTCAATCATGGTTATTCCATTTTACATTCTTTTCGCTTCTATGAATAATGAAATAAAAAAAAAATCAAGAACTACAAAAAGGTTTTCTTCATTGGAGTAGGGTAAAGGGGGGTTTTAACCATTTTAAATTGCAATGGTTTTCATTAGGTAAGTATGCCTTTCCTTTCTTTTCCTTATTTTCTGCTGTAGTATTAAATAGAAGACAGAGCCCAATAAAATTTTATCAACTGCTACATAGAATTTCTGCCCCCCCAAAAAACTAACTGACAAGCTTAAATTAATGGACAAATCTTAGTATGAGTTCAAGATTGATGCATCTAGGGAGAATCATACCTGATAAGGACAATGTAAAGTTTTTTTTCCTTGTCATCTGACCACACTTCCAAGTTGGAAAAGTTTCGCTGGAATGTTTTCTTTGGGGTCTCAGCTTGCACCAACTCACCAACAGTATCTCCCTTCTCTCCTTCTGACAAGTCTTCGGACAAGTCTTCGGTGGCATCCCTGCGCACTTGTTCCCGTTCCCATCTCCGCTTCGCCAATCGTTGCAGTTCTTCCCATTCCAACTATTTATATTATAAGAAGAGATTTCAGTCCTCTAAATTGTTTCACTTTCAGTGAGCAATAGCTATTTCAGGTTTCTTGGCATTCAATATATAATACAGGACTTAAAGGGATGAAGTCACACTCAAGAACTATTCTAGCGAAACTCGCATTTAGCCATATTAAACAAGAAGAAAACTCTTTCAGAATTGCGAATTCACAGACATAAGCTATCAGCAACAAGGAATTTGTTCAAATACAAGGTATCACATAGCTGTAGTGAACAAATATAAGTATGCAAGCCGTAAATTGGACTGTACAATTGACAAAGACAACCTGACCAGTCCACACATATGCATATGAACATCCAAAGACACATGCATAAACACAGATATTCATTCATCCAGTAAAAATTACCGCTAATTCCAGTCATTTGACCAATCCTATAAAAAATCTTACTAGTATTACTCATGGCTTCTTGCTAGTTTGAGCAACTACTACATGTCAGTTTGGTTTTCATTAGGCTCATCATACAAATTTGTAAATTTTGTTCAGCATGAAGTGGAATCCTGGGTATTCAGCCTGAACAGAACCTAGATTAATCAAAGAGCAAGGCATAAAACAAAGGAGCCAATAGTATTCAAAAATGCCAATAGCTCAAACTGATTCACAATTTTCCTCTCTTCTGGGGCCACAAAACTATAGAAACAGAGAAAGTAATTGCAGTCACCCACTTCTTGTGGAAAGGCCTAAGAAAACCTACTAATCTTTACATGCATATACCAATAATTACATAGGTTCTAAATTTCTATATATCTTCACATAAACAAAATACTTTACAGATATGTATGCTTATTTATACATGTAACTTTTCCTTCATAAATCACTAAGGCCAAATATACAGCATCCTTGAACACTCACATTTTGAAACCAAGAAATGACTGCCAAAATGCCAACATCTTTGTTAAAATTTCCAATAACCCAATTTCACATATACATAGACAAGCTCATATTTCGCATATGATGCATGCATACATTCATGGCTACTTACACGCACATAAATACAAAATACAGTGGTAGGATAGAGGAGAACCTGCTTCTTTTTACGTGTAAGGTGCCAAATGCGCCAGCACATGTTCTCAAGCCTGGAACTACGTTCCCTGGTATTCCGGGTGGCGACAACCTTGATCCATGTCCGATGCAAATCAGTCTCATCAACACCAGTCACCACCTCCTCAACAAAGTACTTTGTAGGATTGAAATGACCCCTTTCTCTCAAATTCACGGTGGCTGCCTTTTGCTCCTCAATGGCTGCCGCTCCACTGTCCAATATCGCTTCCAAGTACCCGTTTATCCACTCGTTCCCCGCCATTCTTTTCCTTCACTTTCTCCGAAAGGAAAAAGGAAAGTTTCGTTTTTCTACAGCTTTCTTGGCTCCTCTTGAGCTAAGAAAACATGGGTTTTTCTTTGTTTTTTTGTGCTTTCTAGTATCAAAGGAGTACTAGGAAAACTCAACAACAGAAAAAGATTTTTTGTTTCAGGTGCAAGGAAAGATGTTTTCTTTATTCTACTTAGAACCAAAAACAACGTAAAAATGCAAAACTTTGTACTCGGAGCTGAATTAAAAACAGTATCAAACAACGTACACAGCCTTGGGAAAGGAAAAAGAAAATCTTGAAGGAGTTTTATCCTAGCTTCCACATTAAAATGCAAATGAAAACGTTAAACAATCATCTGTAAAGGGAGTTTTGGTTATGGTTGGAAAGAGTCCAATGAGTGAGAAGGGAAATGGGAGGAAGCCATTATTAAACCAAGAAGGAAATGAAGGCAGAAAGGAAGAGAAGAGAAGGCAGAAGGCAGAAGGCAGAAGGAGAGAGGGTAGAGAGGTGAAGGAAAAGGAAACACATGGCGGAGGGTCAGCGGATGAGGACACGTGTACAGAGTTTTGCATGGTAAATGTAAAGGTCTTGTGATGCAAGGTGTGGATGGATCTGTTTGTTTATTCACGTTTCCAAGGTTTGTCCGCTTCCCAATGCGAGCTGTGCTGCTATTTTCCCTTTGAGACTCCAGAAGGTTTGGGCTCTGTTTGTTTATTAAATTTTTTTATTTTTATTCTATTTTTTAAAATAATTTTATTTGTTGAATTTTAGAAAATAGGTGTAATACATAAAAATAAAAATTTTATTTTTAAAAATGAAAATTATGAAAATATTTTTTATATTTTTATTTTTTTGGATAATTATTACATACACTGACAGTGAAGTTTTTTATTCCACAAGCAACGTTAAGATTATGACATGTGTTCTATAAAAATATTAAAATAAATAAAATAAGATATATGTCACGATCTTAACGTTGCTTGTGGAGTAAAAAAACTTTACTGTCAATATATGTAATAATTATCCTTCTTTTTTATAACATGATTGTTACATTATATTCTACCATAATTGGCGTATCAATTGATTATAAGTGAAAACAACAACCATTTAATAAATATATTGTCATACTAAACCAATCGTAATAATACAAAAACAATCCAAAATCTTGTGTATATTGTGAATTGAATTCTGAGGTATTTTGCAATAATAGTAAAAAAATTTAAGAAATTTCATATTTTCACTTCTTTCATTTATTAGTATTTTATTTAAAAAAATGAAAACAACATTTTTTTTATTTTGACCCTTTTTTGTTTCTCATTTTCCAAAATCTTATTTTCTATTTCTTCAATCAAACATACTTTTCCGTATATATTTTATTTTTTGTAAATGTGAAAATAAAAACAATTTTGTTTTCATAAACCAAACATGCTATTGATTTATTAATATAATAATATCTTAAAATCAAACTCGAATTTTAATTTTAAAAATCATGTCCAATCGCTATGAATTTTAATTTGATATAATAATTATATGTCTATATTGTGCTTATTTTATGTCAAATAGATATGAAACATAACAATTATTGAATCATTGTTTGTGTCGGCACTTCAAACGCGAAATAATTTTTCAATTTTTGTCAAATTTATATATAATTTTAACTCATTTATATCGTTTTCATAAAATATAATTATATCATGATTAAAATCATCTAATTTATTATATGCATATATTAATTATACAGAGAGAGAGATGATTGATAGTGTGGGCAAGTGTTGGTATGAATGTGATAGCACTTTGAAAAAAAAAAAAAAAGAATTGGTCGAGAGATGTTACTTGTTGGATTTTGAGTCTGACCCATACATTTTTTGTTTATAAATCTTGAAATCTTTATTAACAACCTTCCCTGCCATTCCCAAGCTTCATCACAACATGCATATTTCAATATCATGGGATTGATTGTGACAAAAGCTAGTCCCAAGTGACTCCTCAAAAGGACACCAAAAAGGGGTTTGATTTTTTATATTTATCAGTCTTTTTCCTTCATTTTTACCTTCCATTATCGATTTTATTGTTATAAAAAGAAACATATCATGAGAATCTATGTTGCATATGCAATGTTGCATATGCAAAAGATCTATGAATTGTATGGCAATATAAAACCAAAATTATTGAAGTTATAAAAAAAAAATAGTGGTACAAAATATTTTTTCTTTGTAACCAAAGTATCAATGGAATTTTATCAAATTAGGCATATTTTACTATCTTAATGATAACTGAAATGGAGCACAACAATTCTGATAATATTTCCTTTTTGTGTTTAACATTTTGTCACTTTTATAATATTTTTTCGATAAAAGTTTGTGATTTGAAAATGTGATTTAAAATTTTCAAAAGTTTCATACTTTTAAAATAAAACATGATCATTTAAACTATAGTCGATATCCTTCTTAGTCAAGTTTAATACAATCAACTTAATCTTGTAAACATGATAAAAAATAAAAAATAAAAACTAAAGTAAGTATGATGTGTCTCTCACTTAACAAAAGTATACAAGTGTCGAAAATTAGTGTCAATAAAACTCGAATTACCTAATTTGAGCAAATAATTGCTTCTTTTAATTATTATTAATTTATATCCATATGATCTCTTCCTTTTAGTTTGAAGATATTTATAACTAGTTTGAGCTTGTAATTAAGTTGGTCAAATATGTAATCTCATGCAAAAATGGAGAACAAAAAATTTAAACTAAAGAAAACATCTTACAAGTGAAACATAATTTAGTAGAATATTGGATTCTTAATTCTTGCAATCATGGATCAAACTTTAACAATCCAAAAAATATATATATATATAATCACAGTTTTTGATGTTGATTATAAATATATATTATTAGATTGATTTTGTAAGGCAATTTTGTTTTTAATTGAATCGAACATTTAATTCAATAATTTTTGTATTTTAAAAATATAAATATAATAAGACTTACTTTATAATTATTTTAAATTGAAGGTTCATCTTAAAATTTAAGAATAAAATTAAAATGTTATTTGAAAATTCTATCAAAGGATCAAATTATATACGTGGAATATTCTTTGAATCCATGTATGAAATGAAACGAACAACGCAAACTGATAAACTATGAAATATAAAAGAGTCAAAAAAAAAAATCTTAGATATTTTTCGAATATCCTGACGAGAGTCACGTGACATGCACCGCACCTAGCCTACTATTACTTAAACAAAACATTGTCCATCATGTGAATGATTATCATCTTCTTTCTGCAAAAAGCTGTGTCTTTTCATCACACAGCAAAGGATGACAATTCATGTTAATAAAAGTTTTATGATTTATCCATGTCTACCATCTAACACAAAATTTTTTTTCTATCATTATATGTTGGGATTTTTTTTATACAATAGATGCTTATGGTCTGGAAAAAAAAAAGAAATTCGAATACTAAATAAGCTCGAATCTTAAACTTGTAAAATTTTTATATTTTAAAAATAAAAATATTATCATTTGAGCAGATAATCCAAAACTTGAATTTAATTTAAAACAGCATAAACATCTTAATTACATATATATATATATATATATATATATATATATTGCTACTTGACGGTTAAAATTTATGATAAAGAAATTTTATGATAAGAATAGTGAAAGATCCTTCTTTAATTGTAGTCTATCAAACATATTTTCTTTGAATATAAGTTTATTTTCTTTGATTATAAGTTTATTTTGCTTGTCAAAGTATTGCTTTATTATAAAGTAATTCAAAGACGAAAGAGTTTTTTTTCTCTCTTTTTTTGTAATTTTTATTCAAAAAAAGAAAAAGATGGAAACAAATAAAATTGGAGGAGCAAAGCATGTGAATGTTGATAATATGATTAATGCTTTTATTTTATTTTTCTCTGTTCATATGATGCAAAAGTACGTGGCAATAGAGAGATATCATCCCTTCCCCATCCCAGCCCAGCTTTATGGTATAACCACCAATATTGATGGACCAAACTTCATCTCATCTCATGTCATCTGTTTTGCCTTAAATAGATGAAACCTATTTCACACAAGTACCTTTCCGAATGTTACCATTTTTGTATTATTTGTTATTCTAAAATAATATATTTTCATTGTTTTTCTGTGGTCAAATTGAGTTCAATGAACCCAAAAATTGTTCTCCTCATCTTGCTTCAAAACCAAAAAAAGTGACTGGGATTGCAAGTCTGGACAAAGTTTGCTTATGCTTTGTGACATTTTGCCGTCTGTGGTCAAATTGAGTTCAATGAACCCAAAAAGTGTACTCCTCATCTTGCTTCCAAACAAAAAAAGTGACTGGGATTGCACGTCTGGACAGAGTTTGCTTATGCTTTGTGACATTTTTCAGTTTTAAACATCAATTGATTTTGTGACACTTTCAATCTGTTATAAAAAGAAAAGAAATTGTCTCTCCTGACTCATGAATTATTCAAAAGCAAGGCAGCCAACGTTGGTTTATGTCCTATGTCCAATTAAGCATTATTTTTATTAATTAAGTCATTTTTTATCTACAAATTTCTTTATGATTATTATTATTTTTTGCAAAATAAGTTATAAAAAATTGAAATTATAATATCTTTTTGCATAAAAGTATATTCCTAAATTGTTCTAAGTTTATTGATATAAGTTGTTAAAATCGGTACATATTTATGTTTTAGTTGTGAATTAGAAAACTGATCTCATAAAGGTATGAGTATACTTAAGCTAAATATATAGGTTTTTGTTTCAAGAGCAAATATACTGAATACAATTTGTAATTACTTAATAGAAATAACATGAATCATATGAATATACAACAACGATCAAAATAGAATTCATCACTTATTCTTCGGAATAAGTAACTCGTGAAATATTTCGATAGAGTAGAATTAAATTTTGAAAATTTTTAAAGTTTATTTGAAAAGTTAATAAATTTACAATTCAAAAAATTATTATGGTTGGGTGCACATAAATTACACACTAGTCTATTTCCATCATTTTCTTTACTTTTTTTTATATTTGGATATTCATGCATATTGTTTGATGTCAATTTTGATTTATAAATATATATTGATTAATTAGAGAATTAATTATGATTTTAAAAGACTTTGATTCATCTAATCCTAATTAGATAAATATTACAACATTCGTATTTAGTTATTATTCATGCGATATACGAATTAATTTTATTTATTTAAATACGTATTGATGCATATAATTATAATTTAGATAAATAATATACTTTTGAAAAATAAACAATTTAATAATATTTTTGTTGTTAATATAAAAATAAAGACATATATATAGGTTTCCTCCAAATCTTAGATTTGGACAAATGTACGTTTCAATTTATCGATTACATTAGACATTAGCATGAACGGATGCCACTTGGTTTTAATCTAAACTTTAAGTTATTTTTGCGCACTTCTTCCAGCATTTAGTTTAGTAATTTCTATCCTATAAGATTTCTTTTGTTTGGGATGAATAAAAACGTTGAATATAATAATAATAATAATAATAATAATAATAATAATAATAATAATAATAAAGGTGTGAATAGAATTATAGAAGTAAATAGAGTTGGGTTTTTTTAATGAGAAAGACAGTTTGTATTTATCATGCTACTTTTATAATTTAGGTCCATACCTAAATGGATAAGGCTAAAATATCATTTTCTCTAGATAGATTATAAAATTAAGATCCAAGCCCTTATAATATGGGTTAGGTCGGACCAGCTTAACAGGTTTTTGTCCACTTTTACAATACTAGATTTTACTATAATATTTTAATTATTAAATATTTAGGTTTTATTTTTATGTATATCTTAATTTTATTTAACATTTTTAGATTTTATTTAATAAATAATGACAAATTATTTGATATTAAGACAATATATTTAAAATTTTTAAATAGTAAATTTTTTTATATATTTTAATAATAAACATCTTAATATTTTAATGGTCATCTTAATATAAGTTAAAAAACAAAGTTTTCAAAAA
Organism: Heritiera littoralis; assembly: GCA_031772115.1. NCBI lineage: Eukaryota > Viridiplantae > Streptophyta > Magnoliopsida > Malvales > Malvaceae > Heritiera > Heritiera littoralis. The sequence continues at coordinate 1,636,401 of JAPDPK010000139.1, read as the reverse complement.
AAATTAAATAGAAGTATATTTTCATTGATTCATTTAAATAATAAAAAGTTTGACTTATTCAAAAAATCTAAATATATTTTTTTACTAAACAAGAGAAACTTTTAATTTTAATAACAATTTTTTTTTATCATGTAGAATTTGAAGAGATGATTTTAAATGAGATTATATATGATATTATCAAGTTGGATATTAGTAGAGAATATTCTTTGTAAAATATATTAAAAAAAAGTTCTCCATTGCATATGCTCTAATTTCCCAAATTAATAAATCATGAATGAAAAACCAATAGCGCAAGACAAAATTCCTTAAATACTTTAACTTTTGAATTTTGGTTAGATTTTTTTTCATTTATTTCCAATTTTTAAAATTGTTTTTATTTTATAAATGGATAAATTTTATCAATGTCCTTAATGTTAACATCTAATTTAACTTTGGTCTATTAGTATTAAAAAGGACACTTCACCCAAAATTTTTCCATTTCACAGGACAAGTAAATCATTTTGTTATTCAACCATTAAGTAAATTGTTAAAAACTTAAATTTGATTCTATTTTTCTTCTAAAATATTTGAAAGATATTAAATACTCAAAATCAAAAAGAAAAGAAAAGAAAATGATGAAAAACTATTTGGGTTGTGAAAAGTTTGTTTTCTTTCTAATTTATTTAAAATTATTTTTGGTTTATTATTTATTTATTTATGCTTCTAATTTATTTTTTATTCATTTACTTCTAATAAAAATGTAAATAACTTAATTTAAAATAATATAACATAAAATAATTTATATTTAAAATTATTCAAAATCAAAATAATTTAAATTTTGAAAAATTTGAAACATTCATTGAAATTATTAAAAATTAAATTAATTATAATTTTATTTTTAAAATTAATAAGATTAAACCCAATACATTTGGGAAGAAAATCATGGATTGAGCAATGGTTATGAAAAATAGTCAAAAAATTGTGAAAAAGAGTAAAAAATTATGAAAGATAGAGGAAAAATAGATAAAAAAATTATTTATATTGAAAGGTTTAAGGTTAAGTAATTTTATAATTGCTTACATTTTATTAGCTTTTGTTAGCGGTGTTAAGTTATTTAGCATGAAATATTTATTTTTAATACTAATGGACTAAAATTAAATTAATTTTAAGGATTCAAATGAAATTTAGCCTTTATTTATAATAAATAGGTGGCAAGGCATCGTCATTTTTAATGTTTTTATTAGTTTAATATTTTGTGTTCAATGTTGCTAGAAAATTATTTGGATTTAAAAAAAAAAAACCAAAATTTTTGAATGCAGGATGGGAAGTAAGAGCAATTTCTTAGCTAATCTTTTACAAACTTGCATAGACAAGAAATCTATCCTACCAGGCAAAGTCCTCCATGCTCGCATTCTCCGTACCAACCTTTTAACCAACACTTTCCTTTGTAACCGTATCGTTGAACTCTATTCCAAATGCAATGACCCAACATCAGCTCATCGTACCTTTGACCAAACACCTCAGAAGGACATTTATTCTTGGAACGCCATTTTGAGTTCCTACTGCAAAGCTGGAAACTTAACGTTTGCTCGTAATGTGTTCGAACAAATGCCTGAAAGAAATGTTGTTTCGTGGAACAACTTAATTAGTTTAATGTTAAAAAATGGGTACCAAGAAAAAGCTTTAGATGTTTATGAACTTATGGTTTTGGAAGGTTTTTTGCCTACCCATGTTACTTTTGCTAGTGTTTTAAGTGCTTGTGGAACTGTTTTAAATTTGCAGCTTGGGAAGGTATGCCATGGTCTCGTTATTAAGATTGGTCTTGATAAGAATATCTTTGTTTGCAATGGGTTATTGTCTGTTTACGCTAAATGTGGGGTTATGAGGGAAGCTGTTAAAGTTTTTGACGACATTGATGAGCCCAATGAGGTTACTTTTACTTCAATGATGGGCGGGTTAGGAAATATTGATGGAGTTTTTGAGGCTTTGGAAATGTTTAGGATGATGCGTCGGAAAGGGGTTCGGATTGATTCTGTTTCATTATCGGCTGTTTTGAGTGTTTGTGCAAAGGGGGGAGAATATGGTGAATTTGGTTGTTATGAAGAGAATAATAGATCTTTATGTAATGTGGTAGTTGGGGAACAAGTACATGGTCTTGCAGTTAAGCTTGGATTTGAATGTGATCTTTATTTGAGTAATTCGTTGCTTGATATGTATGCAAAGATTGGGGTTATGAAGAGTGCTGAGACAGTTTTTCTTAATTTGGATAAAGTCAGTGTTGTTTCCTGGAATATTATGATTTCTGGATACGGCCAAGATGGACAAAGTGAGAAAGCTGTAGAGTGCTTTCAAAGAATGCAGTGTTGTGGTTTTGAACCTGATGAGGTTACTTATATTAATATGCTTGCAGCATGTGTCAAGTGTGGGGATGTTGAAACTGCACGTCGGATGTTTGCTAGCATGTCATGTCCAAGCGTGATTTCATGGAATGCCATAATCTCTGGCTATTCCCAGACTGATAACCACGAAGAAGCAATAAAGCTTTTCAGGGAAATGCAGTTTCAAAGTATAAAACCTGACCGGACTACTATGGCTATTATCCTCGGCTCATGTGTTGGAATGGACTTTTTGGACGGTGGAAAACAGGTCCATGCTGCCTCGTTAAAAGCTGCTCTTCATACTGATAATTATGTTTCTAGTGGATTGATTGGTATGTACTCAAAGTTTGGGAGGATAAACATGGCAGAGTGCATATTTTCTTATGTGCCAGAAGTGGATATAGTTTGTTGGAATTCTTTGATTGCAGGTCTCACACTTAATTCTCTGGACAAAGAAGCTTTCATGCTTTTTAAACAAATGCAGCAGAGCAAAATGTTGCCTACTGAATTCTCTTATGCGACGGTATTGAGTAGTTGTGCTAAATTATCATCTTCATTTCAAGGCAGGCAAGTCCACTCTCATATGGTAAAAGATGGTTATGAGAATGATGTCTTTGTTGGCACTGCACTTGTTGATATGTATTGTAAATGTGGTGACATAAATGAGGCACGTAAGCATTTCGATATGATGCCTGTTAGAAATACTGTTACATGGAATGAGATGATACATGGATACGCTCAAAATGGACGTGGAGATGAGGCTGTTCATCTATACCAAGACATGATTGCGTCAAGTGAGAAACCTGATGGCATAACCTTTATTGCTGTTTTAACTGCTTGTAGCCACTCAGGATTGGTAGACCTGGGGGTCCGGATTTTCAATTCAATGCAGAGTGACCATGGGATTGAACCAGATTTGGATCATTATACTTGCATAATTGACTGTCTCGGCCGAGCTGGTCATTTTCAGGATGCAGAGCTCCTTATGGATACGATGCCATATAAAGATGATCCAATCGTATGGGAAGTTCTGCTTAGTTCTTGTAGAGTTCATGGTAATGTCACTTTAGCTCAACGAGCAGCTGAAGTACTCTTCCGCCTGGATCCTAAGAGCTCTACCCCTTATGTGCTTCTAGCCAATATCTATTCTTCTTTAGGAAGATGGAATGATGTGAGGGCTGTTAGAGAGCTAATGAGTGATAAACAGATTATTAAGGATCCTGGTTATAGTTGGACTGAAGATAAAGAACAAGATACAAGTCTAATTGTCGGGTGATAAATGTACGGATGCTTGATGATGCTTTTGAAAGATACTACTACATTGGTCTATGTTAGAAATCAGACATTTATGTTTTATAGGCTGCAGTGAAGGCTGCAAGTCTGCAACTAGAATCACTCAGGAGAAGGCCAAGAGACTGACACAGGAGGCAGAATTGGCAAAAGTAATTTAGGTTTATGTAATGATGCAGACAAGCGGGAGGTATGTGATTTTATGTAAAAATGCATTACTAACCTTCTTTTGTCTCAATTCATTTCTTTCTTTGGCTTCTCTACTTATCCGTGTCCTGGTTATCTTTTGTAGCCTACACAATGATGATAATCAAAAACCCAGAGCCTCATCAAGCTTAAGGGATCCAGTTTTGCAGTTGCAGTTTACTAGAATATGTAGATCGGAAACAGATTCTAGAGATTAGAAAAAAGAATTACAAGTGAGAGGAGGAAAAGGAGCTTTGGTGGGTTGGGTCTTCATTTTCATGTTCATAAGCCAGAAGAAGGCCAGGCAAATGAGTTCATTGTCCCATTAGACAATGGTTGGCCTTTTGAAATTCTGCTTTCTATATTGGCATGTAAAGCTTTTCTCTTTAGGCAGTCAATCTCAATGGTGGTTTGGACAGCTGTAAAAGTTTTTGTAATATACAAAAAATGAGTTTTTGTAAAAATTTTTTATAATAGTGGCTTATGAAAGAAGAAATATGCAAATGTTGAGATTTAAATTTCATACTTACATAACTTATAAATTTTAATAATCTAGTGATCATTTGAATTAACATCCAACATCAGTTTTTGTAATAACTAATGATCTAATCGTGGGTAATTTTACTAAATAGCGAAATTTTAATGTGATTTATTTACAGACTTTTTTTTTGACAATTAAATGTGAGGATAAAATTGCTTAGATTCAAAGTTAAACTTTATAATATATTACAATTTTTTTCTTAACCATTCGGTCAAAATTTTTTTGGCTTATTTACATATAATTAGACTTTCATTAGATACATACATGATATTTAACTGAATAATAAATGTACATGTTCTATTAATTTAATTTAAGGAAAATCGAATTTAATCATCTTTTTAGAAAAAAAAAAGTGATGAAAAATAAATAAATAACAAGAATTGGAAAAAAGATCTAAGAATTCATAAGTACACAATACCCTCATTTTAAAAATTTTGCTTATGCTTGAATCAAACTTTTATGGGTTAATAAAGCTCAAGCTCATGTTGCTTTCACTTAGGGATGGCAATGGGTACCCTATAAACGGGTACCCGGCACTATCCGTCCCGATTAAGTAGGATTAGGGTAGTATATAATCGGGTTCGGGTAGTAAAATTACTACCCGTCACGGGTTAGGGTAGGGTTCGGGTAGTTACCTTAGGGTACCCGCTACCCGAACCCGATTAGAAATAATAATTAATTAATATGATATTTATATTTTTTATGTATAAATTATATTGTATTTAATTAAATTAATTCATCAAATATCATAATTATGACTTTTAACTTTAATTTATATTTATTAGTTAAATTAAATTTATTAACTTAATTTTTTTAAATAAATTATTCCAAAATTGATTTTAAATTTAAATTTGAAAGTCATACTTTGACTTAATAAACGGATATTTAACGGGTTCGGATAGTTAAACGGGTATTTTTTATTTTATAGGGTTAAGGTTAGGGTAACGCAAATCAAAATAAACGGGTAGTTAATCGGGTTCGGGTTTTATAGATTCTAATCGGGTTTGGGTTAGGGTATCCCAAAATTAACGGGTACCCGACCCGTTTACATTCCTACTTTCACTTCAACAAACGATTAGCCTAAATTATGTATAAAATACTAACATTTATTCCTTTAGAACTATGAAACTCTTAAACTCCAATAGCTATTGTTCGTTGCTATCGTGGGAAATTTAAAGCAACTCAATCCTCAAAACATAGAAATATAAACTCTGTTATGATTCTGATAACAATTAGCTGAACCACAGGGTTTGATTCTTGGGTTTAGCCCAGCCCCAAACTCTGGCCAGTTCTAGGGGCCTTTCAATTTTCAATAGCGGTTTTTTATTTGAATAACAATAGCAGTTTATTATTCAAGAAGTAAACAAAAGAGAACATTTCCATAGTCTTCAGAATGAGGTGTACTAACAAAACAAGGCAATGGTCTCAGTGAATCAAGAAAGATGATCAACTGGAAAGCCTGCATAACTCGTACTCACAATGGTATAATTTACAAGTTAATACTGCTACACAGTGAAGAGGGTAGATTCCGAATTCAGGGACATGATCATAACTCTTAAATGCATGCAAATCGATGCATGATGGAAAAGGTAAGAAGACCAACAACCTAACTGGAGATGCATTAATACATAATGCCTAAACAAAAACATCAAAATCTACTCAGACTTTTGTTGTCATGCAATGCAATCTCAATCGACTGGTTTCATTGTCAAAAACTACAAATCTGAGAAAGCCTGCTCAAAGTAACCAGAGAATCTCACTTTAAACATTCGAGCTTCTTTGCTGCATCTGTAATGCTCTGGCTTATCTCGGGATGTTTGAACTTGAGCAATTTCTCAAGTCCAAGGGTTGCTTCTGGTATGCAATCCTCCTTCATGTAAGTTTCCGAACGAAGACCAAAAATTACTAGGTTGACCTCTCCCTCAAGTTGAAGGCAAAATAAGTGGTCAAAGACCTGAAAGGTCAGCATAACATTATAAACTTCAAATCAGGTTAATGTGGATAAGTGCCATATAAATTTAATGAACATGGAAGAATGCAATAAATCGTTAATGCTAAGAATTACTGTTAGTTTTTGGAATTCCTAAATCCTCTTAATAAATTCCCTAGTTAAGATAATCACGAAAGAAATCAATCAAAATACATGGGATATAGCAAACATCCCTACCTAGAACCAATTTAAAACGGTACATTACACTATATGAATGACAGTATTCATAGAAACTGAAAACTTCAAATTAAGTGAAGTTGGTGAAGAAGTTAAGATGATAACACAGCAGATAAAAAAATGGTCAACTTGAATCTCATTAGATAAATGTTCTTTTGGAATTCAATGTTCAATAAGTGCAAAATCACAAGGAAAGATTGATATACACAGTCATTCTACTAATTGATATTCTTGGAGCATTTTTTCAAACTATATTATTTATATAACATAGAATAAGATTGGCTTCTCATATAATAATTATTTCAACATAAAATATTAATCGAGATTGTTAAATGTGATAAAGTGTCGTAGTACGTAAAAGAGCAAGCATGAATGCATGATAATCTAGAAAAGGTAACCTTCAAGCACAAAACTCAACAAACATCTTAGCAGGCTATAGAAATTTTTGTCAGGACTATGGACAAATAGATAGAGAGACAGAGAATAGAACTATCTAACAGGCAATAAACTTTGGTTAATGACTATATTTATGAAGTTCTTTATTCTCACCTCTTTCATCCTTGAAACAACCATGTCCTTAATGGCAGGAGACCTCGAGACCAAATTAATAACAAAGAGACCTTGCTCAGAAAGGGTATCTTTTACATTTCGAAGAAAAGACTCTTCCACAAAATCAGTAGCAGGACATGTCATTCCAGAGCTATAAAGACAATATAATAGAGAAGATTAAGAAACATAAACCTTTCAGCTTTTCAATGACAATTGTAGCAACTGTTAATAGTTCCGTTCACCTTGAGTCCGAAGAGTCCACATCAACAATAAGTATGTCAATGGTGGTACTTCTGCCTTCTGCATCTGAAGAATTGCAACTTCCATTGGAAGAAATTAGCATTTCATTGCTCAAAGCATCCTTGTTTTCATGAAGAGGCATATCCCCAGCTGAAGATAAGTTTCCATAGTCCCGGACAAACTGGATGCCATCAGCGATATGTACCTGAAAACCATTGGAAAGCCTAATGTTTTCAAAGCTCTATAATAGAATTAAAAGTATATATATTAAATCTGCCATGTTAAAGTTCTTTACAGACGCATTCTTGAAAAGATGAAACAAAAATATTTTCCTATTTATTCATTCTATCTTCTCTAATTTTTATTATCATAAATAAGCCATCGAGAAGATTATTGACTGAATAGTGCCTAGGTGTCTTTAAGCAAAAGATTGAACCAAGAGACAAACCATGAAACTAATATATAATAATAATAACAAAAATATACAGATATATAATTAGAATATTATATTAAAAATAAACAATGATAAACCCTAGTTGAGTAGAAAGCTAACAAATGATACTTTGGAGCATACAACAGGGCTAATTTACCCTAACATATGTTGTCAACCACATCTAATTTGACAATTACATTTAGACAATGTATTATATGATAAAATTTGTACCATGCTTGCAATGTAATTTCATATTAAACCATTATTTTATATCTCAAAAACATAAAACCATCATTATTTACCAAAGGACCATATGCATACCACTAATAATTAAAGAAATACATGTATAAACACATGACTGCAGGAATATTCAACACATCCAGTAGGCTACAGTGCTCCTCAAAAAATATTGAGGTCACCAGGTGAAGTCCATATTTTGAAGTTTACTCTTCCTCAGAAAACTTGCAAAATCTAGCCAATTTTCTCATCTTAAAGCAGTTAATCAAGCTTCGGTTAACCAAGAGGGATTAAGAAGGTTCGCAAAAACTTTCAGGTAAGACCTTAATCACGTTCAAGGCCTTGCAGCTCTTCCAATTAGACCAAACAATCCAGCCCAATTTTGATCACAGTAGTTGGAAGGTTTAACCTCATTGGCAATAAATACTTAAGAAGGTTAAAATGTTATGCATAGCATCTTTAATACATAATCTGCTTAAAGGCTAATTCCCCATGCGTGTGATATACTGAAGGCAAGTTTGAAGATGAAAACGAGAATAAGTTGATAATTATTGGAAACAACATATTGACATTGACAATGTTACTAGTTTTTCAGGAAAGGATTACTCTCTTCAAAAATCTGCAATGATAAATCAAATTAAAGATGCACTGAGGTACACTGAGTTACCTTCAAACGTTTATCTTCAGTAAAACCAAAGTAGTCTCTTGCAAGGTTAAGCATGGTAGGATCTAGCTCCACTGCCTGTGGACAAAAATTCCATTGCACGATTTCCATCAAGTGAAATCAACTTCAAAAAAAATGAGAAGAATCATTAATTTTTTTTTAAAGCAATTATTTTTGAAAGACAGCTTGGCAGATCTTTGAGGGGTTAACGTAAAAATTACCTCAATTTGCATAAATTGCATACATCCATGAAGAAACATCGGAAGTAAACCCGCACCAAGACCTATCACAACTGCTTTAACCTGAGAAAGATGATTTTTAACATGAGTAGCACGTAACGAAAAAACACATCAATGATTTCAGGGAAAAACAATCGCATGGCCTTTGCCCATTAAGAGTAAAACATTATGCAGCAATGATTAAATCTCCAAATCCGAAAGTTGGTTAAAGTAGGTCCATGTCTGACACACAGCAGTATGACACAGTTTTGAAAGAATGTTCATTTCTTCATCTAGGCAAATCAAATGACCACCAAAAATACTTTAATCAAGCAATCATGAATTTTCAATATCCAACGAAGACATGAAACCAAGCAATTACAGATATCTAAACAGTTGGAGGGAAAAAATCTATCAAATATTCCACAAAGAAAAGAGTATAAGCCTTACCGTGTTCCCAGCTGATGCCACACTTTCCAAATAGGATGAAATCAGTGAAAACCCAGAAATGATCCCTGTGTGATAAGAACTAGCCAAATAACCATGATACACCTTCATCTTGCCGCTTGATTCTGTATATTAAGAAAATTATTATCAGAATGACAAGCAAGCAGTTTAAAAGAAGCCTTTTTATATGGAATACAGTAATTTAACAATTAAAACAAGTAAAGAGAAGAATCTTAGAAGGAGGGTAATTTCAGTATTTTGAAGACAACATGTTGCTCAAGGACCTAAAAGAAGTGGCTCTGACCAATAAAGAGCACAAGGTTAGAAGTTTGCTAATCCAATAATTTCTGTTCAATTATCTAAGAAATAGCACCATATTCTCTCCCTTCACCAATAGTAATACACCAAAAGAAATGTAAGTGTCATCCAAATGCACAGGAATCATATATAAAACTAATAACAAAAGAAAGAAAAAACTGCCCAACACCAGAGGTCTAAGACATCAAGAATTCTAAAGAAGAGCATATAGACACAAGAAAAGTGTCAGCAAGACCATAGTCTTCCAGTTTAGTATGAAATATTCTGCCATTACTCTGTTTGCATGAATTGTGGTGCCGAAAGGGCAGTGCTATCATAGTAGAATTTTTATCACAAAAAAAAAAAATCCATCCAGCTTACTAACAAAGTTAACCAAAGTTTAGTAATCCCGAACAACTATCAAAGATTGAGAAAACATGGGCCAGAGGTGACCAACTGAACAGTAAATTAGCAGAGGATCAACAATTTTGTCAGCCTAGCACATAACACTAATTCACTGCTTGCTTTTTCACCATCTGCAAACTATAGTGGTCTGTGACGTAAATTGAGAAACAAAAGAATTTTCTGCTGTATATCTCATTAAGAAAATATGTACAAAGTGGCTATGTATATATATAATAACCCTAGCAATAGAAAAGGAAACTAACTAGGCTATCAAATCCCATGATTTATGGAATATTCTTAACCAAATCAGCCAAATTCTAGGGATACAAACTGTTGCAAAATCTCCTAAAAATCTGGCTGTACATTAATCATGTTTTCCCACACTCCCCCTCAAGCTGGTGAATAGATGTTTTCCATTCCCAGCTTGGATACAATACTCTGAAACATTGAGCTACTTAACCCTTTAGTAAGCACATCTGCAAGTTGGCCATGTGTAGACACGTAAGGGGTACAAATCAACCCGCTCTGCAGTTTCTCCTTCTGTCAATTTCGATGTGCTTCGTTCGATCATGTTGTACCGGGTTGTGAGCTATGCTAATCGCAGACTTATTATCACAATAAAGTCTCATTGGGCCGTCCCACTTGATCTTCAAGTCTTCCAAGATGTAGTTCACACACACCTTGAGCCATTGCTCGGAATTCTGCCTCTGCACTGGACCGTGCCACCACATGTTGTTTCTTGCTCCTCCATGTCACGAGATTACCACCAAGAAAGGTGCAATATCCTGTGGTTGACCTCCTATCGACTATTGACCCAACATAATCAGCATCTGTGTAAGCCTCAGGCACCAAACCTCTGTTTCTTTTAAACATAATACCCTTTCTTGGCGTCCCTTTGAGATACTGCAACACTCGATGAGCTGCTTGCAAATGAACTTCCTTTGGGCTATGCATGAATTGACTAATCACACTTACTGCATATGCTATGTCCGGTGTGAGATAGATAAATGAGTTTTCCTACCAAGCGCTGATACATTTCCTTATCTATTGCAGCATCTTCCTCTGCCATTCCAAGTCTAAGATTTGGGTCTATTGGAGTACTTGCTGGTTTGCACGCTGTCTTGCCCGTTTCTTTAAGGAGATCTGTAACATACTTTTGTTGGGAGATAAAAATGCCCTGCTTAGAGTGAGCCACCTCAATTCCAAGAAAATATTTCAGCCTTCCTAATGCTTTGATCTCAAACTCCTTAGCCAAACACTGAGTTAGAAGCTGTCTCTCCTTATCATCATTCCCTGTCACTATTATGTCATCAACATACACTAAGAGTGCTGTGACTCCCCTTGAAGATGAGTGTTTAATGAACAATGTATGATCCCCTTGGCTTTGACTATACCCCATGGCAATCATAACTCTCGCAAACCTGCCAAACCATGCCCGTGGTGATTGCTTAAGTCCATATAAAGCTTTCTTCAACTTACACACAGTATGAGCATCCAAATTATTCCTATAACCTGGTGGGACCTCCATATAAATTTCTTCTTCTAGTTCTCCATGCAAAAATGCATTCTTGACATCAAACTGCTGTAACTCCCAACCATAATCAGCAAGATTCTAACAATATTCATTTTCGCAACTGGAGCAAAAGTCTCTAGGTCGTCAATCCCATAGGTTTGAGTATAGCCCTTGGCCACCAACCTTGCCTTATACCTCTCTATTGACATATCTGCTCTATATTTCACTGTACAGACCCATTTACACCCCACGGGTTTCTTTCCTGCTGGTAACTTCACTAACTCCCACGTTTTGTTCTTCTCCAATGCCTCCATTTCTACATTCATGGCTTGTTTCCATTTCTCATTGGACAACGCCTCAGATAAGGTGGTAGGGATGGCAATGGTGTTTAGGCTAACCAAGAAGGCTCTATGTGATGGTGAAAAATGTTTGAAGGACAGGGAGTGTGCAAGAGGATATAAAGGTCGTTTTGTGCACTCTCTAGTTCCTTTTCTAACAGCAATGGGAAGGTCTAAGTCATCATCGCCTACATGAGATTCAATATTAACTTGTAATGAAGAATTAGAAATTGTTACCTCATTCTCAGGATTTGGGTTGGATTCTTGGACTTGCATTGATTCAGGGACAGCTGTCTTCTTCCTTGAGTACACCTTGCCAAATCTCACATTTTCAATGGCAGAGTTGGGATTTTCTGAAATTTCGGGCAAATGTTTAGACACAGGGTTTGGCATAGGTTCTGAAATTTCGGATGCAGATTCAAACACAGGTTCTGAAATTTCGGACGCAGGTTCAGACACAGGATTTGACATGGACTTAGATACTGGCACAGACATTGGAAGTGACGACAGATCAAGCAAGAAATCCCTATCCTTATCTTCAAGTATGGAATTCTCCCCCTAAAGATAAGGTATGGTGAAGTAAGGCACTTGTTCATTGAAAGAAACGTCCACTGAGACATAGAACTTCTTTGATGGAGGGTGATAACACTTGTACCCTTTTTGAGTTGAGGAATAACCCACAAATACGCATTTTAATGCCCTTGGATCTAGCTTCCCTCTATTTTGACTATGAACACGGACAAATGACACGCACCCAAATATCCTAGGGACAAGATTATTTGTAGTTTGTATGTTTGGATAGAATGTTGAGAGTGTTTCCATTGGACTCTTGAATCCCAAGACTCTAGATGGCAAACGATTTATAAGATGAGTGGCTGTAAGAACTGCTTTCCCCCAAAAGGATTTAGGCATGTTTTTTTGGAATAAGAGTGCTTGGGTTGACTAAAGGAGATGACCATTTTTTCTTTCTGCAACTCCGTTTTATTGTGGTGTATTGACACAAGATGACTCATGTACTATCCCTTCCTTTTGAAAATAAGGAGTTAGGACTTGATTGAAATAGTCCCTATCATTATCTGACCTAAACCTTTTGATATTGACTCCAAATTGGTTCCTAATCATGGAACAGAAATTTGGCAGGACAGTACTAACATCAGATTTATGTTTAAGCAAGAAAATCCAAGTAACATGAGTACATTCGTCAATGAATGACACAAACCATTTTGCCCCAGAAACATTAGGAATAGTAAAAGGACCCCAAATATCACTGCGAATGAGATAAAAAGGAAGAGAGCTTCTGTTATTACTTACTGGAAAAGGTACACGTTTATGTTTAGCAAGTTCACACAGTTCACAATGAAAGCTCTCAACATCTAGACCTTGAAATAAAGATGGAAACAGAATTTTAATCACTCTAAATGATGGATGTCCAAGTCGACAATGGTGAAGCCAAACTTTGTCTTTATTGGACGAATAAAGTTCTGAAACGAAAGAAGAAGGTAATTTGCCCTTGGTAATATTTGATTGGCTAAGTGCTTCAAGGTAGTAGAACCCATCCCATTCTCAAGCATGTCCAATCGTCTTCCCCGAATCCTTGTCCTGAAATACACAATGACTATGATGAAAAATCACATTACAACATAAATCTTGAGTAAGCTTTTGGATAGAGACAAGGTTTGTGGATAATCTAGGGACATGAAGAACATTTTTTAAGGTCAATGATGGGCTTATTTTAACATCTCCTACACCTGCTACAGTAGTCAAAGAACCATCAGCTGTGGCTATTTTCCTATTGCTTGGACATGGGGAGTATGTGTAAAAGACATTTGGTGAGTGGGTCATATGGTCGGTAGCTCCTGAATCCATGATCCAGGAGTTAGCAAAGGTTGTATCCGAGACATTTAATCCAATAGAGGATGGAAACTTACCTGAATACACCAATGAACAAGAACCTGAAGGTTTGTCAAGGTTACTAATTAGAGATCTCAGCCTCTTGACCTCTTCTTGGTTGAGATTGCCGGACTCCTTTGGTGCTGCAGTGGTTGTTTCTGCAACTACTGACATTTTTTACAAATCAATACTTGCTGAAAGACTGGTGAGAATCAGGGATAAATCGGCAACAAAGGCCAAGCAACAAAGAGAAACCGTCAATGATGAAGAAGAGAGGAAAAATCCAGCTATGAAGGCTGGAAAAAGAACACTTGAAATACTCTGTTTTTTCTTTAGAAAACAGAGCAGAACAGAGCAAAAAAAACAGCGATGAAGGCTGGAACAAGAGAATCAGAATCGAGCCAAAAGAGATGAACAGAAACAAATTTTGATTATGAAAGCTGGAATGAGAAAATGGCGATGAAGGCCTAAGGTAAAAAAATCAGCAATGAAGGCTGAAGAAGAAACCGCAGAAAATGTCAACAATGAAGGTTGAAAAAGAAACTGCAGAAAAATCAGCAATGAAGGCTGAAAAGATGACTGATTTCCAAGAAAAAACCTAAAGCTCTTGATACCATGACGTAAATTGAGAAACAAAAGAATTTTCTGCTGTATATCTCATTAAGAAAATATGTACAAAGTGGCTATGTATATATATATTAAACCCTAGCAATAGAAAAGGAAACTAACTAGGCTATCAAATCCCATGATTTATGGAATATTCTTAACCAAATCAGCCAAATTCTAGGGATACAAACTGTTGCAAAATCTCCTAAAAATCTGGCTGTACATTAATCATGTTTTCCACAGTCTTGAGGTCCAAAGAAAGAGAGAAACTTTAAATGAAAACCTCAATCTGCAGACTTCCAAAAAGAAGTTCCCAGTGTTTTACCTCCACTACCCCAAAGCTTCATATACGGTATTCACATTAAAAACTTGTTGGAAGAAGTCTCTAACGTCCCAACGTGACTTCTTATTCCAATGATACAATCTCAAATTGCATAAATAGTAGCACAAAAACCATTCCCTAAAACTAATTCCTAATTCTGCAGAATATAAGTCAAATTACCCAGATAGAGCAACTAACAAACAGGACAAATTATCAAATCTCCACAGGCATAATAACACAAATCAAAAACCACATCCATTGGAAGTTCCTTTCTGCACCTAACATTCAAGAACACTTTTTTCTCATCTCTTAAAAAAGTAATAGACAACATGATCTTACAGAATTATTGTCATTGAAATCCACACATCAGAATGTGAAATAGGTTTTACAATTCAAACAAACTCACCCAGCATTGTATAAGAGTTACTCAAAAACTACCAAAAATTTTTAAAGAAAGAATTCTTACCATTATTTCTTCTCTGGTTTCCTCTTCGTTTGACTTTGGAAGAGGAGCTGGCTTTCTTCAGCTCTGATTCATAGACACTTTTATCAAACGTTCCATCCCTAGTTAGCAAAGCTTCAGACTGTACCAGGCCCTCAGTTCTTTGGAAAATAAGGCGACGGAAGGGTAAAGAACGACTGACATCACCATCAGCATTTTCATAAACAACATCTTCAATAACAATAGGCCCAGTTAAAGAAGTTGAACCCTGTATAAAATACAAGCAACCAGTCCAGCTGATAAGAAGGCACTAGCCAAGCAACCAAATTCTAAAAACAAATACATGTATACAGAACATTCAGAGCAAAAAAAAGAACATTCAAATGACATAATAGCCAATAAAGCCCAGGAATGCATTTTGACTTCCCTATGCAAATTCTATTTGAATATAAAATCAGCCTACTAAGGGCACTCTGTAACTTTTGAGAGTGATTTATGTTCTATCAAGCCCTCAAATCCCAAGCATTCTCAATTCCAAAGCTTTTAAGTGGTCAAGGAAGGGGAATAGTGCCCGTGGAAGATAAAATGTTGGTGTAGAACACCACTTCATATTTAAATATAGACTTTCACACATAGTTGATCAATATGCTAGTTTGCACTTCACATAATAACACATGCCAACAATAAGTATACCAAAGATGTTGAGAAAAGGAATATTATGCAGTGTATCTAGTCCAGTACGGACATTAGATGACACTTATAACTTATTATTGAATTTAGATAATCACCAAGATTTTTCCTTTTGTATATAACAGTGAAGAAAGAATGACAAGAATGAAAACTCTTTTATGGTGCTCGAAGTGTTACAAACATGTAATAGAAATAGCACTGGAAGAGAACTATAAACCTGGTAAACGATGTTTCGCTGCTTAATTCCATCACTTGCTGTCATAAACCTGGTTAAATAAAAGAACCAAGAATCCCTCACAGAATGAACAGATTACTGTTTGGCAATTGAAAAAAAAAGAGCAGCAAAGCAAACAAAATGCCACAAGGTAAAAGCACTATGCAAACAACATTAAACTGATGCCACTTAATTTATACTTCATAGAGACATAACAACCTATGTGGTTTGATTCAAGTTTTAGTCCTTAAGTGTTTGCTTAAGACTGGTACATGTTACAATTTCCACCAGAATATGAAATTTTCTGAGCCTTTATATAATTACCAACTTTCTAAAGTGGCAGTGATCAGGCAGTAGTCATGCAATTGCTCCCCAAATGTGAAGTCCAATGATTCAATAGATCAATACATTCTCTTCTTTTGCAGTGTAAGGGACACTTTTAATTCTAGAAGTCAGGGACCAAACTAAAACAAAAAAGTATCAAAAGGATGGCAGCATTGCCTTCATAAGTTGCCGGTGATCTTTAAATTACAAAATAATGACAATGGGTGCATTCCAAAGCAACCCATTTATCCAACATTTAAAATCCATTACAATAAAAATAAATGATGAAGAATGGATATAACTAATGGAAAATTTATGAAAGAAGGGAATATGAACATACGGAATTTGATCTCCTTTATTATCTGCCGGTGCCAATGGTTTCACCAGAGGAGACAAATCCTTCTGAAAATGATAGCAATATCATCTAACGACATTAGTTACCAATAATTATAGTAGACATGAGAAGCTATATCTCTGTAGAATACCTGAATATCTTCCATGTCAGCATTAGCATGGATGGTCTCTAATAAAACCTTCATTCATAACACAAAAAAATTATGTTTAGATGCTTTAATTGGATAATGACTCCTTAAAACAGAGCTTGAACTATATATTCAATTGTTCTAAAAAATGCTACCATTATTAGACGAGCAGCCTTTGAGCTTTCAACGACCTGCCATTGTCCTTCTTCTGAAGAGAAGAGCCATTCATGAGCCCGAGTCTGAAATCTAAGGTTCAGTTACATATTTCAAACAGAAGAATATCACTTGCCCCAAATTGGGTACAATTATTAATATAGGAAAACATATGCCAAGAAACTTGAGTGCAATATTAAAAAGGTTCAACACCTTCAGCTTTTCACGTAATACATATCTGTGGGTGTGTATTCTTACAAACTAATAGAAGGAGCTAACACGGTAGCAAGGGAGACTTAAGGACAAATCTTAATAATCCTGTCATCCCACCTGAGCTGCTTGAATGAAGCAGAAATAAATAAATTTTAAAAGAAAACAACTCTTTATAAGTTATAATTCTACAATCTTTTTCATTTGCCTTGTAAACATAGAAGAAGAAAGAAAAAAGGCCATTATGAGGGGGGCCTTGAGGCAGTTTCATTTGCCATGGCAATGATGGCTTGTGATGAATTGAGTGACATTACTTTTCAAACTTGACAGAAAGTATGCAGTTAAGATGAATTCATCAGAGAAATCTGTGTAAGATTCCACGATAAAGCAAGTACAATAATAGCTAAGATTTTTTAATGAAAAAAAATTATAGCCAAGTTAAATGTTAAAATGGTCAGTCTCCAATACAAATGTTCATGCAAATTTTAATTATTTTACCTACCCCTCTCTGGAAATAGTAGGAAAAACAACCTGTAGTAGTAACTACACCACCACCTTAGCAAAGCCAGAAGAAACTTGTTCACCTATCTAGACACCAGAAGAGTTATATGCAATTTTTTCATGGTCTTTTGATTTAAAAAAAAAATTGTAATGGATTCTAAAAGACCCACGTGTATACTCTGATATCTCATGTTAGCAAGCATTTATGAACACAAGATGGAAATTAGCAATTTTTTGGCAAACAAATGATAACATAAAATATGTTCACTTGTCAAACAAATATTATTGTGCCTCTTAAGGCCTAATGCATTATAAGCCATGCATTAGAGGACTTACACTAATCATCACCAGCATTATGCCAGTTAGTCAAAGCCTAGCCAATTATTGAACAACATAGGAACCAGTGGATATTAAGCAACCAACTTCTATGCCCCTAGTCCATTTGTATTCTAAAGACACTTCTTTTTCCTAAACTAGAAGGAAAATCTTACACATTTTTAGAAACAATGAAACAACAACTTTTATGTGAACTAATAAATGAATTTGACCTGTTTTAAAAACAATTTAATGCTCTGTTCAATTAAATCAAAATAGAGGTAACTTCTGAGCTATCAGTAAGCATACTTAATTTAATCTGATTCCAATCACTTTTGCCTCAAAAAGTGTATCCAAACCATTTAACATCATACCTTGGGAACAATAAAGACGCCACAGTGAAAAGAAAATGGACCAGACTGTTGTTTAGCATCAAGCAATACAGCTTTGTAACAAAAACGGGAGACCCCTTGTTCCCCCAAAGTAAGGTGAACTCGACGACCAGGGCTAAGTTTTGTCAGATCCCCCTTAGCTCCTAGTTGCAGATCTTCAAGAGAATATAGTATATCAGAGCCACTCAAGTATTCTCCACGAATCCGATTCTCATTTTCAAGGGCTTCATGAAGACCGGAAGCCTAAATACAAATTCTTAGGTTAACATCGAAACTTTCAAAGAGGCAGAAGCTCCAAGATTTTATTATGGAGATTACACTGATAACCAACTATATTAAGAAAATTCATTTGGCTATGGCAATTTGGGAGCATATTCAAAGATTGACTACTTTGTGCGCATTTACTCAATTTATGCTACAATATATAAAAACAAAAAATAAATAGATTCTAAGCACCTGATGCGCGTAACAACGAAGGGAAGACTGACTGAAAGATGACATGATCTGGTGCAGTTCATTGGAATTTTCTTTCTCAGCGACCACCATAAACGTTTGGAGGTCAGGCTTACTAGATGGTTTCTGAGGTATGGCATAAAGACTCACATTCCAGCCAAATCTAAACTTAGGAAAAAGCAAACCTAAAAGGGTACAAAGCAACATGTATCTTAGCAGAGGCAGTAATTGAAAAAAAAAAGGTCAGACAAAAATACCAAGAAAAATAACTAAGCAAGTAAATGAATGGTTCTCCATCCAACGTCCACCTCTAAACCAACCAGACAAACATTATTAATATCTTTAAAACCAATAGTATGTAAATCAAAATTCATTTCACATTAAGCTAAGAAGTACCTAGAACATGAGATTCCGCCAAGGTAAGGCAAATGAATTTACCCCTGGATTTCAAAACTCTTTTCACCTGGTGATAGAATTTAACTTTTATGAATCGAACAGATAATTTGAACCTTCCATAACAAGTTAAGTATGTTACCAAGTATGGAACAGATAATAAATAAACAAGCAAAATCAAACTCCACAACACCTCCAATAAATATTGATTCCCCAACTTAGGGCCAAGCTCTGGCTCCATCAGAGCATCCAATCCACCTTTGTCAAGAACAACATCGAATGTATCATCTGTGAACTGGTCAAATAGTGAAATCAGGAAAATGAAAAGTAAAAGACAAACCATAAAGTCATGGAACCGTGGACACTAATTAAAAAAAAAAAAAATCAAAGGCCTCCTTAACCAAGAAACATAATAAGCAAAATACCAATTTAGCTAATATTGATAGATCAAACAAATCCAACATAAAAATACAGTGACAAGAAAGAGACGACTAAAATGACACAATCATATATCTTAACAGTGTGGCAAATAGGTTGACATTAGTCAATGCTACTCAAACTATCCGTCGCAAGAGACAACAGTATTATTAGGAATTCATGCTTCACCAAGGAGACGTTCAAGAGTTATGAGTAATAGTAATAGCAGCCTTCTAGCTGATATCATGCAAGACCAAACCACCAAATTCCATACACATTTGCAACGATACAGAAAAAGGGTAAAATATTAAAAAACCTGTAACTAATCCTATTCTAAAATGCACAATATTAAACCACAACATTAAAATGGCATATATTTTCATTCTATAACATCACTTGCCCAAGGCACGTCAGGAAGTTAAAATTTTAATCTTTCAGCTTGAAGATCTTAGTTTAAAAAATGCTACTTCGCATTTCTGTAGCCCAAAAAAGAAAAGGAAATATTTTTAACATCAAACTTAGAAGAGAATAAGAATGCAAACAAATTCAAAAAAACCACGCAAGTTGAGAAAATAAGAAGAAACCTGCATTTGGGTCATGTCCATAACCCGCCAACGCATGTTGGGTCGGTCCCTAACATTACGCCGTAGCATGTCGGAGATGACAACTTTTGAGAAATCAATGTTGGTTATATCTTCAAACCCGGCGTCATACAAATGTTCGGATAGCCGGGAGTTGCCGCAACCAGGCACCAAAATTTGCAAAGACGAAGACGAAGAAGAAGAAGAAGAAGAAGAAGACGGCGACGGCCGTTGTTTTTGTTGTTGCTGTTGTTGTTGAAGAAGAGGGATGAGTGAATCACGAAGCTGAGGCCACTCAGCATACCACTCGAAGGAGTCATCGCTGCCTCGGATGGTAAAGAAGCTATCCCAGTTTTCTTTGCTTGTGAAATCTCCGAGAGTCTTGAGAAGATCGTCTTTTGAGGCTGATGGGTGCTGGGTTTTCTTCTTCCCCATTTTTTCTTTGATGTTTTGCCTTTTCTTTTTTTCCTGTGGGGGTTTGGGTTTAATTTCAAAAGGGTTTTTGGAATGCGGAGGTGTAAGGGTTTAAATTTGAGAGCTAATAAAATCATCCCGACAAAATTTTGAGAAATTTTAAAATAAATTCTAAATATAATCAATAAGTGCTTGAAAAAAATGAAAGTGGACTTTTTTCTCAGGTACTTAGACAGGATTTGAGTCCTGGAGTCTTCACTGTTGGGAGGGCTTTACCGTTTACCACTCTCGGTCCGAACATGATTAATCTTAAACCGTAAAACGGATGAAGATACCTGTGCTTACAAAAAAAAAATTCTAAATATACCCTTTTTTTTATTAAATATACTTCACCCAAACAAGTCAATTACACAAAAGACAATTTTAACCCTTATTCCTTTAAATCAACCCAACCTTTCCTCCGCCAGCCCTTTCGGAAACCCTTCCTCCTTCCTTCTTCTTCCTTCTTCATCCCGTCGGTAGAGGTGGCAAAAGCTGGCTCGAGCCCAAAAACCTGCCTGAGACCAAACCCGAACCAATTCGAATTGACCAAAAAAGTCAAAGACTCAAAACCGAAAAAATTCGAAACCGAAAAAGCTCGAAATCAAAAAAATTCAAACCCAAAAAACTCGAACTCGACACAAACCGAACTCGACAAAACCCGAATCCAATACGATCCAAAACATATATCGATCTGATCCGAAACCTATAAAAACTCAAATTTATAACCCGAAAAAACCCGAATTATAATTATATGATTATTATTTTAAAATAAATAAATAATCGATACACTTTTTTAATTATAAAATTAAATTTTGGATACAAATAATTATTTCTAATAGTAAAGTGTAATTTAAAAAGTACTATAGTAGTATTATTGTGTAAGCGGTAATTTTAATAAAATACATGAATAAATCAAGCTATCAGTAATTAATTATTTGTTATATTGACAAGATTCTAATTTGGTGTCTTATAATAATGATGGCTGAATGCTCAAATAAGGATATAAAGTTTTCGAAAATATTCAATTCAGGATCTAAATTTTTATTTTGCTCAATTCAGGATAAAACGTTTTCGATTTTGCTCAAATAAAGACTTTTTAAAGCGCGTGAGTTACACGCGCCGTTAAAATAATAACGGCGTTTATAAAAGACACGTGGCAGCATGTGATTGGGGCACGTGGTAGAAGTGGACACGTGGCAGCATAAGGGTGGGACACGTGGCAGTGACATATAATTAATTTTCTTTTAATAGGTAAAAAATACATGGACACGTGGCAGCGTATTAGTGGGACACGTGGCAAGATTGACACGTGGCAGCATGTGAGTGGGACACGTGGCAGCATGTGAGTGGGACACGTGGCAGTGACTTATAATCATTAGTGGGACACGTGGCAAAGTTTAGATCCTGAATTGAACATTTTTGAAAACGTTAGATCCTTATTTGAGCATTCAGCCAAATTTTTTTGTTATAAATATTAATAAAAAATTAAAAATTTAAATATTATTTATAATATTATAATTAGTAGTTAATTTTGTTAGTTGATTTTTTAATAAAAAATAACTTTTAAAAATTTATATTACATTTTCAAAAAATTGTTAAAAAATAAATTTTTATAAAAAATATTTCTGTATTTTTTTCACTTTGTTTTTCTTTTCATTCCTTTCTGTTTTTATTTCTTTTATATGATTTAAATTTAAAATAATTTTTTATTGTAAATTAAATATATTTATTTTTAGAAAATTGAGTTTTTCTAGGAAATACGTTTATTTTTTTAATTACATTAATTTTTCTAAAAAGACAATTCTTACATATTTTTCTTTATTTTTATAGTTTCTTTATCTTCTTTCTTTTTTTGTCAATTAGAAGAAAATATAGAAAACAAAAAAAGAAGAAAAATACAAATTAAATTTAGTAATTTAAAATTTATTCTTTAAAAAATATATAATTTCTAATAATTTTATGGCTAATAGTTTTTTTCCTTTTTTTATGGTAAAAATGAAAAAAAAAATTATGAAAGAAAAAATAATAATTATACTAGTTACAAAAAAGTTTTATAATAATTTTTATATTTGAGAATTTATTTTCTAAAACAAAATTTTTAATTTTTAATTATTTCAAAAAATAATTTTAAAAAATTATTCAAGAAAATATTATTTATCAAAATATATAGTTTTTCTTGAATAAAAAAAAAGAAAAAAAAAAGTAAAAAAATTATGTGGACACGTGGTAGCTTGTGAGTGAGACATGTGGCGACATGTGAGTGAGACACGTGTCAACATATGAGTGGGACACGTGGTAGTGATTTTATAATTATTTTCTTTTAATATGTAAAAATAAATAGACACGTGGCAGAGTGTGAGTGTGACACGTGGCAGAGTGTGAGTGTGACACGTGGCAATAATTATCCTTCATCGTCAGTCACTCTCTTTAACGGTGCGTGTAACTCACACGCGTTAAAAAATCCTTATTTGAGCAAAATCGAAAACGTTTTATCCTGAATTGAGCAAAATAAAAGTTTAGATCCTGAATTAAATATTTACGAAAACTTTATATCCTTATTTGAGCATTCAGCCTAATAATGATTTATATATTATATTTTAAGCTTAATAGCCAAATGTGCCCTTCACGTTTGCCACAAAATGGAATTAAGTCCTCAATGTTTAAATGTATAGAAATCAGTCCTAAACGTTATAAAATAATTGAATTAAGGCATTTCCGTTAAATCCTTTAATTTCCGTTACCCTACCAGTAATAAAACTTAATGGAAATTAAAGGATTTAACGGAAATATCTTTAATTCAATTATTTTGAAACGTTTATGAC
Source organism: Heritiera littoralis (assembly GCA_031772115.1). Lineage (NCBI taxonomy): Eukaryota > Viridiplantae > Streptophyta > Magnoliopsida > Malvales > Malvaceae > Heritiera > Heritiera littoralis. Next base: position 1,612,856 of record JAPDPK010000139.1, on the reverse strand, counting down.
TGATTTCAATGCATTTAAACGTTGATGACTTAATTCCATTTTGTGACGCCCTAGGGTGCACTCGCTGGTCTACCGACTCGAGCCACCACCCCAGGCGGGTCACTCATCCGTATTGTCCGCTTCGAGGTGCACCCGCAGGCCACCTCCCCTCATGGCTTTATCAAGGAATAATACTCCAATTCGCGTCCCCAGGGGTTCAAACTCAGGACCCTTAGGTACCTAGTTCTTACACACTTGGTACCATTGAGACAAGTTGTCTGATATTTATTAAAGCTTTACGATGTTTTAGTAAAAAAAAAAATTGATAGTCCATGTGAAGGAAAATGAAATTAATATCTGATACCCTTGTGGCAACTAAGTTTTTGACAATTAATGAATTAAAAACTTTATATTAAGTGTTGCTGATGGACAAGTGATTTTTTTAGTGTAAAAGATACGTAATATACAATTGGTGTTTTAGGATTATATTGAAATGAGATATTAGAGTGGGCAGTAAAAGTAGGAGTTAAGTTATGGATTTAGAAATTGAAAGAGGGTTATTGCATTTTGAAGTCCATGACAACTCCTAAAACAGTAAAGATCAAGCTGTATTAAGGGCCTTCGGTTTTGACAAATAACAAGGGGTAAGGATTTTATTTTATTATGGATTTTAAATGATGAATGTAGAGTGAAATAAGGTAGTAAAAGATGGTTTTTGATGTAGGTTGATGTGAGGAAAGAACTTGTAAGGAAGTAAGAAGCAAGTGGCTGCCAAGGTAAAATTTCAAGGTAATGATTTTAAGGAAGAATTTAAGTATAAATTTCCTTAAAGTAAATCGATAATATAACCTTTATTAATTTTATGCTTTAATGTAGGAGAAATTCTTACTAAGGTAGGGAACCCAAAATATCTTAAATCAAAGGCTAAGGAAAAAGGCAATCAAGAAGAACAAGGGTGCCATAGCTATACTTGTGCTACACCTTTAGGTAAGAGATATATATCGGAACGTAAGAGATACTGGATGCTATTTAAAATCAAATGCCTTGTGGTTATATAAACTGTATTTTCTTGCAGGGGGTTTTAAGAAAATATAAGCCGTTATGCTGCCAGATTTTTTTTATGAAAATAATGGTTTTATGATTTAAGCTTAACTTAAGCAACCATTTGAAAATGACAAATTATCCGGGAGGTTTATTTTGAAAACGATTAAATCTTATAACTTTGATTTGCTAATAAGACTTTCAGCCAAGATGTTAATCTCAAGGAAATTATCAACCTATAGTATTGTTTTGAAGATATTATGAGTATGTATGATTTATATGCTTTTAAAAGAAATGTATACGAATTCTGTTATGAACTTTCCTAAAGCTTGAAAAATACTATTTCAGATTTCGACAGATATATGTATAAATGTTTTGAGACATGACTAGCTAAGTCATTGCAGTATTTTCTGACTATTGTGTGACCCTGATCCAGTCCTCAGTAGGTATCCGTTCTGGCTATTGTGTGACCCTGATCCAATCATCAATAGATATTTATTTTCCGATGCTATGTGACCTTGATCCAGTTCACAGCGGGCTTAGTTGACACCTGATCAATGCTCACTGTGGACCCCTTTGGACTATGGCCATAAGTCTTTTCGACTTGCACTTTCCCTCACGAGAATATCTGAACTGCATGATTATTTATTAGTCTCTAATATGTCTCAAGCTTAGTATATATATGTTTTTCCGTGCTTATCTTCGTATATGATTTCCGAATGTATGATGTTTGGATTCTGACACATATAAGAATTTGATTTGACGATCCGTATTGAAACTAAATGCGATAACACATATATTTCGAATGATGTTCAGAATTCAGTTGTTTATGTTTCAGTTTAAATGAAATGTTTTTTGATGCATTGCATAAGCATGATTTGATTTTCTGAATGGTATGAAATACGGTATTCAAGCTTCAATAAATATTTTAGAAACTTGCATATAGAAATTCGGTATTTGTTTCTTATATATATTTCTTACTGAGCTTTCCAAAAAGCTCACCCCTCCTCTCCATCTTCCAGATTAATTGCAGTAGGTGCTTTGTACATGGGGTTTAAGCAAGTCCTTCGAGGCTTTTGTACCATGCTTGAAGGTATATGATGTACAATATTCTTTTTTATATTCAGACTTATAATTTCAGTACTTTTATAGTATGGAGATGTAATTAAAGGAAATATAGGATATAATTATGGTTTATAACAATGCATGCAACTTGGGTGGAGATATATTTACTCAAGTAGAATGATTCGAAATTGTAAATGCATGCTTAGTGAGAGAATTTGACTAGGACCTAAAGTAATTAAAGGATATTGACTTAGCTAATATAAAGTTAGCTTAAGAATTGATTAGTGACACTACGTATAGCATAACCAAGTAAGTGAAAAAGGAAAAATTTGGTTCCCATTTTCTGTATAAAAGGGTCGTTACAAAAGTTGGTATCAGAGCAAGGTTAGTTTGATGTACATTAGTGTCGGAAGGTCAAGAACTGTTTACATCCCCTAAGTACTGTACATGTCTGAATATATACTGTTCATTTCTGTTTTAAAATGACACTTAATGTGTTTATTCTATATGAACAAATTATAGCTTTTCCCTGCCTAAACCGTATATGATATGATTTGATAAGTAATGAAGTGGTAAATGTTATTTGTTCGGTTTTGAACATATTGAAGTGATGTTAGTAGAGGCACAATGGCCTATGTGATTTAAAGATTGATGCAATGTACTTATCAAGACTCATGAATAAGGAATGACGTTGTGTTTGGTGGAGATGATAATGGTAAAACCTAGCATAGTTGGCTTGAGATAGGTCATGCCATGATCTGAAATGATTTGTTAGAATACATTTTGCCTTAAAAGAGATAGAATTCTTGCATCTCAATGATTGATGCAGAAAAGGTAATGATTGAAAGGTGCAAGAGGACTTATTAATATGGAATTGTAGGAACGTATATTGGATACTATGAGGCTTTTGATGGAACAATGACAAAAAAAAACGAACGTTTTTTTTGTGACGCCCCGAGGTGCACCTGTTGGTCCACCGCCCCAGGCGGGTCACTCATCTGTATTGTCTGCTTTGGGGTGCACCACACAGGTCACCGCCCTTCACGGATTTCTTTCGCGTCCAAAGCGACTCGAACCCTTAACCTCATTAAAGGTCCCCTATCAAATTTTCATTTTTTCATTTCCCTTTATTTAATTGATTTCCCCCTCAAATTTTCATTAAAAAAAAAACCATTTTAGTTCATTTAAAGGCACAAATGCGACTAATGTTAAAGACACAATGTCTCCTTTCTTCATTCTCCTCCATTTTTTCTCCTTCTCCAATGTTCCAATTCCCCTGCTTTAATTCAATTTTCTAGTTTTTGTTCCCCATCTAAGCAGTCATTTCCTTTCCTTATCACACAACAAACCCAACCACATTTGTTGTAGTGAATTAATTAATATAATGCTAATTATTTAAATATAATTAATCATAATATTAATAAAGTATAAAAAAACAAATTTTATTTAAAATTACCACTTAGACAATAATTCTATTATAGTATATTATTAAATTACACTTTAATTTACTATTAGAAATATTATTTTTATTTACACTTTAATTTTATATTTAATAGATAATAAATTAATTATTTTAATAAATAATTAATTCTATTATAATAATACTTACGTATTAAGAGATTACATAATTTATTCTTAAAAGATTGTTATAATAAAATATAGGCTTAATAGCCAAATGTGTCCTCCATGTTTGCCACAAAATGTGTGACACCCCGGGGTGCACCCGCTGGTCCACCGACCCGAGCCACTGCCCCAAGCGGGTCACTCATCCGTATTGTCCGCTTTGGGATGCACCACACAAGCCACCGCCCCTCATGGATTTCTTTCGCATCCGAAGCGACTCGAACCCTTAACCTCATTAAAGGTCAAGTCACTCCTAACCAATTAAGTTAACTAAAATGGTTTTCTTTTTAAATGAAAATTTGAGAGAGAAATCAATTAAATAGAGGGAAATGAAAATATGAAAATTTGATAGAGAAATCAATTAAATTAACTAAAATGGTTTTTTTTAAATGAAAATTTGAGAGAAAAATCAATTAAATAGAGGGAAATGAAAATATGAAAATTTGAGAGGGAAATCAATTAAGTTAACTAAAATGGTTCTTTTTTTAAATGAAAATTTGAGAGGAAAATCAATTAAATAGAAGGAAATGAAAATACGAAAATTTGAGAGAGAAATCAATTAAATAGAGGGAAATAAAAATATGAAAATTTGAGAGAGAAATCAATTAAATAGAGGGAAATCAATTAAATTAACTAAAATGGTTTTTTTAGAATGAAAATTTGAGAGGAAAATCAATTAAATAGAGGGAAATGAAAATATGAAATTTGAGAGGGAAATCAATTAAGTTAACTAAAATGGTTTTCTTTTTAAACGAAAATTTGAGAGGAAAATCAATTAAATAGAGGGAAATCAATTAAATTAACTAAAATGGTTTTTTTTAAATGAAAATTTAGAGGAAAATCAATTAAATAAAGGAAAATGAAAATATGAAAATCTAAGAGGGAAATCAATTAAGTTAACTAAAATGGTTTTTTTTTAAATGAAAATTTGAGAGAGAAATCAATTAAATAAAGGGAAATGAAAATATGAAAATTTGAAAGAAAAATCAATTAAATTAACTAAAATGGTTTTCTTTTTAAATAAAAATTTGAGAGGGAAATCAATTTAATAAAGGGAAATGAAAATATGAAAATTTGAGACAGAAATCAATTTAAATTAACTAAAATGGATTTTTTTAAATGAAATTTTGGATAAATTTTCATATGCAATTAATTTATGAATAATTTTGTTAAAAAAGTAATTTATAAATAATTTAATTTATAAGAGAATTTAATATCTATCAAATAGTAACTGGTCAATTGAATATATAAACAACTAGCATTTTAAAAAATAGAAAATAGATTTGCAGCGTTAAACTTTTGAAACACAAATAGGTATCTAGTATTAAGTATAAAAAAGGTTAAAACAATTCAATTATTATAACATTTAAACGTTCTTTCCTTCATTTTTGATGACGTTAACATGTTATAATTTTTATTATTAAAACGTTTCAACATTCTTAATTTTTTTACTCTAGATTTTTATTTCTCTAATTATATTCCTATATATGATTGATCATAGGCTTATTTTTATAAGGATTAGTTAATTCTAGAATCAATATGAGTTTGAATTGAATAATAACTAGGAGTTTTAATCCAAGCAAACTTTAACTTTGTGTGTTTTTTTTAATTGAAATAATTATATAAAACAAGAATGAACAAGCCCAGATAATATAACGTGTCTATACGTTAAACAAAGCAATATGTAAGTAATAAATATATAAAGAAAAGTACAATAAATTTCAAACGATGAGAATTTGAAAATAAAGAAAATAATAAGTTTTCAAATAATATAGATAAAAAAATCGATTTTATAAGATATAACATTGATAAAAATTAAATTTTCACGTGAATATAATATAGTTTAAGAGAAAATTGCATTTATGATTATTTTTATTTTATATTCTCAAATTTTATTTTTGAATTTTTATTTTATTATAATGAATATTACCAATGATATTTCGTAACAATTATTTTGATCGTTTTATATACACAATATTAAGAAAAATTTAATTTGACAATGACTATGAAAATTCGTTGTAAATCTGATATGAATATGATATAGATATCATAACAAATTTTCTTTTTGTTGTATAAAATATTTAAAAAGTTAATTAAGCAACAACAATAAAAAGTTGTTGCAGACACAATAAGATAACGTCCTTTTGTTTTATTTTATTTTTTTCAATTCAATAGGATTTTGCAACAATAAAAAGTATCATTGTATATAATATTTAAAATTTTAATTAGACAACGGCAATAAAAAGTCATTGCAAAAATAATAAAATATTGTAACTTTTTTTTTCTTGTTGCTAAATTGGTAAGAATTCACAACAACAAAGAATATAATTGCATAAAATTTTAAAAAAATCCAATAAGTAATTATGAAAAATAATTGCAAATGTAATAAGAATTTACAATAATATCTTGAGCTTTTGCAATTTATGATTGCTAAAAGCCTACTTTTAGTAGTGTAAATAATAAAAGATCATCATCATCATCATCATCATCAGAGCCTTTATCCCAATAGATTGGGGTAGGCTATATGAACCAATATCTAAAATCACGTTAGATCGTCCATATGTATTCTCTGCCTCCATAGATTCCTATTCAAGGTCATTTGCTCATCTAATTCTAAAACCTCCATGTCTTTCCAAACTACTTCCTTCCAAGTCTTTTTCGGTCTTCCTCTAGTCTTAACCCTTCTCTCAACATCCATAGCCTCTATTCTCCTAACTGGAGCATCTACAGGTCTACGTCTTACATGTCCAAACCAACGTAAACGATTTTCACACATTTTGTCTTCGATAGGTACCACTCCAATCATCTTACGAATATCATCATTTCTCATTCTATCTTTCATCATTGAAAAGGTAAAATAAATTGTTTTATACATTACAATAATAGTATTATAAACAAAAATTATATATTAAATGTATTAAATATACATAATTAATATTTTGTGATATGATAATTTTTGTGACACATCAAATATGTCACCAATAATTTTCTCTTTAAATTATTATTTTTTATTTTATTAATTTTTATTTAATTAAAAATAAATTTCTCTTCTAACAAATTTAAATGTTTTTATATCGTCACCTATTAATTACACACTGATTTGATTTTAATAGTGGCAGATAAATGTGAATATCGTAGGAAATCAAAAAAACTAAATAATCATTATCAAGTAATAAAAACATTAAAATGTAAACATTTATATTTATATGAATATTTATTAAATTTTAACTTTACTTTAGCAATTCTATTAAATTTTTATTTAACTTTATAAAAAAATTAAATTATTTATTATATTCAAAATTATAAAATATTTATAACTTATAAAATTTCAAAAACAATTTGACTAAGCCCGCTAAACCCGCCTGGTTAGAACCGGACCGAATCTAAAAATAACCAAACCTGAAAATACCCGAAACTGAAAGTACCCGAAACCGAAAAAAATTGAATCCGAAAAAACCCGAACCCGAAATGACCAAAACCCGAAACAACCTGAACCTGAAATAACCCAAACCCGAAGATAACCCGGACCAAAATAGTCTGAATTGACCCGTTTGCCACCTCTACTCACTGGTTCCAACTTTGAAGGCTGCCCAGGTATCGTTTATGTCAGGGTTTATTTTAGGTTCTATTTTAGGGAAACAGCTTGCGCAAGGCCGACAGCCTTGCCCAGGTGTGCCCGCGCGAGGCTACCAGTCTCACGCAAGTGGCTCACCTGCGTGAGACTGCTGGCTTTGCATAAGACATCCTTCACTTCACCCTTAGGTACCATGCTTGTTTTATGGTTTCTGCTAATTTGAGTTTCTGCAAACTTGGTTTCTATGATTCTATCTATTGAGATTTCATCATCTGATTGTGTTTTGTTTTTGGGCTTTTACCTGAACAAAAGAATCTGCACTTCTTGTTTGTCGCACAAAGGACTCATTGTCTGAATCTTATAAACCTGATCCTGCCAAGAAACCCAGTATCACTCCTCTTCCTAAAAGCCAGAGTAAACTATTTCTCATCCTTGTGCTATTTGATTTTTAGTTTTTTTTTTTAAGTTAGAAGTAATCTGGAAATTCTGCTGAAGTTTGTAATTATACATAGCTGTTTAAAGAATTTGAAACTAATAATATGTAATTTTTGGCAATGGGATTATGATCATTGTGTTCTCGAGAATAAAAACTTTTGTAGTTAAAAGTTTAAGGCTTACACGCATTTGTGAAAATGCCTATTGTTTAATAATTTGCTAACTCTGATTGTATGTTAAGGATGTTTATCTCTGTTTGTTGTTTTCGAAAACCTACGAGGTTCTGCTTTTTATATGACATATTTTGAGCTTAAAAGCACAAAGTCTTATACATGTTTGTCAATATACCTATTTCAATACTCATGTTGTTCAGTCATTTTAAAAGGTTAGATTATTAATTTCATTACTATACAAAGTTACAAATACACCTAATTATTATTGGCGAGATTGCCTGCATGCCTTGATTAAAATTAAAAAAGTTGTATGATCAAATCAAATCACGGCCATGGTTAGGGATGTAAATAGTTATATTATAAACAAGTATCATATTCTATTATATTATTTGATTTAATTAGGTTTCGGTATTAATTTTATGGTAATTTCCAAAGGTTTTGTTTATAATTATTTAAATGTTTTTCTTTTTCAGGCATGGCAAGAACACAAAGTGTAGGTTCATCTCAAGGAAGACACATGGTAAGAACTCAAGGTGCAAGTTCATCTTAAGGAAGGCGATGGCAACCCATCGGCTTTAAGAGGAGACGATGAGTTAAGAGATATCAAGCCGAGTAGGTCGAGCAACCCGAACAAGTTGAACCTGCCAAGCATGCTGAGAAGGTCGAGCAGGCCGAATAGGTTGATCAAGATAAGCAAGCTGAGCAGGCAGATTCTGTCACGACCCGATAGCCGTGACGTACGCTTATCACTCCATTCACTAATTATCAAATTGTGTCAATTTTACGAACTAACTTTTTCTTTTCACTTTAGGGTTTGTATTCGGTGTCAGTGTCCTCTCTAAACTAACTTCACACTCTTAACTTGATCTGTATTCATTATTTAATTGTCATTTCTTAAGATTATTCGACTTAATATTCTTGCTTTCAATATTAAGCCATTAAAAGAAAAACGTCGAAAACTCCCCCTTATATAAAATCGACTTTCCCTAGCTTAATAACCTGCAATAAACTCAACTATTTCCAGCCACATATCTCAATCCAGAATTTCTCAGTTCATTCAACTAGATACAACACATACTTCCAAAGTCAACAAATAGATATAAGAGACAGTTTACAGTTCAAAATCACTACAATTCATTTCTCGGATCGTGCTCGATAATCATAAAGCCTATAATAATCTAGGACGATCCTAAGTTACATCCCAAAAGCAATCCCATAAGCATGTACTGTGCAAACTTAACATGTCAAATATGGATAACAAAATAAACGATATTATACCTCAAGTGCAACAAAAACAGCACTCGGAGGATTCGGACCGATATAGCTACTCAAAGTATGTCCCCGAGGCTTCGCACCCAAACTCCAAGTGGGAGCCTAACTGGTATGATCTGCGATGTTATTAATAAGGGGTGAGCAAAACCACGGCTCAGTAAGTAGCTTAAGTAAATGCATGCTAGACTCATGTCGTTCTATATGCACTTGTGGAAAACAATACCGAAGTCATAAGCGAACTCGATATTTAATGCATGATCATAAACCAAACACTTCGTTATGCATTTCTGTTATAGAACGCTTTCAATATGCACTTAATTAGAACAAAACTTACTACGCAATCCATTTAAATGAGTTCGCTATGCCTTCGGTTGGATTTAGTATGTTGTGCATTTCAAATAAACTATCGGTATAGTTCGATAAGTCAATCGGTAATTACTTTGATAAAACAATCAATAAGCATTCGATAAACGATCAATAAATATTGCAATCATTTCGATCAATATAGATTTTCAAGAATCCATTAGTCATAAATCAAGAAAATCGATAACGATTAGGCATATTGCCTCAGTTCACTAAAAGCAGTATTAGAAATGGAACAATAGTAAGTAGAGTTTAGGCAGTGATCCTCAATCAATCAATCAATCGATATCCATCCTAGCTAGCGATGGAATGGTGTTGCAAGCAACACTAAATCTATGGCCATAGAACGATATCCAGTCTCGCTGATCAGTCGAGAGCTGGAACTTGCCTGCTGGTTTTTCAGACAAGTATCAGTCTACCTAGAGCACTAGGCTCGATAGGTACAATACGATAGTCTAGAGCACAAAGCTCAATAGACGGGAAAGAAGGCCTAGAGCTAAGCTCGATAGGCTAGAAGTGACCCGAGGGTCGTAGGACATGCCTGCACTCAAAAACATTTTGAAATCAATTTCCTTGCGTAGCACTTGGCTTCCACGGATTCCAAATCAGTATTAAATCAGTTTTGAGTTCGAAATATAAAGGACTTTCGATTTATTTCAAATGTTGGTTCAAACCAAGACTTTGCAAATATAACATATGATGCAAGTCATCTAAAACATAAACATTACGAAATTGAACTCAAAAACATGCTATACGTAAATGCATGTATGCATCGGTTCATTTCAATTAACATGTACGCTTGGCTGGCCACAATACTCAAAGCAAAAAAATAAGTTTCAATCCAGCCCAAGCATAAACGATTTTATAAAATTAAACCATTCCTACGAGATGGTGCTATCAAGCTTTACTTAACCCACTTACCTCGATGCTTAAATTTTCCTTCTCTTGCTTCCGAGTCCGTCCTCAAGCCTCTATGTCACTCCTAATCATTACCAATCAACTTCATTACCATCACACCAAGATAGTCGTACTATGTTTAATCACTTATTTAAAACGTTTATCTTGTGACCTTAGTTAACACTAGTTCACTTCTATATTACCACTAAATCCTTTATCGTTATGTATTTGACATATATATATGTATCTACTTATACATATATATACACGTACGCAGTATAATATAAATATATATATATCCTACATCTAAAACCAAAGTATAGTTTTCTCACCTTGATGAGCCTTGTTAGTCGGATTTCGAATTACCGACTTTCCTCAAGATTTCGAGTCCAACCCTACACCAAGAGTTCATCCTCCATTACTTAATTGCATAGTACAATATATATAATTTATATAGAGTCACACTTAATCCAATTTACTTCTACAGTGAGAATAAATTCTTCGTTAGCACGTCGATTATATATATATACATATAATTCGTGTGTGTGTGTGTGTGTATATATATATATATATATATATATATATATATAACATATATGCATTATAAAGGCATACATGTTTATATCATACCCTAATCTCTTCTTCAACTTATATCAATTTCATTTTTGTTTATATAAATATATATATTTTTTTCTATAACATATAATCACATCAAATAACATTTATCATTATTTTAACAAACACATTTAGATATATATAATTCAAAACTAAGTATTTTATCCTATGAATGCCTAGGTGGCCGAATGTTTACACACTAGTTTCTTTAGCTATTTTCCATTTCTCATTCATTACTACACCATTTCCTTGTGATCATCACAATTTAAAGTCATCATTGCAACAAATACTTACTCTTAAAACCTCACAAAGCCGAGCCCTTCACCTGTTGTTGTGCCAAGATTGTTGCTGTCCTTCTTGTCCCAAACGGCACTATGAAAATACCTTTAAACTCTAGCTTGTCATGGCCTTTTCTCTTTGCCGAGGGTCTATCCTTAATAGCAACCAAAGACAACCTCAAACAGCATTTTCTTCAGCTAGTTAGCCTCTTTATTTTGACCATTCTTGATTATGCTTCACTTCTGTCCAGCCACCATTCACAGCCTTCAAGCCAAGCTTTTAGAACTTTATGTTGACCAAACCTCCCCTGCGTTTACTGCCTCACCAAATTGCTATATACATAATTTTTACACACATCAGTTGCAATTATAAACTCCAAGAATACAAGTCATAAGCGTGGGAAAATCCCTTCATTGTAACTTACTTGTGCTGTTTATATTTTGCCTCTTCCAACCTTCTCTTACAGTTCTTAATAGCTCCCTAACACAACACCATTTCAGGCCTTGATCAGACTTGAGAAATACACTAGTTCAGTAGTTAAATTCAACTCCAAACCATCATCATTCTCCCTCTTTTTCTGTTTGCCGAGAACCACTACTCAGGTCAGCTTCCACTTAAATTTTTCATACCAAGGATTTCAACTGCTTCCAGCCCTCGCGTAGCCCTTCCTTCCAGCTATGAAAATCAACCCTTAACACCACGTTCCAGCTCCCCATGTACAGCCTAAGACCACGTCCAATCCCTTAGTTAATGCCCACAGCCAAATTTCCTATCCGGCACACACACTAGCTTCAGCCTCTTGCTCTCGGTTCCTCCTCTTTTAAACACCATTATTGCTAAGCTCCATGCAAGCTCCTTATTTCAGTCGTAGTTCCATGCAAATACCACTTGAGTAGCAGCCAACACTAAAGAAGGAGTAGGGGCGTAAATCTGGTAAGCCCCCTTTTTCTTTCCTTCTTCTTCCTTCCCAAGTCCTTGTTGCTTCAAGCTTCAGCTCAGCTGCTGCCAAGTTAAGGCCAAACCCAGCTGTTCTTCCTCCTCTAGGTTTCACTGTTAAAGGCTCCAGACAATAGCTCTAGAACTCCCCTGTTTTACTCGAGATCATGTACCCAAACTACACTTTCCAAGCTTTCGATTCAATCATTGTTTCAAAAAATCAGTTTCTTCCTTGTCATGCGACACTCCCATCATCTGCTTCAGCTTCTTCTTCTGTCGATTTTGGTCCTCCTCTTCCTTCACTACCGTTCAGTCTTTCTCCTCTGCAGCAGCTTCTTTCCTTTCTCTCTTCTCTTCTCTCCTGTTTCCTCTTTCCGTTGGCTATAGCTTTGTCCTCTTTAAATCTTTCTTTGTTTTGTTTCTTTTCTTTTCTTTTTACCCGACCTAGCCCTAGCCTCTGTCTTCTCTTTTCAATCACGTTTTCTATCAAATAATGCATTTGTTTATTGATATTTTATAGGTTTATTATTAATATATATATTATGTTTTCTTTTCTTTTGAACCTACTCCCATTAACCGTGGGAGCAGGTAAAGGGGGGTCGGGTGGCTTCCCTGGGAAGCCAATCCCGATCCTCTCTTATTTACTTTTTTTTTTTTAAACTCCATTCATATATAAATTTTAACTTTTACCTCCATATATATATATATATATTATTTCAGTTTATTTTCTCTATTGGATTAAATATCAATGTCAATATCTATCTCTAATTTATCTATAAAATTTCTAAGTTATATTAGCATTAATCACCTATTGCTAATATAACAAAAATAAAACAAAATAAAACATTCGTTTCCATTACTTGAACAATTAGAAATACAATTTACATTTCTATACTTAGTTCCTTTGATGTATTTTATTTATTTACAAAAATGGGTATAGAATTCGTAGTCTTCACATTCTCCCCACCTTAGGAAATTTGGTCCTCCAAATTTTCCATGTCTATCTGAAAGAGGTGAGGATACTTCTCCTTCATCAAGCTCTCTAGTTCCCACGTAGCTTCCTCTGAAGAGTGATGCTGCCAAAGTACTTTCACTAGAGGAATCGTCTTCGACCTCAATATCTTATCTTTTCTATCCAAGATCCGAATAGGCCTCTCAACATAGCTCAAATCCTCCCTAATCTCCAAAGGTTCATACTCAATAACATGGAAGGGTCCGGATGATACTTCCTGAGCATCGACACATGAAAGACGTTATGCACACCTGATAGCTCCGGGGGTAATGCTAGTCGGTATGCCACGTCACCAATCTTTGCTAATACTTCGAACGGACCAATATATCGGGAGCTCAACTTCCCTTTCTTACCAAATCTCATGATGCCTTTAGTCGGAGAGATCTTCAAAAACACTTTATCTCCAACCTGGAATTCTAAAGGTCTTCTCCGATTATCCGCATAGCTCTTCTGTCTACTTTGGGCTGTCCTCAATCTCTCACTTATCAACCTCACATCTTCGGATGCTTTCTCTACTAATTCCGGAGTGAATATTTTTCTTTCACCTACCTCTTCCCAGCCAATAGGGGATCTACACTTACGTCCATACAACGCCTCGTAAGGTGCCATCCCAATGCTAGAGTGAAAGCTATTGTTATACGCAAATTCAGCTAGTGCCAAATGATCATCCCATGAGCCTGAAAATCCATGACACATGCCCTCAACATGTCCTCAAGAGTCTGAATTGTCCTCTCTGACTGCCCATCGGTTTAAGGATGGAAGGCTGTGCTAAAGCTCAGTTTAGTTCCCAAAGCATCCTGGAAGTGTCCCCAAAAATGGGAAGTAAACCGAGAATCTCTATCCGAAACTATGCTCACTGGGACTCCATGTAACCTACTATTTCTTTGACATACAAATTTGCTAAGGCACTAAGTGAATCAGTAGCCTTCATAGCTAGGAAGTGAGCGGACTTTGTCAATCGGTCAACTATCACCCAGATTGCATCATGATTCCTACGAGTCCTCGGAAGGCCCATAATAAAGTCCATAGTCACATGCTCCCACTTCCATGTAGGTATGGGTAAAGGCTTGAGTAAGCCTGCTGGCCGTTGGTGTTCAATCTTAACCTTTTGGCACACTAGACACTTGGACACAAAGGTCGCTATATCTTTCTTCATACCAGCCCACCAAAACACCTTGCGTAAATTCTGATACATCTTCGTATTACCTGGATGCATAGTGTATTTGGAGCTGTGTGCCTCTTCTAAAATTTGCCTCTTCAACATCTCATCATTCGGGACACAAATTCTGCCCTTATACCTCAATAACCCATCATCTGAAATCTCGAACTCTGAGTCTTGGTCCGGTTGTATTCCACCAATAATCTCCACAAGTCTAGGATCCTCTTTCTGGGCTTGTCTAATTTGATCCATAATGCTAGGCTCTATCCTCAAGCTAGCCATCAAACACTCACCATCGGGCTCTAGGTTGATATTCAACTCTGAAAATTTTTCCATCAAATCCCATTCTCGGACCATCATGTAACTAACAAAACCCACACTCTTCCTACTTAATGCATCCGCTACCCGGTTTGCTTTACCCGGATGATAGAGAATCTCGCAGTCATAGTCCTTCAATAGCTCCATCCATCTTCTCTGTCTCATATTCAACTCTTTTTGCGAGAATAAGTACTTTAAGCTCTTGTGGTCTGTATAAACCTGGAACCGCTCACCATACAAATAATGGCGCCAAATCTTTAGCGCAAACACTACCGCTGCCAACTCCAAATCATGAGTAGGATAGTTCCTCTCGTGGTCCTTCAACTGTCTTGAACCATATGCCACTACTCTACCATTCTGCATCAACACACACCCTAGACCCTGTAGAGAAGCATCACTATACACTGCAAATCCTCCGGATCCACTTGGAACCGTCAACACAGGAGCCGTAGTCAACCTTTGCTTAAGCTCCAAAAGCTACGCTCACACGCATCATTCCATTCAAACTTGACATCCTTGCGTGTGAGTCGGGTTAGTGGAGCAGCAAGTTTGGAAAATCCCTCTACAAATCTCCTATAGTAACCTGCAAGCCCTAAGAAGCTGCGAATCTCGGTCACTGTTTTAGGCCTCCCCAATTCATCACGGCCTCTATCTTAACTGGATCAACTGCTACACCATCCTTTGATACCACATGCCCCAGAAAACTGATTTGTTCCAACCAAAACTCACACTTGCTAAACTTTGCGTATAGCCCTTCCTTTCTAAGAGTCTGGAGTACTATGTGGAGGTGGTGCTCATGTTCTTCCCGGGATCGGGAATACACCAGTATGTCATCTATGAACACAATGACGAACTTATCCAAGTGAGGCTTGAATACTTCATTCATCAATGCCATGAATGCTGCAGGGGCATTCGTTAGACCGAATGGCATAACTAGGAATTCGTAGTGGCCATATCGAGTCCTGAAGGCTGTCTTTGGCACATCTTCCCCTCTAATCCTCAATTGGTGGTACCCCGACCTCAAATCGATCTTCGAAAATAATTGGGCACCCTTCAATTGATCCAATAGATCATCAATCCTAGGCATGGATACTTATTCTTCACCGTCACTTGATTCAATTGCCTATATCGATACATAGCCTCAAACTACCATCCTTCTTTTCACAAATAACACTGGAGCCCCCAGGGAGACACACTTGGTCTTATAAAACCTTTATCTAGCAGCTCTTGCAACTGCTTTTTCAATTCTTCCAACTCAACCAAGGCCATTCGGTATGGAGGCTTTGATATCGGTTGAGTGCCTGGGAGTAGCTCTATAGCGAACTCCATCTCCCTTTCCGGAGGTAGCCCCGGTAGTTCATCCGGAAACACATCAGAGAACTCCTTGACAATTGGAATGTCAGACAGTTCCGGATGGCTTCTCTCGGCATCCTCGACAAACGCGAGATAGCCTTCATAAACAATTAATCTCAATTAGTGAGACATCAACAACAATCAAAATCATTCTATTTATCATTTCCAAGGCATAATACAAACTTTTCAGGTAGGGAGAGAGTTACAATCTTCTTATAGCAATCTACACTAGCATGATGGTTGGTTAACCAATCCATGCCTAGTATTACATCAAAGTCATACATATTCAATAGTATCAAATCTACTGTTAAGCACTTATCTCCCACCTTCACTTTACACTTACGATAAACATATTCAGTTGTCTGAGATTCTTTGAGAGGAGTAGTAATGTATAAGGGATAACCTAAAGGCTCTGACTCTATATGCAATCTACTAGCAAATGCAGGTGAAATGAATGAATGAGTTGAGCCTGGATCAATGAGTACGAATGCTTCTAAGTCACAGATAGTAAGCTTACCCTTGATAACCGAACCAGAAGCATCAGCTGTCTCCTGATCAAGTGCAAACACTCTACCTTGTACCATTGGACTCTTGCCTTTGTCTTGTGTCCTCCTTTGCTGTGGCATGGTCTATCCCCCGGCTTGCGTCTCTGTGGCCTTCATCTGGGGGCAATCCTTGATCTAATGGCCAGTCTTGCCACACCTAAAACAAGCTCTAGTAACCACATAACAGGGTCTGTTGCCATGCTTGTGTCCACAAGTGGCACACGGCTGAGATGTAGCAGTAGCAGTAGGGATAATGGCTAAGGCCCTGTTAGGAGGAGTAGTAGTAGCTGTAGGCCTAGTAGCCTGTGGTCGAGGCGCAACAAACCTCTGCCTCTTATTTTGTCCCTGTGATCTACTCGGCTCAAACCTCCTCTTCTCATTTCTCCTATCTATGAATGGTTTAGCTCTGAGAGGCTTCCTTGTCCCATACTCAGCCTGAGTAATCTCCAACTCTTGCTCAACAGTCTGAGCTTTCCTCACCACTGCCTCATACTCGGTAAGCTCAAATGGAGTGACCCTACTTCGGATGTTAGGTCTCAATCCCGAAGCAAACTTCTCTGCCTTCTTCTCATCATTAACAACATAATCCGTGTCATACTTCACTAAGGCAGTAAATCGAGTCTCATACTCATCTACCCTCATCGAGCCTTGAGTGAGTTCCATAAATTCCTTCTTTTTCTGTCGTCTGGCAGCCTTAGATATATAATGGTTCATGAAGGCCTCTAAGAACCTCTCCCATGTAATAACCGGATCCTTAGCCAATAAGAACGTCTCATAGGTCTTCCACCATTTCTGCGCATCACTCCTCATCATATACACTGCTAATGAAACCCTCTCAGTGGTACCACACCCCATATATTTGAAGAGAAACTCCATCTCCTCTATCCATTCCTCCGCCTTCGCTGGATCTTTCCCCCTTAAACTGTGATGGATTCATTTTCTGGAATTGTCGGAGGAGTGTCATATTTCTATCCACTGGGTTCCCAACTTCTGGTACAGCGATTGGAGGCACAACTGGCAAAGGTACAACCTGTGGCACTACCGGAGGTGACGGAGGTGGTGCCTGCTGTGGTGGTGGTGGAGGCACAGGAGGTGCAGGAGGTGGCGGCACTAGAGGTGCAGGAGGGGGTGGTGCAGTCTGATGTGCACTAGCTTGGTTAGCCACCAACTGTTGCAATAAAGCAGTCATAGTCTCATGGCTTTGTTCTATTCGGGCCATCCTCGCTTCTATACTATCTGGGGGTGGAGGAGTCGGATTTGAGGATGATGGAGGTACTGCGGATGAGGGCGGCCGTGAAATCGGATATCTTCGAGCCAACCCCCTCGGTCTACCTCTAATCCTCCTCATTGTATGTCACTCAAGAGAGAACCTATACCAAGAGCAGATCAATCTTAGTATAAGTCGGTAACAGTACACTACATGCAGACATTACACAGTACATGGGATGTAACATTAATAACGACTTCTATGACACTGACACGTACTAGACAAACTACGCTCTGATACCATTATATCTGTCACGACCCGATAGCCGTGACGTACGCTTATCACTCCATTCACTAATTATCAAATTGTGTCAATTTTACGAACTAACTTTTTCTTTTCACTTTAGGGTTTGTATTCGGTGTCAGTGTCCTCTCTAAACTAACTTCACACTCTTAACTTGATCTGTATTCATTATTTAATTGTCATTTCTTAAGATTATTCGACTTAATATTCTTGTTTTCAATATTAAGCCATTAAAAGAAAAACGTCGAAAACTCCCCCTTATATAAAATTGACTTTCCCTAGCTTAATAACCTGCAATAAACTCAACTATTTCCAGCCACATATCTCAATCCAGAATTTCTCAGTTCATTCAACTAGATACAACACATACTTCCAAAGTCAACAAATAGATATAAGAGACAGTTTACAGTTCAAAATCACTACAATTCATTTCTCGGATCGTGCTCGATAATCATAAAGCCTATAATAATCTAGGACGATCCTAAGTTACATCCCAAAAGCAATCCCATAAGCATGTACTGTGCAAACTTAACATGTCAAATATGGATAACAAAATAAACGATATTATACCTCAAGTGCAACAAAAACAGCACTCGGAGGATTCGGACCGATATAGCTACTCAAAGTATGTCCCCGAGGCTTCGCACCCAAACTCCAAGTGGGAGCCTAACTGGTATGATCTGCGATGTTATTAATAAGGGGTGAGCAAAACCACGGCTCAGTAAGTAGCTTAAGTAAATGCATGCTAGACTCATGTCGTTCTATATGCACTTGTGGAAAACAATACCGAAGTCATAAGCGAACTCGATATTTAATGCATGATCATAAACCAAACACTTCTTTATGCATTTCTGTTATAGAACGCTTTCAATATGCACTTAATTAGAACAAAACTTACTACGCAATCCATTTAAATGAGTTCGCTATGCCTTCGGTTGGATTTAGTATGTTGTGCATTTCAAATAAACTATCGGTATAGTTCGATAAGTCAATCGGTAATTACTTTGATAAAACAATCAATAAGCATTCGATAAACGATCAATAAATATTGCAATCATTTCGATCAATATAGATTTTCAAGAATCCATTAGTCATAAATCAAGAAAATCGATAATGATTAGGCATATTGCCTCAGTTCACTAAAAGCAGTATTAGAAATGGAACAATAGTAAGTAGAGTTTAGGCAGTGATCCTCAATCAATCAATCAATCGATATCCATCCTAGCTAGCGATGGAATGGTGTTGCAAGCAACACTAAATCTATGGCCATAGAACGATATCCAGTCTCGCTGATCAGTCGAGAGCTGGAACTTGCCTGCTGGTTTTTCAGACAAGTATCAGTCTACCTAGAGCACTAGGCTCGATAGGTACAATACGATAGTCTAGAGCACAAAGCTCAATAGACGGGAAAGAAGGCCTAGAGCTAAGCTCGATAGGCTAGAAGTGACCCGAGGGTCGTAGGACATGCCTGCACTCAAAAACATTTTGAAATCAATTTCCTTGCGTAGCACTTGGCTTCCACGGATTCCAAATCAGTATTAAATCAGTTTTGAGTTCGAAATATAAAGGACTTTCGATTTATTTCAAATGTTGGTTCAAACCAAGACTTTGCAAATATAACATATGATGCAAGTCATCTAAAACATAAACATTACGAAATTGAACTCAAAAACATGCTATACGTAAATGCATGTATGCATCGGTTCATTTCAATTAACATGTACGCTTGGCTGGCCACAATACTCAAAGCAGAAAAATAAGTTTCAATCCAGCCCAAGCATAAACGATTTTATAAAATTAAACCATTCCTACGAGATGGTGCTATCAAGCTTTACTTAACCCACTTACCTCGATGCTTAAATTTTCCTTCTCTTGCTTCCGAGTCCGTCCTCAAGCCTCTATGTCACTCCTAATCATTACCAATCAACTTCATTACCATCACACCAAGATAGTCGTACTATGTTTAATCACTTATTTAAAACGTTTATCTTGTGACCTTAGTTAACACTAGTTCACTTCTATATTACCACTAAATCCTTTATCGTTATGTATTTGACATATATATATGTATCTACTTATACATATATATACACGTACGCAGTATAATATAAATATATATATATATATCCTACATCTAAAACCAAAGTATAGTTTTCTCACCTTGATGAGCCTTGTTAGTCGGATTTCGTATTACCGACTTTCCTCAAGATTTCGAGTCCAACCCTACACCAAGAGTTCATCCTCCATTACTTAATTGCATAGTACAATATATATAATTTATATAGAGTCACACTTAATCCAATTTACTTCTACAGTGAGAATAAATTCTTCGTTAGCACGTCGATTATATATATATACATATAATTCGTGTGTGTGTGTGTGTGTGTGTGTGTATATATATATATATATATATATATATATATATATATATATATAACATATATGCATTATAAAGGCATACATGTTTATATCATACCCTAATCTCTTCTTCAACTTATATCAATTTCATTTTTGTTTATATAAATATATTTTTTTTTTCTATAACATATAATCACATCAAATAACATTTATCATTATTTTAACAAACACATTTAGATATATATAATTCAAAACTAAGTATTTTATCCTATGAATGCCTAGGTGGCCGAATGTTTACACACTAGTTTCTTTAGCTATTTTCCATTTCTCATTCATTACTACACCATTTCCTTGTGATCATCACAATTTAAAGTCATCATTGCAACAAATACTTACTCTTAAAACCTCACAAAGCCGAGCCCTTCACCTGTTGTTGTGCCAAGATTGTTGCTGTCCTTCTTGTCCCAAACGGCACTATGAAAATACCTTTAAACTCTAGCTTGTCATGGCCTTTTCTCTTTGCCGAGGGTCTATCCTTAATAGCAACCAAAGACAACCTCAAACAGCATTTTCTTCAGCTAGTTAGCCTCTTTATTTTGACCATTCTTGATTATGCTTCACTTCTGTCCAGCCACCATTCACAGCCTTCAAGCCAAGCTTTTAGAACTTTATGTTGACCAAACCTCCCCTGCGTTTACTGCCTCACCAAATTGCTATATACATAATTTTTACACACATCAGTTGCAATTATAAACTCCAAGAATACAAGTCATAAGCGTGGGAAAATCCCTTCATTGTAACTTACTTGTGCTGTTTATATTTTGCCTCTTCCAACCTTCTCTTACAGTTCTTAATAGCTCCCTAACACAACACCATTTCAGGCCTTGATCAGACTTGAGAAATACACTAGTTCAGTAGTTAAATTCAGCTCCAAACCATCATCATTCTCCCTCTTTTTCTGTTTGCCGAGAACCACTACTCAGGTCAGCTTCCACTTAAATTTTTCACACCAAGGATTTCAACTGCTTCCAGCCCTCGCGTAGCCCTTCCTTCCAGCTATGAAAATCAACCCTTAACACCACGTTCCAGCTCCCCATGTACAGCCTAAGACCACGTCCAATCCCTTAGTTAATGCCCACAGCCAAATTTCCTATCCGGCACACACACTAGCTTCAGCCTCTTGCTCTCGGTTCCTCCTCTTTTAAACACCATTATTGCTAAGCTCCATGCAAGCTCCTTATTTCAGTCGTAGTTCCATGCAAATACCACTTGAGTAGCAGCCAACACTAAAGAAGGAGTAGGGGCGTAAATCTGGTAAGCCCCCTTTTTCTTTCCTTCTTCTTCCTTCCCAAGTCCTTGTTGCTTCAAGCTTCAGCTCAGCTGCTGCCAAGTTAAGGCCAAACCCAGCTGTTCTTCCTCCTCTAAGGTTTCACTGTTAAAGGCTCCAGACAATAGCTCTAGAACTCCCCTGTTTTACTCGAGATCATGTACCCAAACTACACTTTCCAAGCTTTCGATTCAATCATTGTTTCAAAAAATCAGTTTCTTCCTTGTCATGCGACACTCCCATCATCTGCTTCAGCTTCTTCTTCTGTCGATTTTGGTCCTCCTCTTCCTTCACTACCGTTCAGTCTTTCTCCTCTGCAGCAGCTTCTTTCCTTTCTCTCTTCTCTTCTCTCCTGTTTCCTCTTTCCGTTGGCTATAGCTTTGTCCTCTTTAAATCTTTCTTTGTTTTGTTTCTTTTCTTTTCTTTTTACCCGACCTAGCCCTAGCCTCTGTCTTCTCTTTTCAATCACGTTTTCTATCAAATAATGCATTTGTTTATTGATATTTTATAGGTTTATTATTAATATATATATTATGTTTTCTTTTCTTTTGAACCTACTCCCATTAACCGTGGGAGCAGGTAAAGGGGGGTCGGGTGGCTTCCCTGGGAAGCCAATCCCGATCCTCTCTTATTTACTTTTTTTTTTTTTAAACTCCATTCATATATAAATTTTAACTTTTACCTCCATATATATATATATATTATTTCAGTTTATTTTCTCTATTGGATTAAATATCAATGTCAATATCTATCTCTAATTTATCTATAAAATTTCTAAGTTATATTAGCATTAATCACCTATTGCTAATATAACAAAAATAAAATAAAATAAAACATTCGTTTCCATTACTTGAAACAATTAGAAATACAATTTACATTTCTATACTTAGTTCCTTTGATGTATTTTATTTATTTACAAAAATGGGTATAGAATTCGTAGTCTTCACAGATTCAGAGGATGCAAAGAAGGTAGCCGAGCCTTGTCTTAGAGGCCCGATTGATACCTTGATTCTTAGAAGTTTTAGATCACATGTTGCTTTTGCAATATGGGATGTGCAGGTAATTATTTTGTAAAATTTGATAATATTTGTTGTTTTTGCAATATGGGATCACATGTTGCATTTGCAATGATCTTATCGTTTGTTGTTTCTGATATAGTAGCGAGACAATTTGAAGGTCGGTCACGTATTTGTTCCTTTATTTGTGGATTTTGGACGATGATCAGTTACGTATTCGTTCCTTTATTTTGTGGTTTGGCTTCGGGTTTTTGGTTGACTGTAGTTACCGCACATGCAATAGCACCATCATTTTTGCTTTTTGTGAGAGGTGGCAGCTAGAGATGAATACATTCCATATGCCTTTTGGAGAGATGACAATTACCTTGGACGCTACACTCCTAGGCATACTAGTGGCCAGGCAGATCATATCATGCCAACACTTCTCCATGAAGCACGCAAACAAAATGTTAGTACAATGGTTAGGCGTCCCTCTTACGAAAGCCAAACCGACGACGAGTACCGATCGTGGGTCAAGTGTGACATTGCATTGGTTGAGATCGAATTTTGGCAATGTGACCGATAAGAAAAGTGATGAGGAAATAATGTATGCTACTCGAGCATACTTGCTTTACTTACTTGGGTATACACTTTTTGTGGATGAGAGTGTTTCCGTATCATTATTGTCCTATTTAAAGAATCTAACGGCTATTAGTGGATATGCGTGGGGTGCAAGTGCTCTTGCTCATAAGTATAGACAGCTAGGTCTTGCGAGCAAGTAAAAAATAAATGAGATTGGCGGCTATATGACCTTTTACAAGTATTATAATTTACTTTATATAACTAACTTGTTAATTATAATTTGTTTATATATAATTTATTAATGATTAATATTTTATTTGATGTAGGCTTGGATTTATAAGCACTTTCCATCATTGAGTCCGAAGGTGAACTTCAACTACGAGGATAGTTTGCTCCGAGCTCGATGATGGAAGCCACATGGCTATGGCTAAGACGTGAAGGTCTTGCAAGAGCAGCTAGATGACCTCTAGATGACCTCTAGCGTAATCAGGTGTGCTAAGATCCATATACAGATAGTCGGAGACATCATCCATTGCCTTCGATCACATTTTTCACGGCTTGCTTAAAGGCTGGGGATATCATGGAGCTGTATCATCAAGAAAGAGTGTTACAACAGTGGGGCTATGTGCAAACCATACCTCTGAGACCTTTAGCGCCATTTAAAGCATGGAGAGGTAGTATGAGTGCCACTTATGATGTTGTTTATCAGTTCATGGATCAATTATGGGAGAGATGGACAATGTATGTGCTCATAGAAGAGAATAAAGGGCGAAAGTATGTGATCTTAAGTGAGACAACTCCAGACTACATGGCTTGATACGACTCCATTTCTCATCGATTCATACAAAACCTTACACGCAGATCGAGGTTTCAAGCTAGATTTGTTGATTCCAATTATTATAATGTAAGTTATTAACATTAAATCCTAAGTGAATACAATTTTTCTAATACCAATTAATTTGATAAAATCTCCTTCATGTCTTGTCTTGTAGTGTGTGTCGAGGGCAATGTCTCGTATTGAATTACTCATTAATGGCAACAAAGATGTGGAGACATTGACAAAGGAACTTTACGACCTACATGACATATTATCAAGGTCATCAGATGCTACTTCGACCTAAGCTCCTATTCTAGTTCCATCAGAGACAGCTCCTCCTCCAATTCAATTAGTGATAGCTCCTCCTCCAGCTCCATCAAAGACAGCTCTTCCATCAGTTCCTATTTCAGTTTCATCGGAAACAACTCCTCCACCAATTTCATCAGAGATAGCTCTTCCACCAGTTACATAAGAGATAGCTCCTCCACCAGCTATATCGGAGATAGCTCCTATACCTATTCCATCTGAGATCGCTCCTCCCCCAGTTCTATATGAAACTACTCCTAACCTAGCTATATCAAAAGCAGCTCATTCAGTTTTTTTTTTTGCTAGGTTCAGGAAGAGGAGGGGCAAGGCAATTATATCGAATGCATCGGAGGATTAGTGCTTTGTATTTAGTGATTTTTGTTTTTTAAACATACAGTTTATCTTTATAATATTAGATAATGTTATTAAAATATATAATGCATAAATTAATAATACATTCATAAAAAAACATACATGTCAAAATACAGTAATAATTAATAAAATATCAAAGTTCATCTAAGTCAATGGTTTCTCTAATGGCAACATCTAATCTCGACAACAAATTTTGGAATTCTTCGATATGATATACATATAGAAGCTCCCACTCACAAGAAAAATCATATCGATACTGATGCCAATTACATGCAATTGGAGGTATTAGTGCAAATGGGCCATAAATACCTGAAAAATAGCATTGTTAAAGGTATGAAAAAATGTAAAGCAAACTATCTCAAGTCTGACATACATATTATTATCAATACCTCAACTAAATGAGAATCGTTAACAAGTCCAATTGCTATGAATCCATGTTGTAGTGGTGAAGGTGGTGCAGTTCTAAACGGGAGATATGTCAACCATCGTCTCGAAGATAAATGGACTAGCATAACTTGATACTTTGTTGCTATCAAGTGACCCATATCAGGTAAAGTTATCCATTTATCATAAGGGGTAGTATGTTGAAATATGATAATGTCTCTATCAATTCATCGACACGCTCCACGAATCCATATAGACACACATAATAAGCTTGGAAATCACATATCTCCTCAATCAAATCTTGTCGCACCTTAGCCCGTGCATCAACACCTATGCCTAGCAAACCAACTATAGCTCGAAAACCCCAATGTCCATCTGATTTAACATCCACGATAGAGCATATGTGTTGGTGTATCTTTAAAGGGAAAGAATCCATAAATTTCACTTTCTTTTTTAGATGAACTGGTAGTTTCATCCTCTTCGTCACTGAATTTTCTCAAACGGGTGTTGATGCACTATCATGTTAAGATTCAACAATCTCAAAGTATGAAGGGGCACGTCGAGTTGATTTGTATGGATGACCTTTGGTCTTAGCCTTTTCAAGTGGAGGAACAAGGAGAGTGGTTGCTGGATCACCTAGTTCTCTTAACTTTTTTCCTTAACGCTAATTTTGTGAAGAGATCACACGCATTGAAGCGTTTCACTATAAACTCCCACTCGGCATCAAGATTCAACTCAGCTAAGTAATCAACATTTATCTTCTTCAAGTCCAACTTCAACCAATGAGGATCCACAACTGACAAGGGAATTGGTTTCTCGTCCCTTATGAATTCAACAATCTCGTGAGTACAAGGCAACTCATGTGTGCTTCTAATGATGCAACCACAGGCAAAATGGTCAATACCGGTATCATTTGCTCACTGCGCCTCCTTCAAAAAAAATTCAATGCTGTCCTAAACACCAATCCCCGTAACTCCCTAAACAAAGTTGGTCGAAAATTATGTTCAACAACAGTAACACTTCTCTCAAATGAAACCTTTATCTCCGAATGTTGTAGCTCAATCAAGGAGTTGATAACATTCAAGATGTATCAAAATCTCCTTAGGATGATCCAAGCTGTCTCTTTAACTTCGCATGTGCACTCTAGGCCCTACATGCCATTAGAACAATGTTTATTATAATAAATAAATTGTATAAATTGTGAAAAAAAGAATTTTTAAACCTTATAAACCTACATACCTATTTGTTGTAACATTTCCAAAGTGCTTTACTTTATTTGTCCAAGCAGCAACAAATCTCTTTTTATGTTGAGTTAACCAAGTATTTTTCAAGTACTCGAGCGCTCTAGGATAAGAACGGTAATAAGTTACTATTGAACTTAAATTTTCTTTGTACTCATACTCATTTGAAAAGGATATAAGAATGCCCGAAGCTGACATGAATGCCTCCCACTTCCTTGCTGTCAAACAACTTTTTACAATTAGCAAGTACATTCTTTGATATATGTCATTTACACAAGAGATTAGTTGTGCTAGGGAACACTGTCTGTACTGCTTTCATCAATGCTAAATCCCTATTAGTAACAATGATAGAATGTGTTGAATCAGAAGACATCAAGCCTTTTAGCTTCTCTAATACCCAAGTGTAATTACAGTGCGCTCAGCCTCCATGTAAACAAATGCAACTGAAAATGTCAAATTTGTACATGTCACACCAACAATCTCAAGGAGTGGGAGTCAGTATCTGTTAGTTTTATATGTACAATCCATAACTAACACATTGGGAAAGAAATTAAATAAATCAATAGCTGTCGGATGTGCTCAAAATAAGTCTCTAACACAATCACTTGCTCCTATGCCACTCAACATATTTACTTATTCAAGTGTTTCATGAGTTGTTGCATATGTGATCTACCAACTTTGTCAACCATTCTGTATTTTTGTCATGCATTGTAGATGGTCTTTATGGTACTTACATTCTTCTCACATGTTGTTTTTACTATAGTATTTGTCATATCGACCACTATATTTTGCTTTTTCACCATCAATCGACCAGCAAATGAATGTCCTTCTAGCTGTTGTGGAGCTAAATGATTATGCATCCTATATACTACTTTCATTGCCTAATCATCATTCCTTTCCAATTTCACCCCTTGTAACTCGAATAGACAATTACATTTCTTTGTTCCCGTTCCCAAGCGACGAAATTCATCTCTATTTGACTTATATGTTCGATACCTTTCACATACAAGTCGAACTCTAGATCTTCTTCAGGGAACACCAACTTTCGATGATCTAATACCAACAACAAAATCTAAGTATCTTCCAAGCTCTCTAGCTCATGGGATCAAGGCATTTCGACTATTGAAAACCTGAAACAAAATAAATTTAATAATTAGTTTTTTCTACTATATTTATAGTAAAACATTATATTAATTTGAAAACTACTTGCTTGGTTAGTAGAAAATGTATGACTACAGTCAAATATTTCTTCATCAACAATTTTTTATTCTCCATTGTATACTATCTTTTTGTCACTCTGCAAATATTAAACAAAGTCATTAATTTTAATTATTATAATAAAAATAATTAATTATTATTATCAAAATATAGTTGACCGTCAATTTGCGCAAAAGTTATATCTGCATAAAAGATTTTGCGCAAAAATAGGCTTTTTGCGCAAGAGGCTCATTTCAGCGTAAGCTAGCTTGCGGAAATGGCATGCCTATTCAAATTCGGTTGCACAGGAGGCGAAACCAAGCAGAAAAAAAAACACTTTTAACTCTTCTCCTTCATCGACTCCTTCACTTTCAAGAAGGCTTTCATATTCTTCATAACTATCATAAAAGCTACTCTCACTTAGATTTTCCATTTTTTATGAAAGAAAAATGAATTTAGGGTTTGGAAGAAAAGAGTGATGAGGAAGAAAAGTAAGAGAAGAAGAATCAAAAGAGAGGAAACAAAAATGGGAAAAGTAATATTTACAAGTGTTAATATATAAAATAAAAATTGTTCTTTTATAATATATAATATTTTTGCAGTAAAATTTTAACACGAGGAACATTGGTGTCGTGCAAGGATCTTTGCCCAATAACAATGATTTCACGCAAGAACCCTTGCGTGACAGGATGTTCTTTGTGCAAGAACACTTGTGCAAAACCATGTGGTTCACCAAGGACCCTTGCACGTACTACATGCTCTCGAGCATACGAAGTTTGTAGTATTGCGCAAGGGTCATTGTTTCACGCAAAAACATATGCGCGGCACAATGGCATCTTAGGATTTTATAAGGTCAAAATAGTCAATTTAAGGGGTAAATTAAATTTTTTTTTGTGGGTGGGGTAGGTTTAGTAAAAATTGGGGTAGGTATAGAAGTTTTCAATTTTAATACAATTCAAAAGTTTATCTTTTAACCTTTCACTATTATTACCAAATAAACCACAACTTGCCCAAAAAAATTATTTTCTCACCGACGTTACCAACTTATTCCTAAACTAATACAATATATATGAATAAAGTATTAATGTCTATTGGGCTAAGTGGAAAAAGTTCAGTATCTTTTAAGCAAAGTCTCGAATTCAAGTCATGTGAATAGAGAAAACAACATTGGAAGAGCTCCTCTTGTTTAGGGTTCGACCGTAGCTCGATTTCAAATTAGTCAGGGTTCAAAGTGACCTTTGAATATCGAGGGGTTTCAACAAAAAAAAGTTATATATATTAAAGCAGTATAGTAGTCTTCCCGGTTTTGTCACAATAAGATGATCGTGGTTAAGATTTTTAGATGATGAAGTCATTCAAAATGAAGCCTTTGTAGGTCAAGAAGGAAACGAAGGCAACAACATTGCAAGCTCCTCTTGGTTGAGTTGAAAACAAATAAACATGCTAAATGGGATAGATTGAACCAAAATCGATCTGAAATCGGATTGGTCTAATCTTGTCCAAACTCAGATTAAAGTGTTTTTAAATATTTTTAATGAAAATCAAATAGAATCTAATCCAGTATAGGTCCAGAACCCCAAGTTCTGGACCAATTTCGAACCGATTCTAGTTCTGGAACCAGGTGCAATGACTTTTTCACTTCTTTTTTCAAATTGTTTTCTTTTTTATTTATTTTTTCTTATAAATACCTCATCAATTTCTCATTGTCTCTCCACACAATCTCTCCAATTCTCTTTGGTTTCCTCGTATTCACTCAAATTCTCTCTAAATCACTCACATTATTCTCTTAAATTACTTAAATTTTCTTCAATTCTCTCCATTTTTGTCAATTCCTTGCAATATATTTATTTATTTATTTACTTACCATTCTTAATATTTCTTTCAATAATATATATTTTTTTACTTTTAAAAAATAAGTCAAGATTTTTTTCGTCATTTAGCATCCATTTTTCATGTCCTTGTTTCTACTGGCATCCCTGAATTAGGAGACAAGTCTTTTAATGAATTTAAGATAGATATTCATATGGAGGAAAAAGTTTCGGTTTCAAACTATGGTGGTTAAACACAAGCATCTGCAACCACTATTGCCACTACCACTACAACATCTTCAAAATTGAACCACTCTTAAAAAAGTAAGGAATGAGAACACTTTAACATTACACAAAAGAAAGGTATGTATGAATATTTTGCTGTTTGCAAATTATGTAAAACAAATTATACTTATAAACCTAGTGGAAGTGGGGGGTATGGTATGTTTTTAAATTATAAATTTGATCTAATATTATACAATCACAACCTAGGGAGGGTACCCAAACTCAAATTAATCCACTAACTGAAACTAATTAGGTTTTTAAAAACGACAATGCTAGACAAGGTTTAATTAGATTTGTAGTTAGATATAAACAACTTTTCATAATATGTGAAAAGGAAGGATACTTCTGTACCAAAAAAAGAAAGAAAAAATATACTTAGAATATGTTTATCAATATTTACAACCTACTTATTGATCCATCTCTAGATTTACCTTAAGAAATGTTTTGCATAAAAATGTATTTCGAATATATATATGCATATATATATATATATAGATGTACATGTGAATAAAGGTGGTTATCGGGCCGGGTTAGCCCGATCCAGCTCTGAATCATATCGGATCGACTTGGCCCGATAACTGAAACCGGTTGAAACCTGTTCAAATTTTTTTAGGACCGGGACCGATAGGTCTCAAACTGATTCTAGTTTGAACCGATCCGATTCAAATTTTTTAAAACTTAAAGCCTGCTACTGCGCAGGCCTGCATAGTGGCAGGCTTGTTGCAACAACCTGCAAAAGTAGGCTAATCAGATTAGAGGGAGGGAGAGACGATCCCTCCCTCCCTCATTCCGTACATTTTTTTTGAATTTTTGAATTTTTTTAAATTCTATATTTTTCTCTATAAATATCCATTTATTTCTTTTCATTTTTCTTTATATTTTCTTCCATATTTTCTCTCAAATCTAAACACTCATCTACTCTTATTCTCTTAATACTCACTCATACTCTCTCAATACTCACTCATACTCTCTCAATACTCACTCAAACTCTCTTAAATTCACTTAAATTCTCTTATTCCAAATTTATAATATCATCATTTTACTCTTTAAATTTCATGTTTTTTTATTTTACAATTTTACAAATTGTACTTTTAATTTCCAAGTTCCAAGTTCCAATATATTATATATTCTACATCTATTTATTTTAATTTTAACATATATTTATTTTCAAAAAATAAAAATGTCAGATTTCTTTTGTCGTTCATGTTCTGTTTCTCGATCTTTTGGTTCTACTGAAATCCCTAATTTGGGTGATGAATCATATAATGAAACCGAACACAATATTCATCCAAAGGAGGAGGAGCTTCCTTCGGTACCATCGATT
This sequence comes from Heritiera littoralis, assembly GCA_031772115.1. Classification (NCBI taxonomy): domain Eukaryota; kingdom Viridiplantae; phylum Streptophyta; class Magnoliopsida; order Malvales; family Malvaceae; genus Heritiera; species Heritiera littoralis. The sequence continues at coordinate 1,581,711 of JAPDPK010000139.1, read as the reverse complement.
GGTCATAGTACTAGTCATCGTGGTGGTCGTGGTCGTGGAGGAGGTCGTGCTCAAACACAATCATCGGCTGCTAGCACTACCGCTACATCATTAAGACCAAAAAGACCGAAGATTAACAAAAAAAGAACAAGCAAGGTATGGGAGTATTTCGACATTGTAGTAAAAGAAGGTACAACGGATGAATATTGTGCTATTTGTAAATTGTGTAAAGGTGTTTACGCTTATAACTTCGGTGGAAGCGGTGACGTTACAGGTACGTATAAAAGATATTTAATTTGTGCACATAAAATTAATCTAGATGCTAAAGAAAATGAAATTACTGAAGGTAAATAATCTCAAATTAATACACATGATGATGGAAAAAATTTAATTTAGATAATGTTCAAGCTAGATGTGGTTTAGTTAGATTTGTAGTTAGGACTGAACAACCATTCACAATTTGTGAAAAAGTAGGATATTTATAATTTGTTTGTAAATATTTACAGCTTGCATATAAATCTGTTTCTAGACATACATTAAAAAAAGATTACATGGATATGTTTAAAGAATATAGACAAGCTTTAATTGATAAACTTAGTAATATTTCATCTAGGGTTAGTTTAACTAGTGATATATGGAATAGTACTAATGGTAAAAGTTATCTTGTTATAACTTGTCATTGGGTAGATGAAGATTGATGCATGCAAAAACGAATTTTATCCTTAGATGTAATAGAGGAAACACATAATTCATATACTATTCATAAATATATTACTAAAGTTTGTAAATTATATGGACTCGAAAATAATAAAGTTTTTGCTATTACTTTTGATAATGCTTCGAGTAATACTGCAGCTATTCCTATGTTAATTAAAAGTTTGAACCCAGTTATGTAAGGTGTATTTTTTCATGCAAGATGTGCATGCCATATTATAAATTTGTGTGTTCAAAGTGGTTTTAGTTTTGCTGGTACTGGTAATGGCATAGGTCCAATTGATAAAATTAAAATCTTAGCAAAATTGATCCGTACCCTAAATAATAAACATGAATGGAAGCAACTTTGTATAGAAAATAATATACCTGTTAAAGTGTTTCCACTTCTCGTGGAAACAAGGTGGAACTCACTTCATCATTTGCTTTCTTCTGTTTTACCTTATAAAGAACTTATTACTCCTTTTTATAACAATTATACAAGTAGCCCGTATTTAGCACTTTATGAAGAAGATTGGATTTTTATTAAATGTTGTGTTGATTTATTATCCACTTTTAAAGATGCAACCGAAAGATTTTTAACTCAATTTTATCCAACTACACCTTATTTTGTTCTTATTATCATACAATGTTTGATAAATTTGTAAAATTTAGGGATTATAAAAATTTACGTTCCTTTGTATATGATATGGAGGAAAATTTTTTAAAATATTGGGAAACAATTCCTCATATTTATTGTATTACAACTTTACTAGATCCTAGTCAAGGTGAAGTAAATATAGAGATTTTTTTTATTGTTATAAAGATTTTATTGGTCTTAATTCTATTGAGGATCAAAAGTCCTCAATTAACAATTTTTCGAGAATTGTTTAATATTTATGAAGCAGAAAGAAAGCAGTTCAACTTTAATCGAGGACAAAAAAATTCGTATGAAGAAACCGAGAGTAGCAATAGCAAAGGAAAAGGTATTTTGAATGCAATTAAGAAAGCAGCAAAGAAGAGAATGAAGTTAAAAGGAAAAGCCGACAGCTCTGGATCAACAATTCAACGAGTTCTAACTTTAATGAGATAGGATTTTTCTTAAGTCAAGATTTTTCTGTAGGTGAAAACTTTGATCTTCTCTAATGGTGGAAAGAAAACCAAAAACAATTTCCAATTTTAGCTTCCATGGCCTAAGATGTTTTTGCGATGCAAGTTTCTTCTGTTGCTTTAAAATCTGCATTCTCGACATGTGGAAGAATTATTGGAGACCATTGAACCACTCTTAATCTAGATTCATTGTGCATGTTAACTGTGAAGACCGAGAATTTTTTAAATAAATATAAGGTATCCGAAAAACTTAATTTGGACAAATTGAAATCCAAATTAAATAAGAATGAAAATGGAGAAAATAAAGTTGGATATCAAGAAATCCAAAACTTAATAAGAAATAAAAAAATGTATTTTGATAGATTTATATAATGATATTATATAAATACGCTTTTGATAAATATATATTTATACATGGAATAAATACATATGTATTTTATTATACATTTATGTATATATATAATATATATGAAAAATATATATAGTACTTTAAATCAAAGTGTGTATATATATATATATATATAAATGGTTTATATGAAAAATAAATATTTATATATATGTTTAATATTTTGATTATATATATAATTATAAAAATATAATTATATATATTAAAAAAAAAGAAAAAGAAAGGCGGGAATCGGGCTATTCCCGATTCCTTGCTTGTTTCTCCTCTGCTTGTTTCTCCTTTGTTAACAAAACAGAGGAGAAACTTAAAGAAAACTAAGGAAAAAAGAAGAGGCCGGTCGACAACCGGTGAGAGAAGAAAAGAGGAGAAGGTTGCCGGCGAGTCGAAAAAAGGGAGAGAGGGTTTGCTGGCGACGGAAAGGAAAAAAAAAAAAGAAGAAAAAGAAAAGAAAAGAGAAAGAGAAAGAGAAAGAAGGAGAAAGAAAAAGAAAAGAAAAAGAAGAAAAGAAAAGAAAAAGAAAAAAGGAAAAAGGAAAAGGAAAAGAAGAAGAAGAAATGGGTAAGGAAAATTTAAAAGATTTCACTATATTTCTATGAAATTTATTAGAAATTGTTGGATTATTTTCTAAATGAAAATATGTGTTAATTATTGAAATTGTAGCAAAAACGGAAATGTGACGAATGGTGGAGTTCGGCAAGGCTCGAAAATCGAAAAGTGCCCTAAGCTTTGGCGAATAGGTAAGATACTTTTATAAAGCATTAGTAGCATTATATTGTATGTGGGATTTATGATTTTTATATGAGGCATTGATGGAATGATTTTTAATGGAATTGTGATTTTTTTTAATATGGTGCATTGATTGAATTGATGTTAAAAATGTTAAGAGGACCCACAACTGATGGTGGGGGTCTTAGTAGAGACATGGGAATTGTGAAAATCAACCGCTAGGCTATAAATTGTGTTTTCCTTGTAGGAGGTTTAGTGAAAATTAAGCCTTTATGCTGCCGAAATTCTTAGGAAAACGTTGAGGAAAAAGATTTAAGTTTCTCAAATAAATGGAATTTTGGAAATAATTATTGAAAAATAAACATTGAAAGGACTTTATGGTATTACCGGAAAAGTTTGATATTGAAATCGATAAAAAGATAGATCGTTGAACACGATAATGTGATGAACTATATGGTTTAAACCTTATAGAATCAATAAATCAAGTAAGTTTAATACCACAAATGGTATCAAGTTGAGATTGAGGTGGAATTATTTATTAGACGGATCACGGATAAAAGTGACGATGATTATATGATACAATTTTAAAGAGAAAAATCGAAGTTGTGATTTAGATGGTCGAATGATAGAATTCCGGAATTATCAATTGAGTGATGATTATAGAATTGATAGATTCAAATAAATAGACGTCAAACATGTGATTATACAGATTTGATTATAACCTTGGAATAGGTTTCGAAAAAAATATTCTTTCACATCTGAGTGACCTGAAGAAAATTGGAGTACATGATGAATGGACCGTCTTAGTGGTATGATTGAAATAATGATAATAAGAAAGTAGATTGTGATGTCTTATGGACATTTGGTAGAACACACGTTTGCATAAAAATGTACTTATACATATCGATGTTAAATAGATGTGAACTGAGATTTTTGCAATAATATGGATAGTCGCAAGGCGACTTAAATGATTGAAACACTGTTGATAGTGGAAATTGGCAAATTCTTTTAAGTGGGTAAATTGCCAATCAAAAATTGAATTGATGATGTTTTATAGATAATTCTAGCATGATATTACATTCTACAGGCCATATAAAAAGTGAATTGGGATTGTGATCTGATTTTATGATAGTGAATGAAATTGAACCGCAAGTCGAAAATTTTGAATGTGTACCAATGGGTCAAACCATAAATGGATTTGATAAACGATTATTGATCTTGTGGTTCTATGATCCTCGATATCGACTCTGGAATAGATATCGAATGAGGATATTAGTATTGCATAATTTCAGTATCATGATGGCTATATGGAAACACGGTATTTAAATGCTCATAGATACTAAGAGGATTCACACGATGATGTGGTTCTAGTATCGATAATGAAATGTACAAATGATTGTTATAGTCGATAATTATCGAAAAAGGATATTGAATACCAAATGGTTTGAATACCAAGTGATCTGATTTTTAAATAATTAGAGTACTGAACAATCTGAATACTGAATGAAATGAATCTTGAATGATTTGAATAGTGATTTACTGATTGGACAGAAAGAAAGTCTTGAAATCGAATAATTGATGGTGATAAAGTTAAATAAATCGCTTCACTGTATATGATGAAAATATTACCGAAGTTGCATACTGAAATGTTTTATAGCATCGCATTTAAGTATGCCTTCTTACAACTTGAAACATTATAATAATGTTTATATGAATACTGAAAAGTATTGATTTGTTTTGAAATAAAAGTATATGGTAGATATATATATATTTTGATATATGAAATCTCATACAGAATTTTATCATATGCTTTACATGATATTGAAAAGAAAACTAAATATTTAAATGTTTTATGAGACTGTAGGCACCCTAAAAGAATTAAATTCAATAAAGCATAGTGGAAACCGCCTAATTGGAGCTTTGCTCATTAGGCAGAGATGCTTGTCCGACAATAGTCGTGGGCAGGTCTCAGTCACGCCTGATCAGTGGGGCTGAGAGAGATGAGGTATATGGCCATAGATAGCGCCCTAGTTGGTTTTCAGGGGAGGATGACATGATTTTCACTGCTAGCTACAGTGATTTAAGTCTTTATTGATAGAGACGATAGGGATCTAGCCTAGTCTCTAACCGATATGATATGAAGTCTATAGTATGATTTTATTGATATGAACTCTAGACTTGACATGATTTATACAGTACATGAGACATGTTTGAATTGAAAAATATTTTGAAATAGTACATGTCTTAAACATGTTTTAAAAGTAGATGTGATATGATTTTGACACTTATATGATTTATATATGATTTTGTGTCGAACATGACATGATATGCGGTCTAGAGTATAGTTTGATTTTATATGAACTCTAGACCTGATATGACTTACAGTATATGAAAAATGTTTTGAATTGACATGATATGAAAAGAGAAATGTGCACGTTTTGATTTGAAATGATATGAAAAGACATGTTTTGAATTGATATGATATGAAAAGAGAAATGTGCACGTTTTGATTTGAAATGATATGAAAAGACATGTTTTGAATTAACATGATATGAAAAATGAAAAGACATGTTTTGAATTGACATGATATAAAAAGAGAATTATGCATGCTTTCAACCTTAAATTTGAAATGAATTGAAAATTCATATGTTGAGCATGTTCTAAAGTAAATATGATATGATTTGAAATGATAGCGGTTCATACAGTGAAGTTACATAAGTTGCTTACTAAATCATTAGTGTATTGTACAAAAACATGAAGAGTATATGAGGAGTATCATGACTTGGTGGTAACGATATTTCATCTACATGATGTCATGATACGATATGATACATAAATATAGAATTTATACAAAGAGGATTATGACTTCGTACCACTGTGATCATGATTTTTCTATATGGAAAGTGATATGAGATGATAGAATATAGGAGTACGATTATGAAACATAAAGTGACTTAATATGATATCTCAATTAGACATGATGTACTCTGAGATTGAGAAAAGTATGGACTAATAGTATATGACATTCAAATTGGACACGACATATTGTTGTGCGATGCACTATAGTATAAGGATGAGAAAACTTAAAAGTGAAAATGATGATTTATTTAAAAGTATAAGTGATAGACAGATGACAAGAAATGAGATAATGATATGTTATCGATGAGAAAGGATTAACTGTAATTACAAACTTGCAAGTTTTAAGCATTGCAGTTTAAGACAGTATAATCCTACTCTTGTATTTATATTAGTATCTTACTAAGCCGTGGTTTTGCTCACCCCAATAAATTTCATCTCTTTTAGACTATGAACATTTGCCATATGAGCTGCTAAGTGGGCATCGGAGACAATGTATGGACTTGGTACTAGTCTTCTGAGGTATATGTTTCTTATAAAATACTTGTTTATATGTAAGACTTTAATTGATGCACAGTACATATTCTGTTTAACAAGTCGAGATGTAACTAAGAACCGTTTCCTTGCTAGTTTAATATTTAAATGAAATGACTATAGGTTACCTAGATAGTATAGTAACTACACTGACACCGAATACAAATCTTAAAATGAAAAAGAAAAATTTAGTCCATAAATTTGTAGACTAAGAAAAGTATAAGTACTAAGTGAAAGTCGCGGCCTTTGGATCGTGACATTAACATGCTTTAAAGATTGGTTTGACACGGAATCCCGCAATGTCAAACTTGGAATGGCCAATGAATTCGCTGATAATAATTCAGAGGAGGAGAAATAAATTTCTAAGACAATCCGTATAAATTATGAAAAATAGGGAATAATCTTTGTTTTTGTAAATTGTATGTAAAATTGTAAATAATTTTAGTCATAGCTAATATTTTCATGGACTACGATCTCGTGGTTTTTACCCTTCTAACTTTTGAAGGGGTTTTTCACATAAAAAATCTTTGGTCTCATACTCTCTCCTTTTTCTCCTTTGTTATTTTAATTTTTTATTATTATTATTATTAAATACCAAATTAATTAATGATATGCTTATCTATGTTTAAAAAATAAATAAATATTTAAAATGCAAAATGAATGAATATTTTAAAAACATATTAAATAAATGAATAAATATTTTAAATCCAAAATGATATGCTTACTTATATTTTAAATGATAAGTAAATTATATTTTAAACGTAATAAATAAGTTTAATAAAATTTAAAAATTTTAGAAGTAATATAATTTTTTTAAACTAACAACTTTATTAAATAAGTAACTTTATCACTTTATCATAATAACATTATTTATATGGGTTTGTATATGATGCACTGACAGTGTATTGTTTTTATACATTGTCAATGCATCAGAGGTTGATACCTCATCAATTTGTAAATTAAAAAATATGTCAAGCCCTTAAAAGCAAATATAAATAAATTTTTTGAATTTGCTCATAAGGGCCTATTGATAAGGTGTCAACCTCTAGTGCATTGACAGCGTATAGAAACTATACACTGTCAGTGCATCATATATAAATCCTATTTATATTTTGAATTAAATATCAAATATCATAATAACTTTATCATAATATCATAATATAACTTTAGTTTACTATGACAATAATTTTATTAGATAATTTTATAGTAATTTATCTTTAAATTATTGTTACATTAATTAAATAAATTATAATAACTTTATAATAAATTATTGTTAAATTGTTGTTAAAAATAAATTTTGAAGATTAAATTATAAAAATATATTAATATATATTTATTTTTATTAAATGAATTAATATAAAATTTAAAAATTAAAAAAAAAAACCCAAACCAACCGGTTTAGCCTGGCTCGGCCCAGTTTATGATGAATCGGTTCATTTATGTTAAAGTGATGAACTGACCCAACTCAGCCCGATTCATCAACCGGTTCAAACTGGTTATGTGTGATAGTAGACCGGAACCTATTGGAATCGGTTCAGAACCAGACCGATCTGGCCCACTATCACCTTTACATTTGAATCTAAAATAATTTATTTATAGTTTAACAGCGATTAGGTTCCATTTGTCAAGAATCATTTAATTAATTTTAGTAAAGAAAATTTTATTTTTTAAAAAAAATATATTTTTATAGAAAAAATTGTTATATGTATTAGTTTTTTTGTTTAAAAATTTTTATATTAATTTATATTTCAATTAAAAAATTAATGAATCAACTTAAAATATTTGCTCAGATCCGCCCTTGATTCCGCGAGCATTTACATAATGCGAGTAATCAAAGACTTTGCTTATGATTTAGCAAGCGGGATTCTGTATGCAGCCATTTATCACTTTCAACCCAATATGATTAGTCTCAGATAGTAAAATAAAAGAGAATATCTATAGTTAAAAAAAATTGAAGCAACACTCTGAAACCGCATGCGAACCAATTTTATCCCACGTCCAGTTTTTCTAGTCAAACTGTTGGGGAAAGAAGCATGAGGTTGCCGTCTCAATCCAGAACATAGGCTTTCAGTAATTGTTGAAGAAACCAGCTCAACTTCTCCCATTTAAAGTTTCTAAGTTCAGACATGAGGCTCACCACATGGTTACATATAATACACGATTTACATACATACAATTATTATTCAGAAAACCCCTATGCCAAAGTAGAATGAAGAACCCAACAGCGGATTGAGCATGAAGTTTTGTACAAATGATGTAACTGAATGCTCTGCAGTCTGCACAACTGGTTGGCTACAAACAGAGGTAGTGTCTGGTCAGCAACCATCTTCATTGCACCATCTGATCGTTAAATCAGAACTGGGAGACTCCAATGGTTGAAGATGACACGCATCTTGCCTCAATGGCTAATGTCTTAATAACACGTCGGCATGGGTCACCTCCGAACCCAGAGTTTGAAACTTCAACAGAACAACTGTTTCTTCCCACGCAAGCCTGCATTAGTTTGGTTAGAAAAAGACTAATAGTGGTATTTAAGACAATAATGGAGAAATAGTTCTATGGAAAAAAGCATAAAAACCTCAAACTGTAGATATTTAAGCAACATGCAACAATCAAATAAGTTGAGACTTCAGCAAAATTTTCACATAAATATAAAGTGTTTACCTCCATGACAGAACCTTTGGGCCTCTGACTGCTCTAGAATCTAGATTACTTAAAGAATATACTATATACAATAGGTTCCAACAGTGAGAGGGTCGTATAAAAGGTAATCGGTATATTAACTTTCCAGAAAAAGTCAAACTATATCTGATGAACTGATGGTACTGTTATTTTCCAGGCTGTCACTTGAACCAGCAGTTTGCACAAGTTCCACTTACGTAAATGGAAACTAATGCCTATTTCATTCAGTGCAACAAGCTGATCTACATTATTGAAGCTATCAACACAGAAATGCTGCGAGAAAAATGTTTTCAAGGTACATAATGTACATGTGCAGAATTTAAAATGTATGCTTACTGTCTCATAAATGAATTTAATAAAGCTCAGGAATGCTCCTAGCCATTTTTCAGCAGCTTACATGGCTGGATATGTGATCCTTTACTAGCTGTTAGGAGGAATGAATATTCATAATAAATATTGATATATCATAAAATGAGTTCAACCACAGTAGCCACATTAGCAGCAAGCAGAAAAAACCCAGCCAAGCTCAGCATGTCCCCAATGTTTTTATAAATAAACGGCTACCATGTGTTTATATTCCTCCAACTCTCTTTCTCATTATAATTATATATTTCAAGAAAATATTTATCAATTACCAGAACGTTTTAAACACATACTTATTTAAGTAAACATATATACCTCGGAGACCACAGACAATGAATTTGGTGAGTGGCAATTGCCTTCAGAAAAGTTCTGGCAGCTGCCATGAGGAGTTCCATAGCTAGCAAATTCTATGGAGGAGATTATATGCCCGTCTTCGCATTGCAAGTGAATTTCTGGTTTCATATCATTTATGGAGACTTTTCCATTGATAACATCTGGATTGAGCCATTGCCGAAGAGGAGGATAGTGAGACTCAGACACTTGAGCGCAGATAATTCGTGGCACACGTAATTTGACTGAAATCTCAAATGGGTTCCCACCAGTTTCCTCAAATATCACAAGTAAATTGTTTGATGCCTGTAACCATGACCGTGGTACATGGTACCTGGAATGGCAAATGCATAATAAGGTGGAAGTCAAATGCCATTTTTCACAGCAACTATCCAATTTTGAATGCAAATAAATGATTAGATATACATGCAAGGCATGCAAATAATAAGCCAACATTTCTTAGTGTGATAAGCATAATATTAGATAACTTTCCATTGATTTACATGTACTTTCCAGAGGAAATAATACCAGGTTTGAGTAGGCTTCCCACAATTTGTCATGCACTTATCTGAATGATATGCTCCACGATAATCACAGCTTTGTGGACATCCATCTTTTGGGGCAGTCAGATTCCAGTATCTTCCAATATGGTGGCCGTTGACCCAAGCTTGACCCTTTCCCATGCTTCCTAAATCAAGAGCAACAGGCTCTGTCCCATCAGGAGTATCAAAGTACGCCTGCTTGTGTTGGGGATAGAAGGGATGTATGTAAGAAGACTTTTCTTCAAAGGCATGAAAATGAGATGATATATGTTCTTTCTCAAAAAAAAAAAAAAGATATTCGTTCAGATATGTGCAACAGAAGCACAAGTGATCACCACCATAGAAAAGGAAGGTGCCTCAAATTATATGCTACTAGTGAAAAAATCCTATATAAGAGACAAGCAGAAATGATGGTTCCGATAATGTCTTTTCAAAAACATGCTTTTCATTCCTCTCATTTTACTTTCCCACCAAGGTAAGGTGATATTTCAAGCTGTTTTTTTTATCTTTCCTAATAAGCACACTAATTCAAGAAATGTTTTTCGTCTTTCATTCCATTCCTAACTTTGATTTTCACAGCTTTCCATCCTTACAACAAAGCTAAAGCCTAAATGCCTATAATCAGTTGATGAGAAAGAGTAAGATAGATAACTATAATGCAGGAAGTAAGGAAGGGAGAATGGGAAAGAAAAGTTTTCACTAAGGGGCTGGTTTGTGTTTTGAAAAGCTATTTCAGAATGTTTCAGGATTGAAGACAGCCACAATGCCTTCTTATTACATGCAGAAGCAGTTACATACTTAAGTCTTAGTTAAGTCTTAGCACATTCCATCAGAAAGAAGAGAGCATATTTTAGTCGCAAATTTGGAATGAATTCACTACTGCTTTTGATAGGACCTATGAATAGGAAAAACTTTCTTTTCCTGGCCCCAAAAAAAAAACAATAATACTGAGAAAAGCCATATTTCCAATTTTATTGCTTCAAGGAGATTTAAGTTTTCAATAAATTAGATTAGCATGTAAGAATATCCCATCCTGGTAAGTGCTAGCATAATTACAACTGTGAATAGATTTACCTTGTACCAAGTAAATGTGGAGGGAGTAGCATCAAGCTTCAATTCAGTCCATCCTGCCTTCTCATTTTCTTCTATGGTGAATATTTTCTGGAACTCACCCTTCAGCCCAACCTAGAATCAAAATAATGCAATCAGCAACTAAATGTTTTCCGTAGTATTTTCTACCTTCAGGAGAAAAAAACAAGAGTAGAACAAACAGCCAATTCATGAAATCCAGAAAAGAGACTAACCATGATGAAGTTGTGCTATGAAAAAAGGTGACAGATATACAAATCAAAGTAGAATATAATGACCAAACATTGTCTGCAGAGGTTCAACCATTTGAAATTAAAGATGTTCACATCCAAGACCATCCTTGAAACTTTGAGTTTCTGTTGAGAATGTCAAAGATGTGATTGGATTTAGTTTCCTTAGTTTCCTAAATATCTGTCTGTAATTAGAAGTAGATTCAGAACTGATTTGGTCAATGATCTAAATCAGTAAAGTGAGAAAATTAGGCTGTAAATTAGTTAGGACTTTCCTATTTCTATGTACGTTTTTTCCCTATAGAAGGATTGTAAATCATAAGGAAATATAGACAGAAAATATACAGTTTTTACCCAATTCTACAGTTCCTATTAATCATAGATGCATTGGCTCATTTCACAATCAAAGAGAATTCATGTTTTAGCACAAGAAAAGATCAGGTAGGTGTCAAGAGTCAAAACCATAAAAATTTCCAGGTTGTCATGACAGTACATTATCATGAATGAAGTCAAATGGAAATGAATACAACACTATTAAGATTAGATTTTTTTTTCCTTTCATGAAAGAGATTGTTCTAGCAGAGGAATTATTCAAGCAAGATCGTCCCCTTCCATCAAAATTTGTTTAAGCCAGAAGCCATGTTCAATTCTCCAGAAAGGAAAAATACGTCACTCATTTTTATAGTTGAGATACATGTGATTGTTTTATCCAATTTAATACAAACAATCCAAATTCAGTGAGCTTCCAATTCTAAAGACCATGTTAAAAACTCAGTTCTATATCCTCTCAGTCCATCAAGAAAAAGAGAGGATTTTATTTAACCTAGAAATTTCCTTATTACTTGGCTTTAAGCAGTGTTAGGATACAAACGTGTTTGAAGGTGCTAATATACCAGCATTTATGAGTCTTGTGGTCCCAAAAGATCGTATTATAGAATAAATATGTCGGTTTTTGATAATCTATGGCCTAATAAGATTCAATTTTATATAAACATTGGCCCTTTATTATGTTGATTGCTGGGAAAAAAAAACCCAAATGGGTTGAGCGATGTTTGGCAAAGCATGCAGAAAAGCTAGTTTGATTTTGTTGAGAACAGGATAAAAACATATGATGCATTGTTAAAACAGACCCATGTTTATCATAACAGGAACCATTGGCAAGACCATCTAATCTGAATAACTGAAACCAGACGTGCCACCTATTGGAAGATAAAACTTCAGCTTCCACCGACAGCCCAAACAGATTTTTTAGCTAGAAAAGGAAAGGAGAATCTGAGCAATCAAGACAGATTCCTAGGAGCAGACAAAGTTAAGAGCTCAAAACATTATTTAAAAAACACATGCCTGTGGAGTCATCTGATTGGATATGAAAACTGTCTGTTTTATTCTGGACAAAACCATCAGAATTTAGATAGCCAAAAGATGCAGCCAACATGCTGTTGTAACAACTAATAACCTCGTCTACTGTAAAAGGAGACCCTTTTTTTCAAAGGCTACACCAGCAAATCATCATGAAACTCATCAAGAAGCCATTTACAGTCAAGAAAACTCACAACAGAGCTATTTCAAGTAGATAGCTATGTCGTAGAAGTCTCACTGTCTGATGTCTGTCTTTGTAGTTTCTTCATATTGCAGTTATAATACTTTTTGAGAAAGAGGAATTGATCTCTTGTGCAATTTTGTTAGGTTTTAGGGTTTAATTGAGATATACTGTACAAAGTTAAACACTGGTAACGGTAGCTAACACCTTGAAGCTAGTATCACAAAGCTTCAAAAGGTAGTGGATACAATCTCCAAGATGATAGAATCTTCAGAGGACAAAGGTTGTGGAATTTCAGAATATTTTATTTCTGAATCTTACTTGAATGATACAAAATTCTAAGGATTATATACAGCTACTGTTAAGAAGTAAATAGGAAACTAAATCAGTCTAAATCTAATCCTCATAATTGAGGAATTATCTAACCTTAATTCTAGGGATACAGATATTTACACATTTAATATAGTTGACTTTTCCACACTCCCCCTCAAGCTGGCTTGAAGATATCTTCCATGGCAAGCTTGCTCACTAGATTTTCAAACTGCTTCTTGTGCAATCCCTTTGTAAGAACATCAGCAATTTGGTCACTTGTTGGTATATATGGCATGCAAATTATTCCATTGTCAAGCTTCTCTTTGATAAAATGCTTATCTACTTCTACATGCTTCGTTTTATCATGGAGCACTGGATTGTGAGAAATAGATATTGCAGCTTTGTTATCACAGTAGAGCTTTATCGGTGAGGGATTAGAAACCTTCAAGTCTTCAAGTAGTCTTTTAATCCACATTACCTCACAAATCCCATGGGCTATTGAACGAAACTCAACCTCGGCACTACTTCTGTTTCTTACTTCTCCAAGTGACAAGGTTTCCTCCCACACATGTGCAATAGCCTGAAGTTGACCTCCTATCGGTAATACTTCCTGCCCAGTCTGCGTTGGTATAGGCTTCTACTTGTAGGTGTCCATGGTTTTTGAATAGCAATCCCTTTCCAGTGTTCCCTTTAGGTACCTTAGGATTCTGTAGGCAGCTTCAAAGTGTTCTGAGCTGGGTGAATGCATAAACTGACTTACCACACTTACTGCAAAAGCTATATCAGGTCGTGTATGTGCTAAATAGATGAGTCTACCCACAAGTCTTTGGTATTTCTCTCTATCCACCACATCTTTGGTTTCAGCAGGCCGAAGTTTCAAGTTGGGCTCTATTGGGGTTTCAGCTATCTTGCAACCAAGCATTCCTGTCTCACTAAGCAAGTCTAGGACATACTTACGTTGGCTAACAAAGATACCCTCCTTTGATCTTGCAAATTCCATACCAAGGAAGTACTTTAAGGCCCCCAAATTCTTTATCTCAAAGTCATGTGCAAGCTTTCTCTTAAGTTCTCCAATTTTTGCACTATCATCACCAGTTATTATTATAGCATCCACATACACAATTAAAATAGCTAGTTTACCGTTTCTAGAGTGCTTGAAGAACATTGTGTGGTCAGCTTGACTTTGAATATAACCATAGCTCTTCACTACATTTCCAAACCTTTCAAACCATGCTCTTGGTGATTGTTTAAGACCATACAAGGATTTTTTCAATTTGCACACCTTGTTGGTTCCAAGGTTTTTCTCAAATCCAAGTGGTAGGTCCATAAACACTTCTTCCTCTAAATCTCCATTAAGAAAGGCATTTTTTACATCAAGTTGGTGTAGAAACCAATTGAAATTCACTGCTAAAGAGAGAAGTACCCGGATTAAGTTTATTTTTGCAACTGGAGCGAAGGTCTCTTTGTAGTCAATGCCATAAGTTTGAGTGAACCCCTTGGCAACAAGTCTTGCCTTGTACCTCTCTATGCTCCCATCTGCCTTACACTTCACAGTGAAGACCCATTTACATCCTACAGTTGTCTTGCCTCTTGGTAGCTCCACAATCTCCCAAGTCCCATTCTTTTCAAGGGCATCCATCTGTTCCTTCACTGCTAACTTCCAATCCGAATCACCTAGGGCATCCTGAATAGATCTTGGTACATGCAAGTTAGAAATATTTGAAAGGAATGCTTTGTGGTTATTGGACAACTTTTGATACGACAAATATTTTGCAATAGGATGATTGGTACATGATCTTACTCCTTTTCTGTTAGCAATTGGGACATCTAGATCAGAAAAATCAGTATTTGGAGACTCAATGGAAGAAACTAAAGGAGCAATTTTAGGATTAACCTTAGTTTGAGGAGGAGGACCATCCCTTGGAGATTCTGGCTGAACATGTGCTAAAGAAATAATTGGATCAGTAATATTTTTATGAGATTTCCTCCTGGTGTAAACTTGAAGCTCAATATTTGGATGATGTGAATCCGTTTGAAGTAATTCTCCCCTGTTTCAGATTCTTCAATACTTGGCACCTGTTGACTAAGAGAGTCCTTGTTTTCATTATTTTTAACATCCATTTCCTTAAATTGTTTAATAGACTGAATTGGTGACTCAATGAGACTTGGTAGTGGTGTAGAGAATTTCCAAAAATTATCTTCTTCTTTATTCTCCCCCTGAAGAAGATTTTTGCTGAAATAGGGTTGATTTTCTAGAAAAGTGACATCCATAGTTATGTGAATTTTCTTTGTCAAAGGATTAAAACACTTATACCCTTTTTTATTTGGAGCATAGCCAATGAAAACATATTTTTCAGCTTTAGGATCCAATTTGGATCGAAAAATTTGGGGAATATAAACAAAGCAAGTGCATCCAAAAATTTTTAAAGATAACTCAAAGTATAAACGAAATGTTGGGAAGTATTTTTTGAGAGTATTCAAAGGTGTTTCAAAATGTAAGACACGAGTTGGCATCCTATTGATTAAGTAAGATGCAGTCAACACAGCATCTCCCCAAAGGTATTTTGGAATGTTCATAGAAAACATGATAGCTCTAGCTACCTCAAGTAAATGCCTATTTTTCCTTTCAACTATTCCATTTTGCTGGGGTGTGTCCCGACATGTAGATTGGTGTAAAATACCTTTTTCTTTTAAAAAATTTCCCAAACATTCATTAAAGTACTCAGTTCCATTATCTGTTCGAAGGATGCAAATTTTTGTTTTGAATTGGGTTTCAATCATGCAATAAAAATCTTTGAAAAGTTTTTCTACATCAAATTTTTTGCTTAGTAAGTAAACCCAACACAATCTAGTGTGATCATCAATAAAAGTTACGAACCACCTTTTTCCAGACAAGGTGGTAACCTTTGAAGGTCCCCAAACATCAGTATGAAACAAATAAAATGGTTTTGATGGACTACAAGATTTTGAAATATATTTAACTCGATGATCTTTAGATAAAAGACAACTTTCACATTGAAAAATAGAGCAACCCACTCCTTAAACAAATTAGGAAATAAATATTTTAAATAAAGGAAACTAGGATGTCCTAACCTAAGATGCCATTGCATTATTTTATCAGAAACAGAATTTGAACTGGTACTACTAAGCCCTTGAGCTTTTTTATTACCTAGGAAATCCTCACTGAAATAGTAGAGCCCATTTATTTCTCTAGCACTGCCAATCATCTTCCCTAAGTTTTGGTCCTGAAATTGACAAAGAGAGTCAAAAAAGATAACACGACAGTTGGAATCCTTTGAGGGTTTACTGACAGATAAAAGATTACAAGCAAGTTTAGGAACATGAAGTACAGATTTAAGATCAATACTTTCAGAAAGTTTAACAGAACCCTTGCCTGCAATAGGTGAAAAACTACCATATGCTATTCTTATTTTTTCATTACCAGAACAGGGAGTGTATGAACTAAATAGATTAGACAGGTCAGTCATATGATCAGATGCTCCTGAATCAATGATCCATGGAGTAGAATTAAAGACACTGGATAAGGCTAATGAATTTCTACCTGAATGAGCCAATGAACTATTAGATATACCAGATGTCGGATTGGACTTTAGTAGTTTCAGGAGTTGATTGAGCTGTTCTTTGCTAAAGGAACCCATATTTGCTTCAGGAACCCATATTTGCTTCATTGGCAGAGGCTTGTGACCGCTTTTGCTTCGGCTTCCAATTTGTTGGTTTTCCATGGATATGCCAACAAGTTTCTTGAGTATGGCGTGGTTTGTTGCAATGGTCACACCACCCTCGAGGCTTGTCATCAATCTTACGCAAATCAGGGACATTCTGTCCACCAACATTAGCTTTTGCAGTGATCAATGTAGAGTTCTTGATCAGACTACTGGTGCGAGAGTAGAATTTACAACCGAAGCAAAACCTGACATGGTGGTAAAAAACAGCAGCGGCTCTTGGAAAAATATGGTGATTTAGGGTTTGGCAAGAAAGAAAAGTTCTTGATGAGAAAGTGGCTATGAAGGCTTAAGGTAAAAAAATCAGCAATGAAGGCTAAAGAAGAAATTGTAGAAAAATCAGCAATGAAGGCTGAAAAAGTGACTGATTTCCAAGAAAAAACCTAAAGCTCTGATACCATGTGGAATTTCAGAATATTTTATTTCTGAATCTTGCTTGAATGATACAAAATTCTAAGGATTATATAATGCTACTGTTAAGAAGTAAATAGGAAACTAAATCAGTCTAAATCTAATCCCCATAATTGAGGAATTGTCTAACCTTAATTCTAGGGATACAGATATTTACACATTTAATATAGTTGACTTTTCCACAGGTACCAATGGAAAAGCCAAATCTCTATATGTTCTCATCCCTCTATCTATCCCTACTCTCTATATCAATGTCAAAACATTTAGTTCTCTGCATTTGTGCATTGAAACAGAGTTTTGAAAGTGCAGGTCAAAAAGGATGCTGAAGAATTGTTTACAATGTCAACTGGCTTCACTCCCCTCTTGGGTTGGTTATTGTTTGTGTTTATCATAAAACATTCAAAATACATGGAAAACAGAATAGGAAAAGCCTAGAGTTCAAGAAAACTACTAATATTACTGAATAATAATGAAATGAATAAAGCACAAATCAGTCTGTGTATGCACAAAGTGACACAGAAATAAAGGCTAGCTGACAACAGTTTTAAATCATAACCAATGAGAAGATGAGAGTAGGCTAAAATTATTAAATACAAACCTGATAGGTCCATGAAGCCTTGGATAGGTCTATATCCCCATTTTTAAATCCAGTAAGCTTAATTTGGCCTCTAAACCCAGCACCATCTCTCTCTAGAAAGGCACCGTAGTTCTGTATCATCATTGCAAAATTTAGTGCTATGACATCAGAGATCCATAATCACCATTCCATTTGAGACAAGTTCTTAAATAGAAATATAAAATCAAGAAACCACTGAGAATAATAACCATGTATCACTAAAGTGACTAAAAATCAGTAAAACCAATAAGATCCAAAATATATTGCACATTTCAAATGAACCTGTAAAAAAATAATAACAAAGGGAAAAGAAGAATAATAATAATCTTATTTCTTCTGGCTGAATTTTACAATCTTAAATAGTATGATAAGTAACTATAAATTAGGAAAGAAACAGAAAATCTGGGAATCAGTGATACATATCTGATATCCCTTTATTTTAGGAACAAATTAAGTCAATCATTAAAAGCTAATCCCTAGGAATTAGATTACAACTAATTCCTAAAATCCGGTTGTAAATTATTGACTTCCACATTAATTTACCGACACTCCCCCTCAAGTTGGTGCAAAGATGTCTGTCATGCCCAACTTGCTAACTTGAAGCTCAAATTGCTGTCTCACCAAGCCCTTGGTTAGAATGTCTGCAACTTGCTGTGTGGTAGGAATAAATGGAGTACAAATTACTCCTCCTTCAAGTTTTTCTTTTATAAAGTGTCTGTCAATCTCAACATGTTTCATCCTGTCATGTAAAACTGGATTATAGGCAATGCTGATAGCTGCCTTGTTATCACAGTACAAATTCATAGAAAGACTAACTGGCCTCTTAAGTTCTTCTAGTACCCTTTTTAGCCAAAGTACCTCACAAACTCCTTGAGCCATTGACCTATACTCAGCTTCAGCACTACTCCTGGCAACAACACTCTGCTTCTTGCTTCTCCAAGTGACTAAATTGCCATATACGAACGTATAGTACCCTGATGTTGACCTTCTATCAATGACTGAACCTGCCCAATCAGCATCTGCATACACCTCTATTCCTCTCTTCTCATTCTTCTTGAAGAAGAGTCCTTTCCCTGGTGTACCCTTCAGATATCGAAGAATTCGATACACAGCCTCAAGATGTTCCTCATATGGGGAATGCATAAATTGACTCACCATGCTCACAACAAAAGCAATATCTGGTCGAGTATGGGACAAGTAAATTAGTCTCCCAACCAACCTTTGATATCTCCCTGTATCAACTGGAACACCATCTTTCACCTCTCCAAGCTTAGCATTAACTTCTATTGGGGTGTCAGAAGGTTTGCATCCACTCATCCCAGTTTCTTTCAAGAGATCTAATATATATTTTCGTTGTGACACTACAATACCCTTTTTCGATCTTGCAACTTCCATTCCAAGAAAATATCATAACTAGCCAAAGCTTTTAACAAACTTTGTGAATCTCTCAACCAAGCTCTAGGTGACTGTTTAAGACCATATAAAGATTTTTTTAGCTTGCATACCTTGGATCCAAACCCCTCAGTAAAATCAGATGGAGGCTCCATATAGACTTCCTCCTCTAGGTCTCCATTCAGAAAGGCATTCTTCGCATCCAATTGATTTAATGGCCAATCAAGGTTAGCTGCAACAGACAAGAGTACTCGAACTGTATTTAGTTTTGCCACTGGAGAAATAAGTTTCAGAGTAGTCAATTCCATAAGTCTGAATGAAGCCTTTAGCTACTAAACGAGCCTTGTATCTCTCCAAGGATCCATCTGAATTATACTTCACAATGAACACCCATTTACAGCCAACAATTGTCTTATCATGTGGCAGATCCACCTTCTCCCAAGTAGCATTCTTCTCCAGAGCTCTCATCTCCTCAAATATAGCTTCTTTCCACTCAGGAACATTTAGAGCCTCCTTTACACTGTTTGGAATGACCACACTAGACACTTGTGAAATAAAAGCACGATAAGGAGATGACACATTTTTGTAAGATATAAAATTAGACAAAGGATGTTTTGTACAAGACCTAACACCTTTCCTAAGAGCAATGGGAAGATCAAGTTGATTTGAAGAATTTGACACAAAATTACCTGGAAGATTATTGTCAAGAATTTTTGAAGAGTTATTGTTGATCTCATGATCTAACCACTGATTAGATTCCTGGTGCTGCAAGACAGTGTCTCTTCTTTTTTGCGCTTGATACTCCTTTGAATACACAAGACCTTTGTATCGTTTCGCACCCATTTCTGTTGTTTCAGTATTTTGATTTTGAGATGGCACTAATGAAGGTTGTCCAACAGTTTCAACATTTAATTCATTTGTTTTCCCAAATTTTGTGTTTTCTTCTTCATTTTCTATAAGAGACTGTTTAGTTGGAACATCATCATGACCAAACTCAAATGTTAAATCAGAACCATTTAACAATACATCTTCACTACTGCTCTCCCCCTGAAGATGGGAATTGCTATAATATGACTGTCCTTCAAAGAATGTTACATCCATTGACACAAACATTTTTGCAAAACTGGATCAAAACATTTGTAACCTCTTTGTTTTGTAGGATAGCCTACAAAAATACATTTATGTGCTTTTGGATCAAGTTTTGTACGTCTAGGGTCATGATTGTGAACAAAAGCAGTACTTCCAAAAATTTTTAAGGGAATGACTGTTGTTAGCCAGAGGTGGGAAAACATTCATTGAAAACATTTATTGGTGTTTTGAATTTTAAAATTCTTGTAAGCATTCTATTGATCAGATATGTGGCTGTTAAAATTGCTTCTCCCCAAAGATATTTTGGAACCTTAGTTGTAAAACTTAGAGCTCTAGCAACTTCGAGGAGATGTTTGTTTTTTTTTTTTTACACCCCGTTCTATTGAGGTGTATTATTGCAAGAACTTTGATGCACAATCCCTTTCTCAGCAAAAAAATTTCCTAACACATTGTTAAAATACTCCTTTCCATTATCACTTCGAAAAATTTTAATTTGAGTCTGAAATTGTGTTTGAACCATTGTGTAAAAATTTTTGAACACATTTTCAGCATCAGATTTTTCTTTTAGAAGGAAAACCCAAGTAACCCTAGTATGGTCATCAATAAATGTGATGAACCAACGTTTTCCAGAAAATATTGTCACTTTAGAAGGACCCCATATGTCACTATGAATGATGGTAAATGGCTTTGATTTTTTATAAGGTTGAGAAGGAAAAAATAGCACGATGATGTTTAGCTAATTCACAAAATTCACACCAGAAAACAGAAGGTTTTTTATTCATGAATAACTTGGGTAACAAATTCTTTAAATATTGAAAATTAGGATGTCCTAATCGATAATGCCATAACATAATCTCACTGTCACTGGAACTAGAAATAGAATTGAAACAAGTTTGCAGATCTTGCCTTCCAAAGGTTGATCCTTTATTAAAAATATAGAGGCCACCATCCTGTCTAGCACTGCCAATCATCTTCCCCGAGGTTAAATCCTGAAACTCACTATAGGGAGACCAAAAATTAACTTGAAAATTATGATCACAAGTTAGTTTACTAACAGACAAGAGATTATAAGACAAATGAGGAGCATGAAGAACATCTAAGGGTTAAAAAGGGGGAAATAGTAATTTTGCCTTTCCCAGCAATTGTAGCAAAGGAACCATCAGCAATTTTAATCTTTTGATTTCCTGCACAAGGTATATATGACAAAAACGATTGCGATGTCCCTGTCATATGATCAGTAGCACCTGAATCTAAGATCCAGGAGTCATTAGAATTGGTATAAGTGATGGTTGCAGTGAAAAAATTACCTGACTGTGGTAAAGTGCAGTTTGAACTAGAGTTTCCTATAGATTGGGACTGAAACATTTTGTATAGGTGCTCTATTTGCTCTTTGGTGAAAGGAAGAGAATTTGAGGATGACTGTTGCCCTTGATCCGCATTGCTAACTTGAAATGCACGAGAATCTCCCCCTAATTGTGCATCACCTCCAGGTTTTTTCTTCCAATTCGCAGGTTTTCCATGAAGCTTCCAACAAGTCTCCCGTGCATGCCAAGGCTTCCGACAATGATCACCCAAGGCCTTTGTTTACCCCCTCACCTATCTCCTTCCGAATTAGTACCCCGAGCGACAAGGGTGGATGCATCAATGTCTATTTTTGGTTCCTTGGCTTTCTTCAACATCACTTGTCTTCGAGCTTCTTCTCTACGCACCTCGAAGAAGACTTCTCTGATAGAAGGTAAGGGTTTTCGTCCTAGTATTCGCCCTAGAACCTCATCAAGGTCTTTATTTAGACCAGCTAAAAATACAAACACACGACTTCTCTCCATCTTCTTCTTGTATCGAATACTGTCATTTGTGCATTCCCACTTTTCATCTTCGAACATATCCAATTCCTGCCAAAGCGTCATCATCTCGTTATAGTAGGTTGTTACCTCTCAATCCCCTTGTTGCATTCGCCACATCTGGGTATTTAATTCGAACAATTGAGAATGATTCTCCAAGTCGGAATAAGTTTCTCGAACCGCTTCCCAAACATCTCGTGTGGTTGGCAGAAACATGAAAGGTTTTCCCACAATTGGATCCATAGAGTTGATCAACCATGCAGTAACCATTGAATTTTCTGATCGCCATTGCTTGTATTTGGGATCACTAATATCTGGCTGTTTCACTTCGCCATTCAAATACCCAAGTTTCCCCTTACCGTCGATCACCAAACGCACAGATTGAGACCACTCAAGATAATTTTTACCATTCAGTTTGTGAATAGTAATCTGAAGTGAATTTTCAGTGAAAGAAATAGCTGAAAGTGGTTGAGAAATTCCCTCTGAAGATGTCGTGCCACTAGTAGTTTCTGAAGAGGCTGTATTCGAGCCAACCATGGCAGCCTTAAAATTCATGATCAAGCCCTAGAAGCTCTGACACCATGTAAAAAAATAATAACAAAGGGAAAAGAAGAAGAATAATAATCTTATTTCTTCTGGCTGAATTTTACAATCTTAAATAGTATGATAAGTAACTATAAATTAGAAAGAAACAGAAATCTGGGAATCAGTGATACATATATGATATCCCTTTATTTTAGGAACAAATTAAGTCAATTATTAAAAGCTAATCCCTAGGAATTAGATTACAACTAATTCCAAAAATCAGGTTGTAAATTATTGACTTCCACATTAATTTACCGACAGAATCAAGGGAACAATCTGCTTCAGTCCAACAGAATATAGTTCATGTGGAAATCCGAAGAACCTAGATTTCTCAATGCTACAAAATTTTAATTTCTTTGTTTTGAACAATATGGAGCTGATCCTAAATTTTGCTATAACCCAACTTGCAGAACATGAGTACACAAGAGAAACAAACATAAATAACCTAAGCATGAACAGTTTCAGACACTAAATTAACAAGTCTGCAACACTACGAATACAATTTAGGCACATCCCAGTGATTTAGCAGTTTAAAACATTTCTTTCATTGCCACCAATGTAACAAGAAAATGTGAATGAAGGATTAGAGACAGGCTTAATAACAGTCAGTCCTTCAAACCTGATTTATGATTTATGATTTATGAATGGATAAATGAAAATTTGAACATCTATAGTCGACAGTCAAAAATCCAAGAGGAAGATTTTGACTTCTTTCAAATCCTTCACAACAAGGAAATACGCAAAGAAGGGTTAGAGCCTTAAAAACACACCAAACTGTATTCAGTTAATCAAATTTGATCTATAAAAGGCAATCAAAATATTGAATGCCAATAGTTAATAGATGATAGTCAAGAACCATGAGGAAACATTTGACCTTACTCAGGTCTTATAAAGGGACCAGATCCTTCCCATCCTATCACTTATGCATCCACCACAATACATTCTATGGAAACAACTTGACACAATAATATTGCCGCAATTACCTTATTATAGTTCAAAACCTTCTCACAATGATATTGTAACCAACAAAGTCCTAAAGTACGTTTGAAAAAAAATACATCTCATAATACGCTGCTAGAAAAAAAGTGATAAATTTTTTTATGCTTTTAGGAAATCATCATCATTATCATATCTAGAGCCTTTATTCATTCTTTCTTAAAACTATTAGTAACATGAATAAACATAACAAATTTACTCGATGCTTGCATATGTGATATGCAAAGAAATAGGATACAAATGATCTTTCATTTATAAGGGATAAAGAGTTTATTCTGGTGTTCTATTTCAAGAACCAAAGACCCAATTGTAGGAGTTTTCAGGGTATGGATCCTTGAATCAGGCAGTGAGACAATTGACAACTGTGTTTCTCTTTAGCTGTGGCAATAATTTTCTAATCAGGTACATTTCTCTTTAGTTAGTCTCCTATAAATGCCAATCTCATATGATTTATATGCATCTAAATTGAAGGCACCTAACATCTACCATATTCATTAGCTGCAAATTTGCAACTAAGTCAGTCTGAACACCATTATTGAAGTGAGCCTCTTGTAGTTCTCTAGTAACGTTTTCACATTATGCTAAGCAGCACCTCTGAGACAATTATTCTGCCTAACCATTACAAGAATCTTAAAGGATAATAATCAGATGCTGGGAAGAAACATAACCAGTTTTTACCTGCAAACCAACGGTCTGAGATAACAATATTAAATCACTGTAACCTTGGTGAAATTGAAGAGGCTGCACCACCTTGACCCAGTGACCACTTGTGCTGCCTTCAGTTCCAGAAGCATGGAAGCATACATATTAGTGAAAACTTCAATTTAAGATGTATTTAAAACTTATAAAGGCGACAAGATCTTAAATAAATGCATGATTGTAAAATAGAGATTAAAGAGGGACGAGAAAGAAATGTGCTCGTGCATGGATGTACAAGTACTTGAATACAATCAAATATGAGATTTACCTATAAGCTGTCCATTAATAAATACCCGCAATACATCTCGCATGCTATCAATCACAAGAGTGGGCCTAACTTGATTTTCCTCCCAAAATGCGATGTCTTCATCAGAAACATATATTCTACATTCCAGATATAGAACAAAGAGGCATCAATGATGAATGGAAATTTAACGGAAACTGGAAAACTTAGTCAAGTCATTAGCATCAGCAAAACTAAAAACCACCTACCACTTTTGTGGTAATGCAAATAATAGAGATAATAATTAAATAAATCCGATGACCTTCCCTGTCCTTGTCCCCACCAAAAAGAGATATATCAAGTTATTAATACTTGGTTCATTTGGGAGTGCCAAAATTTTTCATTCACAAAACTTGGTTTTTCTGTATTCTGCATGCTGACTGAAGAGCATTAGTGAAATCAAATGTAAACTACAAAGTTGTACATCAGTTAACTAATAAAGGGTTGAAATAAGTTGATTCAAGAATAGATGGTACAATGAGAAAGATTGTAACCTATGCAATTTTTTTTTTTATTATTCTACAGGATATGACAATGATAGTCACATAACCCCTTCTAAGTTCTCAAAGCTAGCGGATGTTGAGTAAACTAAACAAAAACCTTTTTACTGGAAATATTTGGCCAATAAAATAATAAGATAGCTGGCAAAGAGACACTCAAGTGCCATTTTATTCCTTAAAATAATTTGTTCTAAAAGGAGGGGAACTTAATAGAAACAATAACCATACAGAAAAAGGAAAGATGTATTAGGACAGAGTACTCCAACAGTAGATAATATTTAACCTGGTCACATGCCACAGATAATCAGATCTATCTTTTGTCACTTTCAAATGCTCCAGCATGCCTTGAACTGTAAAATTGTCCACACTCCATATACCAATTGGCTCATTTACAGACATCCAGGACTCTGCGATACCAGAAACTTCATTTTTGGTCATGATTAGTTCAGGTACAGATGTTTTTGGAGACTGGGTATTCTCTAACAGTTTCATGGAAGTTTGTGCTCCAACCTGTTTGGACATATAAAAGAAGAAAGAGGACTTATACATATATAGGAAATAAAAATTTTGCTTCCATCTAAATAGAGGCAAAAGAAAAAAAAAAGGCTTAAATTTACGTTATAGGCAGAAATTTCAGTAATTTCAGCTGGCTCAAATCCTCATTTTCATTCCATCAACATTTGTAAACAAAACTTGATTTGCATATAAACAAAGTCCGGTTGGCTGACTGTCAGTGACACATTAGTTCTTTCATCTAAGAAGGAAATGGTTATTTAATGCTCCCCTTGGGTGTCCCAGCGATCTTTTAATTAACAAGAATTAAATTGTTTTCAATTTACTCATTACGTATATCTCAACTGTAACTGTAATACAGATTTAAAACATAATTTGTAGAAGCAAAGAGTTTTTCTTAGCAAATGAGGAAAGAAGGTAGCAAACTAAAGCAGAATTCTCAGTTTGTTGTCAAAGCAGACTATTACTAGAAGCTAAGTGAACGTGTATGAATGTCATGATTAAAAGACAGAAAAGGGAACAACAATGGCAGCTTCCTGAAATTTGATACAGAAACAATTGCCAGAATCTTTTTACAAAGAAAGCATTATAATATAAATGCATGTACTTTTTTTTTATGTGCAGATGTAAGTGTGAGAATTTTGAGTACTCATAAATGGGAGATAATTCATAGAGGACTATATTACATGGGTCCTGCAATCAAAATTAAGCACTCATATTTAGCAATTAAGGCAGATAGATAAACAAGTGAAACATATCACCAATTCACCATTCATTAATAGCTCGAATTTCTAAAGTTGAAAAGCAAACCTTCGCAGTGTTGAATGCTAAGTTCCTGCAGTCAGGTAATATGCTCACAGACCAGGATGGCAAAGAGTATGATTTACCATGGAACATTACAGTTGCTGCATTATGCTCATCAATATTTGCAAGAAATGCAGAGCACGCGCTTTGACTTTCGGAAAGAGTAATGTTCAGCCCGTTAGTCTGGGTATTTTCCCAGTATATGTGTGCCTACATGTGGTTATTCACTGACATTAAACCAGATGAAAAACTAGGAAAATAAAATCTAGAAAAGAGGAAACATTTTCAGTTGAACAGTTTAATATGATAAAACATTTGCAGAAAAAAAGAAGCCCTCAATTCCCTTTTCTTTTTCTTGACTATATGTTTAGCCAAAAGGATGTTCATAACTTCTATGCTGCAATACTAGTGTACTGTAAAATTTCAAGCATCACTTAAGTGCAACTTTGTGAAGTAACATTGTCTCAGATGTCTAGTGACTTATTGACTAGTTGTATTTTTGTATAGGATTTTAAGTGAACATTTGGCTAGTTGACCACCCACAACCTTTTTATTTTCAGAACTTTAACCAGATCATGTTGGACAAGAATGAAGCATAATGGCATTTTTTGTCCTCGAACTATGAAAAAGGGTCATTTTGCTCCCTTATCTTCTATTTAAGTCAATTTGGTCCTTATTCTTTTATCAATTTGGTCCTTATTCTTTTATTTCTAGTCGAATTGGCCTGATGTGAACAGAAGTTAGTCACATGGCAGCATATACTGCTCCTTTTGATTTAAAAAGCCCACAGCTGGTTTCCATGTAGACAGCCAGGTGGACATGTCTGCATCCAGTGCACACATGTCAGTTGACTTGTCAGTTAAAGTGCCACATGGCAAATGATGTGGCAACCCAAAAACGGAAAACAAAATTTATTCCTCAAAAAAACTCCCCCTAAAAAAAAAAGAAGGAAGAAATTAAGAGTGTTCCCTTGTCATTCTCTCTAATTCTTCAATTGCCTCGAAAAAGCCTTCACTCATTTCACCTTCATCATTATTTGTTAAATACTGTTCAAACTCCAACTATATCAACAGCCTACTTGTTGGTGGTCTTTTCCTAAGAACAAAGTTGGATTTGGTTGTTGCAGGTCCTCATTGAAATCCTTCTAAGATTATGCTTCCAAACTAAGTTTGATAAAAGTGAGGATCCAGAAAACAATGCCATTGAAAAGGCAAAGATAATTCAGTCAATGAGGTGAATCGACAAGCAAAGGCCATTTTTGGGTATGTGTGGTGTTGGGTTGCCTAGAGAATTTAAGCAAAAAAAGGGAAAAAGAAAAAAAAAATTCCATGAAACTGAGCTTCACTTCCAGCAAAATATAGTAAAACCTACATCTCATATGAGTCAAAGGAAAGCTGAGTGCTCCCTGCTGGAGTCAAAAGTTTTGTATTTTCTTTTATTTCCAACAATTTCTCAGCCTCCAAACAGAACCTAGGGTGGTTCCAGCTGGAGAAACTGAAGGAAAAATATGAAGATAAGGCAGTGAAGTTTTTGGGAGTTGTTTTTTTATCTTTTTGCACAAAAATGAAAAGATAAAAAGGGTTT
Organism: Heritiera littoralis; assembly: GCA_031772115.1. NCBI lineage: Eukaryota > Viridiplantae > Streptophyta > Magnoliopsida > Malvales > Malvaceae > Heritiera > Heritiera littoralis. The sequence goes on along the minus strand of JAPDPK010000139.1, from coordinate 1,553,266 downwards.
ACTTGAGCAAGGGGTATTAATTTTGAAGAATAATATTTTTAAACCACTGCTAGGTTGCCACGTCATTAGCCATGTTGCATTTTAACTGCCATGTCAACTGACGTGCACTGAGTGTAGACATGTCATCCACGTCGCAACCTAGTTCTGGGATTTTTAAATCAAACAGCCATTGGTCATGTGCTGTCATGTGAGTAACTTCCGTTTAAATCAGGCCAATTAGACTAAAAAAAAGGCCACATTGACTCCAATAGAAAATAAGGAGTCAAAATGATCTATTTTCATAGTTGAGGCAAAAATGTCTGTATGCCCAAGAATAGTGATGGCAAAAGCTGAACACAGTCAAACAGCCCATTCAACTCAATGCAAAACCCAGTACAACCAACTGATCTCCATCTCTAGCAGAGGGAAGGGCAAGAAAAAAAAACAGAGAAGAAAAAAAGCTTACTCAGAGAAGTTGACAATCAAAATTGAATACGCCTTAAACTTATATGACTCCATTCAGACCAACCTACCAATTGCCACCTCTAACAGACAATGCAACATACTCCAGCAGAACACTACTAGTTGCAAGCGGAAGTAACATACATGTAAGAACAAGATATATTTCTTTTTTATATATAAAGTCCAGAAGGGCACATCAATCTAGAACAATTTATTTAATCCACTATTTAATTGACCCAAGGAGATAGAAGTTAAAAAAGAAACCTCCTGCTTTGGTCCCAATTTCATATACTGAGGTGAGTCAGCAGCAACTAGTGCACGTTCACAAAGCCTAATAGCAGCATGAAGATCCTTCAGGTGTCCCCATTTCGGCTCACTCAGCAAACCTATACGACAAAAGATGTCAGTCAGTTTTGGACCTTAACGTTCCAGTTATATTTGATCTTTTTTTTTTTTGGGTAAATAGTTATATTTGATCTTTAAGTGATAAATCTATGAGCAAATACTTATGCTTCAATCACCAAGAGTTACCAAATAATGAAATCTTTGCTTTGTCCTGTTTCACCTACCATATTCATCAATTGGAGCATCATAATCGTAACTAGTAATATAGAAGGGCCCACCAGAAGTACGGCCAAAGTTTGTCCCACCAAAATACTGCAACCATCACCCAGCTCATCAGTATGTAGCACCAGATAACTTAATAATGTCATATGCACTTGACCATAAATATTGCTATTTTTTTTAAGACCTAAACATATTTCATACCCAGCCTTAAAAATGCTAACCACATAATTAAAAAAAAAATGAGACTTTCCTACACCATTTTAGCAAAAATATATAATTCTATCCATTTCTGGAGCAAGCTAATAAAATATTCAATTATTAACTATCCATACAAATGCTATCCACATAATAGAAAATGAGAATTTCCTACACTGTCTGAGCAAAAATATATAATTCCTTACATTTCTGGAGCAATCTAATAAAATATTCAGTCATTAACTATTGTACCATATAATAGTTCATCAAGCTCCCTCCCCGCTGGAAAAAACGTGCTATTGCAAATGCAAGATCTTCAACAGGTCTGTGAGGCAATCTTCCACCCCACGAGGTGTACCTTCAAAGATCAACCTAAAAATGAGAATGAATTTCTAGTAAACTAATACTATGCAAAATCGGATAGCTAACAAGAAAGAGCTTCAGGAATAAGGCAAAAGAAAAAACTGTGTTGATGCCACGGAAACCTAATGGCATATAGATTGAAATGTATAGAATGTATTAGGAATTAAAAATAAAAATAAAAAAACCTCCAAAAGCATGGTTATTCCATCCTACTTGTCAATGCATGCAACCTAAAATGAATTGCAATAGTAGAGAGGCCCAACGGAAGTAAAGTCCAAACAAGCCCCATATTTCTAACTAATGCAAGACAACAAAACTTAAAAACTTTTCCACATGTTTAGGGATATAACCTGCAGAACACGAAATTAAGCAACAAATAGAAAGAACAAATGAAGCAAAAAAATACCAGTCTCAAAGGATAACAATAGGGAATATATGGGGAAGCTTAACAGGCATAAGACCACAACAGACCTTAAACTTAAACAATATCAAATGACACAGTTAAAATACCAATGCTACCAAAATATTAGCCAAATTGGATTTTTCAAGTTATTAAACCAAAGTAATTGTAGCTATTATCACCAATTCCAAAAAAAATCCTATATACAGCATGACCAAGATTGTAGTTACCCGATCCACAAGGATATGGCACTCACCATTCCCTCTATTTTTTACAAACCCAAAATATGCCCTTCATAGGTGCTTTATAAATTCTTGTTTGCCTCTTGACCACACTCCCCCTTTCAGCAAAAGCAAAAAGAAAGGAAAAGAGCACATGAAAGTAGCTATAGGGAGTGAAAGAAACAAGTAAAATGATTAGGCATGATCATACCATCCATCCCAATTTTCTGTCCAAATAGTTGGTTTGTTAGGAGAGTTTGGTTTATAACCATCACAGTAGTAATTATTGCAGGTATCTATCTGCAACAGAAAACAAACAAAGGAAGATAAACAAAAGAAGGCAAAGAAGAGATAAAGAAAGAATAACACAAGTTAATAGTTCCAAACCTCAGTGTTCTAAACATATTAGAATTCTAAAAAAGCAAAGCATGAAAAACAAAAGTAATAGCAACCTGTTGTGTGTTCATAGACTTCACCATGATTAGATATGCACAAGCATTGGAAAGAAACCCAACCACAGAATAAAAGTTAGGAACCTTACTATATCACCTGGAGCATCAGTTTGCTTGCACATCACCCATGGAACCCCAGCACCAAGACCCAGAGCCATGTTAGCAGCCCACTTGACATAATCTTTCCCCTTCTGGCCATATGAACTCTCCATATTGCCATATTCATTCTCAATCTGATAAATTTTTATCCAAGTTAAGGAAACCTTTGGGAAAGAGAGTAATTCTTGTTCCAATCTTTGGATGCACATGGATATGAGAGAAAACTAGAATCAACAAGAGTTCATTAGACGGTATGATATTCTTTAGAATGTAACTTAAGGTCAAAATTAATAGATGTAACTGATAATTTCATAGAATAGAGAATCTAGTCCCATAATGGTCCAGGGATAAAATGCCCACTAAAAGAGCTAAGATACCCATAAGCTTGGGCAAGGGCAACTATTCTTTTGAAAATGAACAACTATTCGTCCCTTAGAAATGGAATTACTGTCATTTCAATACACGAAATTCCCCTAATTTTGGTAGTAAAACTATTTTAGTCCTTAAAATTAAAGTTTAAGCTTTCTATACTAATAAATTGACCATATAATTACACCAAAAAATTAGTACCAAAATATATATATCAACATCATCAGAGCCTTTATCCTAATACTAGGTAGGCTATATGAACTAATATATGACCTCACGCTAAGTCGTCAGTATGTATACTCATCCTCCATTCATTCCTATCTAAAGCAATGTGTTCTTCCAACTCTCGTTCCACCATATCTTTATGGATTACTTATTTCCAAGTCTTCTTCGATCTTCCCCTAACCTTGGCCTTTGTTACATCATGCATAGCCTCTACTCTTCTAACTAGAGCGTCCACAAGTCTATGTCATATGTATCTAAACTAACATAAACGACTTTCGCTTATATCTACATACATATATATATAGGGCTCTGATGCCAAATCAACCACAAGATAGAAGATTTGAACCAATTTGAATATTCATATTTTTGTTTACTGAAAAAAAAAATTTTAGAGTCTCCACATGATTTAACAGATTCAACTGAGGGCAAAGTTTTCCCAATGGGTTGATAGTCAGATTAATAAGAGTTCGGGTGATTTAATTTGTTTAGTGATAAATAAGTTTAAAACCTTCACATGATATGAGAAATTCTACTAAAAGTAAAGTTGTCTTGAGAGACAAAAATAATACTAGACTAAGCATTAAGGGAATTGTTAAGAATCATTCATAGTTAAGGCAATTATTTGACATCTAAATAAAAGTTTAGGGATATCCTACATCTTTTAATCTTCAAGATGAGATTTTTCTATATAACGAGTTCAGATTGAAAGAATGGGAGTATGACAGTGCGATTCCAATTTTTATCCCTGATCCTTGGTAAAGAAATTGACCCACAGGTCTCATCTGAACAACTAATCCACATGTATAAAATGGAGCTCTAGATTGTAGTAAAAACCTGCAACAGGATAATAGGACCACCCTGCCAGGAAAAGAGCTTCTCCTCCCGCAGCAAATCCACAATCTTCGTTACAAAGCGCTGCATCTCCCTCTAGAGAGAGAAAAAAAAAATGAAGACCAAGATGCAGAAGAAAGATTAAGCTGTTATGGCCACTGATACAAAGTTAAATCTCAATGAGCAGCAACCAATAGATGACCAAAATTTTGAGAAATTCATTTTTCAACTTCCAGAAATTATTCTAATCCTACGAATATTAGACCAAGATAGCAAAAAACACTTACTGAGGTATATATATTAAAGTCAAATATAAAAAGGAAACTTAGAAAGGATAGATTGGTATTATAATTAGTCAAAGGTTAGAAGCATGCCACCACTCAAGCATATGCAAAATAAATAAATAAAAGAAGAGAAAGAGAGAGTACAACTGACCAAGCAATTTGATGGCTATTAATCTGTTAGCATAGGTGTCGACAAATTGACTTTTCATTAAAACTGAGTTGTGGATATAGAAACTGACAAAGGTTTGCTAGTTAAATATCATCAGAAAACTAGTATTTTACAGAACACACGAATGCATTTCAAAGGACTACATCAAAGGTGAAGAAATCTGGAAACACATTCAAAGCATCTTACATGAAGCAAAGTCCAACAAAAGCTCACAGTACATTATGTGGTCTAAACATGTCTCTCATTAAAGAGCTATCAGTTGAAAACTACTAAATTGCATGGAAAGGATTTTTAGGTTGATAAGAAATCTCCATGCTCTTTGGCCATTACATGCTAAATTAACCCAAAATATTCCACTTAGAAGTATAAAAAATATAAAAGTTTTGCATTTCAGAAACAATAGGGAAAACAACAAACAGTTTTCTAGTATGCTTGTATTCACAGGGTCCCCATACCTTAAAAGGCTCATTGTCTGTTCGAAATTCTATGCCTGGGACATCACGTAGCCAAACAGGAAAGCCCCTGTAAGTCATTAGGCAGGATAAGAAGAAAACAAATGAATTTTTTCTTTGGTAAATAATGGCCTCATTCAGAACCAAAAATTGAGGCATGATAATGAACAAATAGTTACAAAAGGCAGAAAAGAATCTTATAAGCAATTAAAATAGGAAACAATATCAGACCCGAAATTCCACTCAGCACAAACATAAGGACCTATGCGAAGAAGGAAATAGAGTCCACTGTCTCCCACTAGCTTCACGAACTTGACAAGATCATACATTCCTTCAAAGTTATACTGAACAAACAGCTCATATGAAGATAAATATTCTAGTTAAAACAAATAAGTCTATTAACGGCAAACATCTCCAGTTACCACCATAGCCTAGGTGCAAAAGAGTTGTAGGCAGCGCACCTGTCCTCTAACTGGTTCATGCCCATTCCAAAATGTATAACTTTCAATCACATCTGCTCCGCCTTCCTTGCTTTTTGCAATCAGGTCAGGCCACATCTGATGACATGGTGCTACCAATGTAAGAAACGAAATTTGACGGCAATAAATGATAATGGTGGGGAAAATTCAATAGAAATAAAACAGTAAAAATGTTCACCTACGGCTTAATTTCCCATTAAAGACAAAAGTATGTTTCTTTCTCTTGAGGGAAGAATTTCATGATGCAAGCTTAAGCATCCTAACGTGCTTAAGCTCATCCAAAAACTAAGCTTTGACACCTAAAAATTCAAAATTCTAGTTCAACAATAGTTAAAAACTTGAACTTCCAACTTCAAAAAAAACAACCCCAAGTTGAGAAAACATTAGAAAGTCAAAAACTTGAGAGAAAAAAAATCATCGATTCAAGCGTTGAAAGAAGGTTAAAGGGGTTAAAATGAGAAAAGGGTACCTGAGGAGTAGCACGAGGGTAATGAATTCCGGCGGAAATGAGCATGCGGCGTTTGCCATCGATGATCAGAGCTCTGTGGTCGTAAGTAACGTTGAATGGTTCGAAGAAATTAGCAGCAATGACTGAGAATTGGATGAAGAGATACAAGGAGAAAAGCTGAAGAAAAGCTCTGTTTTCTGAAACCATCATCTCTAATTACTGAAAGAGAAAGAAAATGACTTTGCTGATTGATATTAAGAATGGAGGAAAGCAGAAGGGAAGACAGAAGACAAAAGAGTGAAGTGTGGACGAAGGTGCCAGCGATTGGCACCTACCGATCAAATTGAATTGTATTTTACGAGGCTTTTTTGGATTAGGACGGCTACCTACATTTTCAGCTTTCTCATCGGGTTTGTGAACCGGGTCATTGCACGAAGTCCAGTATGAAAAATCAAATCAAAATGGATACGGTTAGATTTTCCATAACTGCCACTTTCTAACTTCAAATGAAATTAAAAAAGAAGCATCTTTTCCCATAGTTTTTTCAAAAAGGTTTGTATACGATACATATTTATAATTTTTATATATTATAAATGTATTATAAATTTGACATTTTATTAATAAATTTTTACGAACAAAGTAAAAAATTATTTGTAATTTCAATATATAAATCTTTTTAGAAAGTGAAAATAATATTTCATGAACTATTAGTAAAAAAAGAAAATAATACTAATATTCTTTCTTATTAACTTATTATCGGCTTAATAGCCAAATAAGCCCTCAACCTTTAGCTCAAAATGGAATTCAACCCTCAACGTTTTATTACATGAAATTCAGTCCATAAACTTTTATTTCGGTGGAAATAGACCAAATCTGTTAAATGAACTAACTACCGTTAGTTTTGCATACGTGGCATGCCACGTGGCAGCTAACTAAGCTATCCACGTCAGCTGCCACGTATGCAAAACTAACGGCAGTTAGTGTCATTTAACAGATTTTGACTTAACTGCATAATTGTAAAAGGTTGAGGGTTTATTTTCACTGAAATAAAAATTTATGGACTGAATTTCATGCGATAAAATGTTGAGGGTTGAATTCCATTTTGGGCTAAAGGTTGAGGCTTATTTGGCTATTAAGCCACTTATTATCTATACCATATCTATAACCATTTAGGATTGTACTGTTTAATTTTTGCACACTTTACACCATGTGTCAGCTGATTATTGGTTTTTCATTTTTTAAATTCAATCTTTTATTTTATTTTAAGCCCTTGAGCTTCTTCTTTTCTCGATTAAGTCCTCTTATTAACTTTTCAATTTTTTTTTGTTTACAATTCTCTAATATGTTTTTTATTTATTTTTTTAATTATGTCATTTAATATATTTTTAAGTTTTCAATTTTTTAAATAAGTCTTTTGATTTGTTTTTATTTTTATAACTATTTCCCCAATTATACCTTCTAATCAATTTTTAGCTTTTGAAATCATAGTTGTTAAATACCGTTTTGGTTACAATCGTTCCGACCGATGCGTGTCAGTTTTCATAAAATCCTATACACTTTAGTTGATTTTTATACCAGTTTTGGTACCAGATAATTTAGCTAGTTTTGTGAGTTTCTGGTAGTTTTGGTCAATTTCAACAAAATTCACTATTTCAGTTGGCACTCAAAAATTAAAAAAAATAAATTTTTTTTGTTTTATTATATGTTTTGATATTGAATTAAAACTAATAAATACATAAACAATGAATTAAGCAAATGCATTAACATATTTAACAATTTTAAAAATAATTATTATTTGTTGTACAAGTAATTTTTTTAATTTTATTCTTATCGTTATCAATGTTAAATGTTTTATATATTTATTTTGCTTATTATTAATAATATTATTACATGTATGAAAAGTTTATAAATGTTATTAAATTAAACCGAAAAATCCAAAATAATATATTGAAACAACCGATACTGATATCTCTCATTGTAAAAAGAAAAAATGAAACGCTCTTTGATACGAAATTTACACCCTTGCTTGAAATTTTTTTCATTAGCCACCCTAATTTTCTTTTTTAAATGGTATTTAGATTCTTTCCAACAACAATGTCTAACCGCGCATAAATTAAAAAAATTCAAAATGAAAAACTCATTAAGAAGCTTAACTAACACCACACTATAAAAAAAAAGAATAAAATAAAAACATAAATATAAATGTAAATTTTTAATCAAGAAATGAAAGAAAATAAAAAAAACACAAAAAATTAATTTGAATTTTTTAATTAAAAAAAGTTTAGAACTCACGTTTTTATAATCCTAATTTTTTAATTAGCTATTCATTAATAGATGTAGAATAGTTATTCTTGCAATTTTCGTAGAGTATCATAGAAAATTTATTAGCCATGCGATAAACAAATCCTAAGAGTTATTTGACTATCACGCAGTGAGTTTTCGCTAGAGCTGGTTGTGAGCCGGACCGGACCGGTTTTGGACCAATTTTTACCAATTTCGGCCCACTAATAATGAAACCGGTCTGAACCGATATGCGAACCGGTCTGAGACGGGCTGGTTCGCATTATAATTAGCTGCGAACCGGCTCACCTCAAAATTGGATCAAATTGGGTTAAACCGATTCGGTCCAGTTTTTTAAATTTATTTTTTTATTGGATAATTTTAAAATTTTTATTAATTTATTTTAATAAAAATAAATATATATTAATATATTTTTATAATTTAATCTAATAAATTTATTTTTATAATAAATAATGTTAATGGTTTAATTTAACAATAATTTATTATAAAGTCATTATACTTTATTTAATTAATGTAACAATAATGTAAAAATAAATTACCATAAAATTATCTAATAAAATTATTGTTATAATAAAATAAGGTTATATTATGAATATAATATTATAATAAATTTATTATGATAAAGTGATATTTGATTCAAAATATAAATAATAATATTATGAAATTATTATTATATTCATTTTGTAATATCATTTTGCATATCATTATTTATATTCATTTATTATATTCATTTTGCATTTAAAATGATAAGTAAGCTGTAAGCGTATTAATATCATTTTGCATTTAAAATAATTGATTATATTTGAAATATCATTTACTTAATATTTATTCATTTATTTATTTATTTATTCATTTATTTAATATGTTTTTAAAATATTAATTCATTTTGTATTTTAAATATTTATTTATTTTAAACATAGATAAGTACAACATTAATTAATTTAGTATAATGTAATAATAATAATAATAATAATAATAATAATAATAATAATAATAATAACAACGAAGGAGAAAAAAGAGAGAGTAGGAGATCAAAGATTTTTTACATGGAAAGCCCCTTCAAAAGTTATAAGGGTAAAAATCATATAATCGTAGTTCGTAAAAATCACAAGACCATAGTCATAGTAAAAATATTTACTATGACTAAACTTATTTACAATTTTACATACAATTTACAAAAAAAAATTATTATCTATTCTTCATAATTTATATAGATTGCCTTGGAAATTTCTTCCTTTTCCTCTGAATTATTATCAACGAATTCATTGGTCATTTCAAGTTCGACATTACGCGATTTCGCATCAAACCAATCTTTAAGGCATGTTAACATGCAATGAATCTGGACTAAGAGTGGTTCGATGGTCTCCAATAATTTTTCCACATGTCGAGAATGCGGATTCTGAGGCAATAGAAGGAATTTGCACCGCAAAAACATCTCGGGCCATGGAAGCTAAAATTGGAAATTGTTTTTAGTTTTCTTTCCACCATTGGAGAAGATCAAAGTTTTCATCTACAGAAAAATTCTGACTTAAGAAAATCCTATCTCATTGAAGCTAGAACTTCGTCGAGTTGTTGATCCAGATCCGCTGGCTTTTCCTTTTACTTCATTCTTTTATTTGCTGCTTCTTTAATTGCGTTCAAAATTCATTTTCCTTTTTTATTGCTACTCTCGATTTCTTTGTACAAATCTTTTTCTCTTCGATTAAAGTTAAACTGCTCCCTTTTTAATTCATAAATATTAAACAATTCTTGAAAAAGATTGTTAATTGAGGACTTTTGATCCTCAATAGAATCAAGACCAAGAAATTATTTATAACAATAAAAAAAATCTCTATATTTACCTCACCTTGACTAGGATCTAGTAAAGTTGCAATACAATAAACAGAATCTAAAAGGATGGGCAATAGAAGGGTAGCATGGTAAATTAGTACCTCGAAGAATAACAATAGTATTACTTTTGGAATATGTTGAGGTTGGGGTCTTATGGTCCCATCCCATGGCATCATTTTCCTCCTTTAGTCCAACAAGTTGTCTTAGAGGCACCCAAATTCATTGGGAGAAGCAACTTTGTCTTTGCATGAGTAAATTTTTATTTGTCCTTAGCTTTTTTTTTTTGGTGGAAAAAGTACATTAAAACTATAACTTAAGTCTGTTTACAACTCACTTTTCTGGGTACGCAGCATCCTAGAGCATCAAACAAAAGATTGTTCATAATACAGCTTGGTGGAGAATTAAAAACAACAAAAAGATATTCCATTGATCCCTCTAGCTTTGCAAGTCCATCTGCATATGAATTAGCCTCTCGGAAGGTGCGCACGAGTCTAACATCCCGCAATTGTCTCAGCAATTGCCTATAGTCAGAAACAAGGGGGCTGTAAGTGTGAGAATTAGAAACATTATCAGTTACAAACCTGATAACTGTCTGAGAATCCATCTCCACCATCAGGTTTTGGAAACCTCTTTGGATTGCAAGCTTCAATCCATCTCTTGAGGCCCACAACACTGCACATGTACTAGTTGTGTGTCCTAGGTTTCTAGCAAAACCACCAAGCCACTTGCCATTCTCGTCCCTGAAAACACCCCCGGCTCCTGCTCTTTTTGGGTTTCCCAAGGATGAGCCATCAGAATTTAGCTTGATAAAGTTTGGTAATGGAGGGTTCCAGGAGATGTAAACCTGCAAAGAGTTTCTCGTAGCCTTGGCTGGGCACATAATGGCCCAATATTCTTTAGTACTATTATAATATATTATTAGAATCAATTGTTCTCTCGAACATTGATTTATTTCTACTGTTCCAAAGGGTCCAAAGACCAATCGGGAAAACAACTTTCCAAGGTATTCCCATGTTAGTAGTGTCTCTGGACTTCAGTTTAATGGTGATCCAATCCTCTATCTTGAGGTTGGGGTCATAGGAAAAACAAGCAGGGGGATTTAGTAAGTTCCACACTTCCTGCACAAAAGAACAATCTCTTAAGCAGTGAGGGAGAGTTTCATCTTCAGTGTTGCACCTGGGGCAATTAGGAGGAATATTAAATCCCCTGGAAGCAAGAGTATGTCGTGTGGCAAGCTTGTTATGACCACATTTCCAAAGAAAATGCTGAATTTTTGGGGTGGAGCAAGATTTCCAGATTTCAACCTAATTACAAGCAGGATTCTTGATCAAGCCTTTGGCAATTTTATAGGCTGATCCAACAGAACATAAACCTAAGTGTGTAAACTTCCAAGCAATAGAATCCTCTATTGAGCTTTCATTTTAAAGCGGGATGGCTCTAATTTTAATTTCAATCTCATATGGAATCTGTGCACTTAACATCTCAAGGTTCCAATTGCCATTGCTAAGTTTAACCATACCAACTTTAAGGTCAAGATCTTCCTTGTCCATGGACCATATATGATGGAGGAAAGTGGTCCAAGTCCGCTCCAGTCATCCATCCAAAAGTAGGTCTATTTTCCATTCTTAACGACCCATCTTAATCCTTTTTCCATAATATTACTTGCATTACGAAGTCCTTTCCAAAATGGGCAGCAAGCCTTTTTGACAAAAGTTCCATTCATGGAATATTTACCTTTTAATATACGAGCCTAGTAACTTTCAGTTTCTGCAAGGAGTCTCCAACCATTTTTGGATATGTTTGCTTTATTTAGATGATGCATGTCCTTGATGCCCAATCCTCCTTCTTCTTTCCCGAAAGTAACATATTCCCATCCTACCATGTGCATTCTTTTGTCACTTTCAGTTGAGCCCCAAAGAAAATCTCAAGAGATTTTGTTTATTTTTTCACATGTTTTCTTGGGGAGATTTGTCCCTTGCATGTAGTAATTGGGAATCGCATTCAAAACTGACTTAATAAGTGTTGACTTACCTACGAAGGAAAGAACATTTGCTTTCCACCCCGTTAGTTTTTGATTCAGCTTGTCAATGATGAAACTATAACTTGAATCTTTGTGTGCTTTGGTGATTGGGAAACCAAGATATTTTCCAATGTCTTCCGCATGTCTCATTCCCATGATTTCACTATAATAGTCTTTGTGTTCTATGCTCATGTTTGTAGAGAAGAAAAGTGTGGACTTTTCAGTATTAATTTTCTGTCGGATTCTTGACAGAACTCATGAAGCACATTTAGCATAGTGCAGCAAGAGGAGATGGATACATGTCCAAATAGTAAAAGATCATCTGCAATGAAGAGATGCGATATTTTAGGACCATTTTTGGAAAGTTGGATAGGTTCCCACTTCTTTTCCTCACATGCTTCATGGATCTTTAGATATAAGAATTCCATGCAAAGTATGAAGATGTAGGGTGAGAGTGGATCTCCTTGGCGAATTCGACACGAAGGTGTGACCTTTGCGGCTTGTTCTCCATTCACAAGGATAGTCATTATGGATGAAGAGATACATGACATGATTATTTCAATCCATTCTTTGGGAAAGTTGAAGAAGACTAACACTTTTCTTATGAAATCCCATTCGAGGCGGTCATAAGACTTTTCAAGGTCGATCTTAGCCATAATCCACCCCTTTTTTCCTTTCTTTTTTTTTTAAAGAATGTACAGCTTCTTGAGCAATAATCACATTGTCTTGCGCTCTTCTCCAGACAAGAAGCTTGCTTGCAAGGGGTGTATAATCCTTGATAGAAATGGACGGATTCTATTAACCATAACCTTTGTGATCACCTTGTAGATCGTGTTACAAAGGCTTATCGGTCTATAGTTGGAAATTGATTCAGGATTTATCACCTTTGGGATAAGGCACAACAGGCATTCATTTACCTTCTCTGGGATTTTATAATTTAAGAAGACTTGGTTCACAAAGTTAAAGACAGAATTTCCCACCATATCCCAACACTTCTGAAAGACTATAGGATGAAGTCCGTCAAGTCCAGGCGCTTCAAGGGTTTCATGGATTTGACTGCTTTAAGTACCTCTTCCATGGTTAAAGTCTTAGTCAATCTTATCCTCTCATTATCATTAAGTTTGGACCCAAATCTACTATTTAGATGGGAGGGGTACTTACTTAAGTCTTTTGAAGTAGTAAACATGTTAGTAAAATAGCTTGAGATGATACTCTTAATATCATTCGGATCATTATGCCATGTACCCATTGGATCCTTAAGAGACAAAATCTTATTGCGTCTTCTTTGTTGTAGAGTGCTAAGGTGATAGAATTTTGTATTTCTATCCCCATCCTCAATCCAATCAATCTTAGATTTCAACGCCCATAGTTCCTCTTCAAGCTTAAGGATATTCATATATTCCTTTTCAAGTTTATATTCCAACTCGTTTAGCCAACTATTATGGTGCGTAGAGAGAGCTCTTTGGATCCCATCAAGTCTTGCTCTTATGTGCTTCTTTCCTTGAAACACGTTTCCAAAAATGGTTTTGTTCCATTCAGAGACGTTAACTGTGAAAGCGTCTATGGCTGCTAAGATTGAATTATTTGCTTGGTTCCATGAATTTTCAACCACTTGTCTAAAATCCATATGAGTCAGCCAAATGGTCTCAAATCTAAAAAGGCGTGGACCAAAATGAGGAGTTCTAGGATGGGTATCAAGCATAATCGAGTTGTGATTCGAATGAATTCTTGTGAGATGGTAGATGGTCACATTTGGGAAACTAATCTTTCAATCACCGTTAGCCCAAGCTCTATCAATTCTTTCCCTAATAACTTGGCCATGATGATTTTTGTTTGTCCAAGTGAAAGGACAACCAACAAATCCAAGATCTATCATGTTACAAAAGTTCATACAATCTTTAAGTAAATTCGCTCTAGCCTTGTTCATTGGTTTACTTCCAAACTTCTCGGACTCATTAATGATGTCATTAAAATCTCCCATCATAAGCCATGGGAGATTGTGGGAGCACGAGAATGCCTTAAGTTCTTCCCATAAAATCCGTTTCATTTCCATTTTTGGACGTGCATATATTGCTGAGATTATCCATGTATTATTAATAATAGTAGGAAAAAGATTAAAGGAGGAAAAAGGGTTTACCTGGATTGATGCGTGGATGGCTTGTGGAGATGTGTGAAGAATTTGAACATTAATCTCAGTGGCTTGCCAAAGAAGCTAAATTCCTCTTTAGTAGCCATCAGCATCTACTCGGCATGAATTGGAGAAGCCCAGTGAGTTGCATACTTGTTCAGCTCTTTCCCTGAGATTCGAGTCTCTATAATAATCATTAAACATGGATTGTTTAACCGTGTGAGTTCCATGAAGGCTCGTCGAAAATCTGGGTTTCCCGCTCCCTTAGCATTCCAGCAAATGTACCTCAATGGAGCAAATTCAAGGGTTGATTGATTCAATAGCCAGCTTACTAACTCTGGCAGCATGATGATTTCCCCTGACTGCTTTCTGCATATGTAAAATTCGGTCTGTGGTGATACTGGGGAAGAAAAGTCACTGTTGTTTCCCTGAGTGACATCCATTAAGTCTTGATTACCATGGTGATTGGGTTCTTCATTGGGCGGGTTGTGAGAAGCGTTACGGAGCTTTTGTTCTCCTTTATTCTCTAGATTCTTACCATGTCGAGGTGTATTTGTTTTAGTGGTATGTTCAGTAGCACTGGTAAAACCTCTTCTTGTTTGGGAACCATAACTGGATAATTGTCTTTCAGTACTTGGGTGAAGTTCTGCAAATCTGGGGTCTCCAGGTTGATGACCATGGTATTCCATGCCTTCTGGATGTCCTCCTCATTCCATGCCGCCTCTTGGTTGTTGTTTGTAATGAGGATCTCCAGAGCCTTTCTCAAACTTATTGTCCTTCCCTCCGAAACCAGGTGCGTTGTTCCTAAGTGCTCGAAGTTGAGCTGCAGGTTCTCCATTGGTTTTATCTTCTTTCTCGAGTTGATTTTTCTTTACTCTTGTGAACACCTTCTGCTTGGTGTTTTTGGACGATTTGCTGGAGAACCGAAATTCCTCTATTTCGTTGTTGTTATTTGACTTAGTTGAGATTGAACCAGCTTGGTTATCATAAAGTGGAGCAGTTTTCTCGTTTCTATTTTCAAGGCCTGACACCTTAGCAAAGAACTGATTTTCTTTTGACATTTCACTGCTACTTGCTGTAGTGGAGAAACTAAAAATAGTCCGTTGTGGTCTATTGATCACGTGTGTCTCCATTTTGGCCTTTCCTTACTCGTTGGAAACATGGGTCGGGTTTTCTCTTTTTTGGTTTGGGTCTTCTCTACCCGGTTTCACGTCCCTGTTCTATTTGTTTTTCCTTCTTGATACTACCATCCAGGGGCCATAGTTATCGTCTCCATTTTTCTTGTTATCTTCTTCCTTCGTTATCGACTCCGACTGCATAATTTCCTTTTCCTGTTGAGTATTTTCTTTGGCAAGTGAACATTGTTCTTTTCGGTGGCCAATTAGTCCACAGCTGAAGCATAAATTAACACCCTCGTACATGATTGTTTGAACTATATTGCCAATCCGAATCTTAGGAATAAGCGGCCTATCTAAGTCCACTTGTATGCAGATTCTTACATACCTGCCCCTTGAGCTTGTCTCTGTGAATGAATCAACCTTTAGTAGAGTTCCCAATTGATGTCCTATTCTCTTTAGAATTTCTTTGTCAAAGAACTCAATAGGTAATCCTGGAAGGCGTGCCCAGACCGTCGTGGTCGAGCATGATCTTTAGGAATCAGCTACAAAACCTGGCTCCCATAGCCTCATTGTGAGGTAATGGCCTCCAACAAACCACGGGCCTCCATAAAGGATTCTGTGGAAATCATCCTGGTTATCAAACTTAAATAGGAAATAGTCGTATCCAAGATCAATACAATGCATTCCACCTCTTGGCTTCCACAATGAAACCACTTTAGAATATAGGAAATTGTAACCCACGGTTTTGTCGAAGGTTTTTACTATAATAGCTTTTTGCCAAGGTTTTCTTATGCGGTTTTTTTCTTCCTTGGATAAAAGTATAGTAGGAATTTTCATCATCATTTTCCATTTCCCGATCTGATTCCTCCTCCAAAAATGATGGGTGGCTGGTGAACGAGAAAATCGTAGATTCAACGTTTCCCATAAGTGGGTCTTTATACGAAGACCTTGTGGGTTGTATCTCTAGGATCTCAACCTCTGGGGATTTGAAATCTCCTTTCTTCGTTCTCTTTACGCTTCTAAGTTTCAAATCTTCCACCTCCATAGAGGTTTCGTGGTTTTTTGCCATTATCGATCTTTTGAAGCCTGCTTACTTTTCACGCTTATCAGAGGAGAGAAAGAGAGAAGATAACCTCTGTTCAATTTGTCCTTAGCTTTAGGAGTGGAGTTTGTCTATTCACACCCTAAATTGGACTAGACACACCCTAAAAATTTTTTTATTCCTTTATTACCCTTATTGCACACCCTAAATCTCTCTCTCTCCAACATTTTTTTTCCGGTGAGCTAGAATTGCTGCTGGCAGCAGTTGTATGCTGCTGCGGCAGCATGCTGCCGCGAGCATCATGCTTCTGCGGCAGCATGCTCCCGCGAGAAGCAAGCTGCTGCGTGCAGCATGCAGCTGCGGCAACAACATGCTGCCAGAAGCATGCATCTGCGGCAACAAGCTGCTGCGAGTAGCATGCAGTTGAGGCAGCAAGCTCCCGGAAATGACTTCCGGGAGCTTTTTTTTCCCTTTTTTTGGCTGCCCAGGCAGCTTGCTCTGCCGAAAAATCTCTGCCAAGCTGCCGGAAATAACAGGCTGCCACTTTTAGGCCATAAAAGCTGCCGAAAACAATAAGGGCAACAAAGGAAAAAAAAATTTAGGGTGTATCTAGTCAAAAATAGGGTGTGAATAGAAAACCCCTTAGGAGTGGCTTATGGGACCCATGCTCCTCATTTCTTTGTTTTTGAGGCAGGGAGAGAATAGAATATATCTCTCTGTTTGATAATTCTGTGCGCTCAATTATTTAGATACCATCTAAATCCTATGCTGTTACTTGTTAATCAACCTAGATGAATTCTGATTGATGGTAATCGGATGTGAATGATATTTTCCAGGTTTTTGTGAATGATCAATTCTTGAACTGGGATCCACAGAACAGAATCCAAGTTCGGATTGTCTCTGCTAGAGCTTATCATTCATTGTTCGTGCACAACATGTAAGTAATAGCTAAGCAATTAAAAATTTTTATCAGCTGTTTTTGCTTGTGTTTCCACAGGTCTAAGCTTATCCCAGATAAGTCTCTTTATCGTTGTCATGATGTTAATTATATGTACCATGTGTTGAGTCTTATCATCCTTATAGAATTAATTCCATGGAGGAATAAGGTTAAAAAAATGGTAAAAGCTTAGTGTACAATTGGATAATTGGGTGGGTGGCAGGTGTATCCGACCCACTCCTGAAGAGCTGGAGAATTTCGGTACTCCGGACTTCACTATATACAATGCTGGACAGTTCCCGTGTAATCGTTATACACACTACATGACATCCTCCACTAGCATAGACCTTAATCTTGCTAGGAGGGAAATGGTCATCCTCGGCACTCAGTACGCCGGGGAAATGAAGAAGGGTCTTTTCAGTGTTATGCATTATCTCATGCCTAAGCGTCAAATCCTCTCCTTACATTCTGGCTGCAATATGGGGTAAGATGGAGATGTTGCCCTCTTCTTTGGACTGTCAGGTATAGTATGATCGGATCAAGGTCGCGATGTGGTGCTAGACCCCTAACGATATGTGTCCTCTTACCTTGTTCTTGAAGCCTTAACGTATTTGTCTTGAAAAGGATATATGTCCTTTTTATTGCCTTTGTTTTGCGTTGTTACTCATGAGTTTACTTCGATAATTTTCTTATTAGGTACAGGGAAGACTACACTGTCTACTGATCACAATAGGTATCTGATCGGAGATGATGAGCACTGTTGGGGTGATAATGGTGTGTCAAACATTGAAGGTGGTTGCTATGCCAAGTGCATTGATCTTTCAAGGGAGAAGGAGCCTGATATCTGGAATGCCATAAAGTTTGGCACTGGTGGAATTCTATGTCCTCGCTGTTCTTAGATTATTTTACATGGAATACAATCATGGTGCTCAGTTCGATCTTTTAAATTCTTTGTTTCTGCAGTGTTGGAAAACGTTGTGTTCGATGAGCATACAAGAGAGGTGGATTATGGAGACAAATCAGTTACAGGTATTCAACTGCTCATCAACAATCTTAGAGTGGATAAAGTGGCTAATGGATAAGATGAGCAATGTCTGAGTCGTGAGATATAGCTGACTTGAGTGGATCATTTAGTTGATTATTTAGAATTTTTTTTTTCACATTTATTTAATCTGATTAATCTAATGCAAATATACAGAGTCAGCTCATGCACTTGGCCTCCTGGATTTTTTAGATAAAGAAGATAGAAGTAAACATTTCATTAACTTTCTCAATGCACCATTTAACGAAAGAACTTTATGAGAGATCTTAGCAGAAATATAAAATATCAAAAAGAGGATTAGAAAATTGGAAGAAGAAAAGGAGATAAGAAAATAAGCTTTCAATGCCAAATTCTTTGATGTCAACTATGAGGTACAGGTCAATGACTTGTCTTTACTTTAGATAACCATGAATCCAGGATGGGGGAGGAAGATAGAATAATATGCAGAACATCTGGCTGTGAATAATTCTTGCACTGATTTTTAATGTGATCTTCTTTGATTGCAGAGAACACTCGTGCAGCCTATCCCATCGAATACATTCCCAATGCTAAGATACCATGCGTTGGTCCACACCCTAAGAATGTTATACTTTTGGCATGTGATGCCTTTGGTGTCCTTCCACCAGTGAGCAAGCTGAGTCTGGCACAAACCATGTACCATTTCATTAGTGGCTACACTGCTCTGGTGCGTTTCTATGTCCTATTAAAAATGGTTTTTGTTGTCCTTATTTTTTGTGCTATGGAGCAACACTTTGATGCTCAATGAAGGCTACAACTGAACTTGGTTGATGATACATATAGGTGGCCGGCATAGAAGATGGTATTAAGGAGCCAACAGCAACATTCTCAGCTTGCTTCGGTACAGCATTTATCATGCTGCATCCTACTAAGTATGCAGCCATGCTTGCCGAGAAAATGCAGAAGCATGGGGCAACAGGATGGCTTGTCAACACTGGCTGGTCTGGTGGAAGGTAACTTCTGGTTTATTGCTAACCATTTTGGAATAGTAACATTTAACAGTTTTCCTGGAACAATTGAAGCAATTACTAGTGGTTTTTCTGCAGCTATGGCTATGGAAACCGTATCAAGTTACCATACACTCGAAAAATCATTGATGCCATTCACTCTGGTAGCCTCTTGAATGCAACATACCAGAAAACTGAGGTGTTTGGTCTAGAGATCCCTACTGAGATTGAGGGAGTGCCTTCAGAAATCCTGCATCCAGAGAACACCGTAAGTTGTCCATTCTTCAACTTTTCAGTAGGTTACTTGAACTTCTCTTGATTTTAATGTATTTGGTTTTTCGATTGCAGTGGGCTGACAAGAAGGCATACAAGGACACACTGCTGAAATTGGCTGGCCTGTTCAAGAATAACTTCGAGGCCTTCACAAACTACAAGATTGGCAAGGACAACAAGCTGACTGAGGAGATCCTAGCAGCTGGTCCAAACTTCTAATTCTGAACCAATGAAGAAGGGAAGAAATTGTCGTCAGCATTTGCACATAAAAAGATCAAATGTGAGAAAAAAAAGAGTTTGTTTGTCGGCAACATAAAGATTGTAGTCCTTTATCGGGGTACAATTCTCTTGCAAAATGGTTTCTTATGTCACTCCATATTCAGTTTTTAAATGAAGTAGGCCTTTTCTTTCTGGCCATGACTTTTCTCCTGCTTACTCTCTACCAACTCTTTACTTTGGAATAATGTTAACCTATCATCATCCAGGCTTTGATACTAAAATAGTTCATTGTTTGAACAGAAAAGTACCCCGCCTTAGTTGTAGCCGGGCTGAGTCCCTTCTAAAGCACCTTGAAAAAGTGAGAGGATGCACTTGGATAGCAGAATGAGAATCAATCAAAATTTAGAGTTATTCTAATACTTGAACAGTTAGGTTTCCATTTGAAAAGCCCCTGCCTCATTGTTTATTAGACTGATTTATATCAAATAAGAATCATTAGTACTTGCCAAACTATTGTAAAGAGAAAATGGGTATTCTTGACTAAACACATGTTGCTTAAGCAAAGGACATCATTTCTAAGCTACAAGGTACCAAATATGCATAGCAAAGCAGGGTCATTTTCCTGAAAGAACAAGTGCGGATTCTCTACTTGCGTGATCAAATTCAAGGAACAAGTTTCCAAGCTAGTTGCATGATTTGATCATTTATGTAAGGTCGCAGAGACCACATCAGACAATAGCTCTCTAGTTCTCCTGATAATGATTTGAGACTTAGAGAAGTAACAATCTTATCCTGCAATAGAAGGGTGATGTTTTGTCACTGTTTTATAGAAAAGGAATGAAAGAAAAATGGAAATTGTCCCAAGACTCTTATCTCTAATGATAGAATGGTTTCTCTCCATATCAAAAGTATGTACATATTGAGCTGCCCATTTACCTGCATCACATAGTCTTGCTTCACCATACTATAAATTATCCCCATAAGGGCAGCATAATCTGTCACTTCAGATTCTTGAAGATGAGACGAAGCGATTTCATACTAAAGGAAAAAAAGAGATTTTCAGCAAGACAGTTTACTTTCAATAGCCAATTGTAGCAGGCAGAAAGATATAAAAAAATAAGAGTACTATTAAAAGGGAAAAAAAAGAGTATAGCACTCCTGTCTTTGGTATGAATGATCACACTATAACAGCTGGACATTTCTCTAGCAGAAAATTGATACATAATAAGTTTCTAAAATTTGAACGCCTTGCCTTTAAGCCACACAATAAGTTTCTAAAATTTACCTTATTGGATGTTTTACAATTCATGGATAGGTGGTCCAGTGCAAGGTCATTTCTATCAATAAAGTTTTGACAGCATAATGACATTAAAGAAAAAATCAAATTGGCAAAAATTTTGAGGGTAAGTCTGCGCTGAAATTGGTAATCATTAACTGGAAATGCTATAAACAGAAAAGGAATTAAGTAGGAAGGACAAAGAGCAGGACACTATCTGCAGCAGGCAAAGACTTAAATATTGGTGGCCAAAGAAGGTAAAATAACAACCACTAATATTTCTTCTCCTATGCAGATAATATGGAGCACCGAGTGAAAGATGAATAGAGTAAAGAAACAACAAATCATATCTTTTACAATGAATAGAAAGAGTTGAAGCACAAAACATACTGCACTTTTTTCTTGTGGGTCTAGTCCATTAACAGATTCCTTGTCCAACAAAGGAGATAACTGCTCATTTGCCATTTGCAAAGCAGCTGCAGCATCCTCCAAGAGACACTTGAGATCATTCAGTAAGCTTTTGACTGCATTCCTCAAGTTGTTACTTAAAACATATCAGTTTCAATAATCACCTCATAAAACACACACTTAGAAATTTGTAAACACTTGCACCCTTCAAAAACATATTAACTGCATAAAAGTACAGAAATGGACAGAAAGAATGCAAACGAAATGTTACCTTTAATTAAATGATCATGTAGTCCAAGTAGGCATGTGCGTACTTCTGATAGGAAAGACCATTGAATAAGAACAAAAGCCATATAAAACAAACAGAATAAGAAGGGCACGTACAAGGTAAAATACTACTCATTCACTGGAGTCTGGAAGGAAGCATGTGATACAATAATCTGGAGTTTTATTTCTATAGATGAAATTGTTAAGTCACTTACCTTAGAGTCATATTAACAAATTATGGCATGAAACAGTACGACATAAGAGGATAAGTACCCACTATTTCCAAGTACAAACCAAATAATGCTTTATCTATGATGAAGAAAAGTACTTACACTTGCTCATATTTTCTACCCTGTCATGACTGTTAATACAACCAGCTTCAAGGTATGACTTTAACCTCTTTGTTTCGTTGGCTTTGATAATGTTCTCAATCAACTTAGATGTCCTGTTTATTGGAGGGCGTCGAAGAAACTCTGCAAAGAGAATTTAGAAAACACTATAACTAAAAAACTAGCAAGGATACCTTCCTATCAATTGCAATGAATAAAAAAAATATAGGGCCGGATTACAAAGCACTGACCTAGTCCTTGCTGAAAGCTACTAAGTAATCTGCCTCCTATGTTCACCAATTCATCAAGCTTTGCCACCCTGCAATGTCCCCAACCACAATTGCATGAAAACCCAACACTTCATAACTTTAAATTTCTATAGAAAACAAAAATGCATCCTAAATATGTGAATTTAACTCCATCCAAAGTGCCCATATTAATTATTCTAAAACAAACTAAGGAATGAGCATTAGTAATATCCAATGTCTAATTAAAACAAAGTTTAATATTTTGAATAAGATTTTATGTTTCTGGTTACCTTGTTAAAAAATCTTTATAAATATGGAATATCTTCTCCTTTGTTTCTCCGTTTAATTTCTTGTCTTGTTCACTTTCCATTTCTGCAGAAAACAATATCTTGTAAACAATAGTCATAAAGAATCTAAACCAAAACCTGAAAAAAAATGTATAAAACATCATATTTAGTCAAAAAAAAGCAATAAAAAATTAACTTAATTATCATAAAGGAAATTTTAAACATTCAAAGAAGGTTGATATGAAACTATCTCAAAGATTTAGACATGCAAATAAATCAGAAAAAAAAAATCTCTGAAGCATATAATCGAACATCTTCCGTGCACTGCTTACTTACCTCCTGTAGAAAACCTGAACCTCGAGTCAAATTTGATTTTGAAAACTAAAAAATCATTAATTTTCCTATAATTGGATCTAAATAAGGTAATTTTATCTACAAATTACTATGAAAATCTTGCCTCCAAATAAAACAACCCTTACCTAAGTTTTTAATTATGCTGATTTATTTTGCCCCTCCACAGTATTATTTATGTTGTTTTGTGAAAAAAAAAAAAAGAAGAAAGTATTATTTATGTTGCTTTAATTATACGTTAAAAACATTGTTCTACATGAAGATTGGTTATTACACACGTAAAAAATTAATAAGTGTAATGAATTCAATCAATTCTTGGAACAAGACAGCAATGGTGCAAGATAACAAGAAGTAGGGCAATGGGCTAAACAGCTGGGCCAAGAGTGAAGAAGAGCCGTGAGGTACGAAATGGGCTAGTAGCTGACAGAAGTCACATTAGTAAGGAAATCAAGACAGATGGATCAGCATAACAGCTTGGTGCGAGGCATGCCATCTTGAGATTGCTAAGAATGTAAACAGGATAGATACCAGATACCCGACTCCGACCCGTTTAAAATTGATGAAACCACGAATTTTATAAAAACCAGATTAATCTTTAAATATACTACCGAATCTTATCTATTAATTTTCATACTACTCATTTATTATCCAAACACGTTTAAATACCCATTTATACTTCTAAATTTTTTGACAACCCGATTATTAACCCGAATCCGAACTTGTTTATTACTCGATTTTTAACACTTATCATTCTCATCAACAATCTCAATATTTTTGGTTGTCGTCATTTTGGAAAGACATGTAAACAATATAAAAAAGAAAGTAAACTCATTAAGAGAAAAAAAAATACACATTATTCATTATATTCACTTGCTTATTCCATTATTCCATTTAGAAGTTCAACACATTGACAGCTCATTTAACAGCAAGTATATTCAATTATGTTAAACAGACAATTCATTTAGCAGCAAATATCTTCAACACAATTACAGTTCATTTAGCAAATATCTTCAACACATTCACAGTTTATTTAACAATAAATAAATTCAACACATTGACAACCAATTTAGCAGTATCAATACAGTGATAGTTCATTTAGCAGCAAGTATATAAATTTCGAGACAAACACAGTTCATTATTAGCAAATATTTTCAACACATTGACTAAAAATCTCAGATTTGGCATATTTAATTACAGAGCAAATGCAGTGTTGCTGGATCTGAAGAGGAGCCGCAGCTGGAAGGAGAGAAAGCTGCTGCCGCCGCTAGATCTGGAGGCCGCCGCCGCTGGAGAGAGGAAGGGCTACTGCCGCCGCCGCTAGATCTGACCGTCGCTGGAGAGAATAACGGTTGCCGCTGCTGGATCTGACCTCGTTGGAGAGAGTAACGGCTGCCGCCGCTAGATCTAAGTGCACCGTCGCTGGAAAGAGCTGCTGCGATGAGAGCCGCCGCGCAGGAGATGTCACAGTGGTGAGAGCCGCTACGCTTGAGCTTAGATATGGTCACGCTTGAGCTGAGAGAGTTGCCGGCGCCGTCCCTGGGTATCGGGAAAGCAGTGGCAGAGTTTCTTTCTTTTGGGAATTAGGGAATTTTGCATTTTGGGTTTGGAAAATGAAAACTTCCCTAACACTATGTTTAGAAAAACATCAGTAAAGGAGAAGAATGGAAAGGAAAGGAATGTAAACTAAAGGAAAGGAAAGGGTACATATACTTCTTATTTGAATAGCTAAAATTAATAAAGGAAAGGAAAGTAATCCTAACAATCCTTGTTTGGTTAAACAATGAAAAGGAAAGGAAATGATTTATTGTAATGCTTTTTTTTCCAATTATAACGCTTTTTGTTTTAAATTTTATAAGATAATAAGGTTAAATTTGATATTCTACATGTTAAAACTTTTTTCAAATTTTCTTTCCTTCTCTTTTACCCCAAATTGAGGTTTTAAAAAAACTGAATAACTCAAGGAAAAGCAAGGGGTGCTCACTCCTCCTCTCTTTCTTTTCTCTAGCTAAAAAATCTTCCCAAACAAAAAAAAATTTACAACCTTTTTTTGTTTTACTTTACTTTCCTTTCCTTTCTTTTTTTTCACTCTCAATCCAAACATAGGCTAAAGACCAAAGAGAGGGCCGGCTGCTTTGTGCGTGTTACAGTGTTAGCAACTTAGTATCACAGTACTAAAGACTAAAACTCACTGTTTTAGTTCTTTTTCTCTTTTTTGATTTTTTTTAACTTTAAATTATTTTATGAAAAAAAATTATTGTCTATTAGTATTAGTTTATAGTATACACTTAAATATTTTTTTGTATTATGAGTTAATTTTTTTAATAAATTATTTCTATATCTTTTTTAATTAGAGTTTAGTTAACTTATCATAAAATTTTTATAAATTTAATATCAATACCTTATATTTATAAAACATAATTAACTAATTTAATATCATATGTTGCACTAATTTTTTTCTAAAATAGTTTTTAACTCTTAAGAATAATTGATAAATTTATAATAACAAAATGTTATATCCATTAATATGATTCATTTGTTATTTTACATGGATCATTTGATTTTAAGTTGTATACTATTCAACTTTTAGCTTAGTGTAAAACATTTTCAATTTCAACCTATTATCATAGATTAGAATATAATGTTGTATATCTAATTTCAAAAATTTGATTTCTTAGGATGTATTCATGTAATCTAGATTAATTTGATCAATGATCATAATATTAAGAGAATGGATTAATGTAGTCGTAGATCATAAATTGATAATTACAATTTTTAATACAATTTGTATCATATACATATACTATAATATCATATATGTAAATGGTCAATATGTAAGAATTACATCTTAACTAATTATAAATCATTATTAATTTAATTTCAATGCTTTATGTTTACTTTAAATACTTATTATCTTAAGTATAATTAACTAATTTAATTTCATGATTATTTTATTACTATGTTTCATTAATTTTTTGAGTCAATAATATTTTATTAAAATTGATAACTGCAATTTAAATATGATTTGTATCAAATACATATACCATAGTATCATATATGTCAATGGTCTATGGTTAAGAATTGCATTTTAATTAATTATGAAACTTTTATTATTTTAATTAGATTGTCATGTTATCTTAAGCATAATTAACTAAATTAATTTTACAATTAATTTTTTATTAGGTTTAATACCCAAATATGTCTTCAACGTTTGCCACAAAATGGAATTAAGTCCTCAATGTTCAATTGCATGAAAATTAGTCCTAAATATTTCAAAATAATAGAATTAAAGACATTTTCGTTAAATTTTTTTATTTTCGTTATCATTGCACAGTAATAAAACTTAACGGTGTTAGAAGGAATTAATGGAAATGTCCTTAAATCTATTATTTTGAAACGTTTAGGACTAATTTCCATGCAATTGAACTTTGAAGACTTAATTTCATTTTGTGGCAAACGTGGATGACATATTTGGGTATTAAGCATTTTTATTATTATTTGTCACTAAATTTTTTAGCCAATAATATTTTATTAAAATTGAAAATTACAATTTTAAGTATAATTTTTTATATATAAGTATACTATAATATCATATATGCAAATAATAAATACATAAGAATTGCATTTTAACTAATTATGAAACTTTAATTAATTTAATTTCCATGTCTTATGCTTAAAATTAAAAAAGTTATTATCTTAAATATAATTAATTGATTTAATCTCATAATTATTTTTATTATGCTTTATTATTTTTTTAGGCTCACAAAATTTTATTATATAAATGTTTTTTTAACATATTATGTCAACTATAAAATGTGGCTCACTTGGTAAATCTTTTGCTTGGAGACTCAAGGGCAAGGGTTTAAGTCCTCACAACAACATATTTTGCCAAGATACATAAACGAGTTACTATCAGGTTTGGTAATCGGGTACCCTAACTTGATTATGTTAATCAGGTTTGGGTTTTAGGTACCCTATGAGTACTACTCGAACTTTATCCGAACCTGTTACGGGTAGCAAAAAAACTACCATAACTCAATTAAAATTTGATTAACGAGTACCCGAACTCGATTTAAACGGGATGGGTAGTCCCTGGTAACCATTTAAGGCAAACCCGTTTACATCCCTACCAGACAACTTTTTAGACACTCTAAGCTTTGTATTTCTGGTCTTAATATTATAATTTATAATTTTTATTTCGAACACAAAGTTTTAACCTAAGATCTTTAAATATCTCTTGAAATTTGTTATCTCTATTTTTTAAATCATAAGTATACCATTAAATTAAATTGAATATTGGACAACATTAAAATAATTATTAACTAACCAATACCTTAAGAGAAATTTTATAAAGATTATCAATATATTTATTAATTAATTAATGTATTGAAAAATACAAAATTCACTTTTCCAAAACCATCAAATGCGTCAACATTCAACTTGTACCTATAATTGTTAATTAATCAATACCTTAAGAAAAAAATTTATAAGATTGTCAACATCTTTATTTATTAATTTCTTAGCTTCTGTGTTGAAATATACAAACTTCACTTTTTTAGAACAATTAAATATCTTAACATTCAACTTGTACCTATAAGATATATAAGCCACTAAAACTAAGTTATATATATTAAAATTATAAAATATTTATATTATCATGGAATAATTTCTGTTTAATGTTTTAAATATAGTAAATATTGTTATTATTTATCTTGAACTTGGATTATAGATATCAATATTTCTGGAGGAACAATCAAATTTTTCATTAATTTCAGATATTTTTTGTTGAACCCACATGATATATAATACCAATCATAAGTTGTATCGACTTTTATGATAGTTACTTAACTAGTGATAGATTTTCCCTATATATATAATACAAATTCAAAAATAATCAATAATAATATACATGTTAAATTAGTTATATTTTTAAAATTATGTTGTTATATATTTTATCATTGAAAAAAATATTTATTAATCTAATTCCTTGAATAGTGACTTTGTAACTAATATTTTAATCTCTGACAAAGATGTGTCATTTATAAATATAGAAACCTCATATGATGCTAATCTTTTAAGTAATGTGCGATGAAATTTTATGTTAAAATCTCTTTTAGATAAACTAAATATAAAAAATAACTGAATTTTCAATTTTTGACTTGAGGAAAATTAATTAATGATTATATGTAATTTATATAATAACAATGGAGAAAATTAAAATTTTTAATATATATAGATATAGATATTACCTTTTAAACAATTAAAAAAATTAATTGATAAAAGTTTTAGATATTAAGTGTTATATTTTGTAATATTAATGTGAAAAACAAGGAATCATTACATGTTATATATTAATTTTAAAAATTAAAAAATGATGTTATCATTTTTTGAAAATTAAAATAAATAATTGGTTTAGATAAACTAAATATAAAAAGTAATTGAAATTTTAATTTTTGACTTTCAAGATCCATGAGTACGAATCATTGATATAAAAAAAATGAATGATTACATACAATTTATATAAGAACAATAGAGAAAATTAAAATTTTTAATATATATAGATATAGAAATAGATATAGATTTTTCTTATAGAAAATTAAAAAAAATTAATTGATAAAAGTTTTAGATACAGGAGTTGTATTTTGTAATATTAAAGTGAAAAAAAGTAATGATTACATGTTATGTATTAATTTAAAAACTTAAAAAAATGATGCTATAGCTTAGAAAATAAAATAAATAAATTGGTAATCATTAAACATAAAATGTTATATTATTGCATGTTATATTATATTATCTGATTTTAATATACATAGATGTTATTTTTTAGAAAATAGAAAAAATTAATTGCTACAAGCTATAAATATAGATATTATATTTTGTAATAATATGTAATTTTTATTTAATTCTAATCTATATATAGGTATAGATGTTTATCTTTTAAAAATTTAAATAGATAATTAATTTAAAAAAATAATTGATTTACTTTTTAATAATTTATATGTATTTTTATCTTTTTGAAACTTGAAAAGGGAAAGCTATTTTTATATTAATATATTATATGTGTCAAATATTTAAACTATATTCTACTTGTGGTCAAATGCTTTGACTTATATATAAGATTAAATATGTAAATAATTGTTTGACAAATCTACACCGTCAGTGTAATTTTTTTACTTTACAAGCAGAGTTAGGATTATAACACATGTCTTATTTTATTTTTTTATTTTTTAATATTTTTATAGGACATGTGTCATAATTCAACACCACTTATGGAGTAAAAAAACTTCATCGATGGTGTATGAAATAATTATCCAAATGTTAATACGTTCAAAAAATAAATTGAAATAAGATAAATTTAATCGAGTGTTTATTCTTAGATGGTTGTTCCTATTTTATAAAAAATAGAATCTATTTACACCATGAGAGTCAATAAAATATTATTGATTTGTTTTTTGAATTTTAATATAAATTGATAAATGAATTGATACAAGATAATTGATTCACTATTTTAATTTTAATATATATAGATAGATAGATTGGTAAAATAATCAATAAAAGATTATTGATTTGTTTTTAAAATTTAATATAAATGGATAAATGAATTGATAAAAGATAATTAATTTGTTGTTTTAATTTTAATATATATGAATGTTTATCTCTTAATATATTTATTAATTATATATTTATTTAAGTTAAATATTAATACATCCAAAAAATATATTGGCTATATATATATATATATATATATATATATATATATATATATATATATATAAGATTATGTTAGCTTTTAAAAAATTAAAAAAATTAATTGGTAATCTAAAAATATGTAATATGTTGTTATATTAATATATGATATAATATATTGTTCATACTATGTTAATATATATAAATATATATTTTTGTTTAAATAATTTATTTTTGTATTTTTAATATAAATATATATAGAGAGATTTTTATCTTTTTGAAACTTTGAAAAGAATAATTATTATTTTATTATAATAAACTACTCATGTCAAGCATATAGACAACTCACATAAGATGTTTTAATTTGAGTTAATTGTTTTGGCTTATATACATATATAAATAAATATATATATAATATATATATATATATATATATAAGATTATATGGTTATGTTTGGTGCATGAGAGAATTATAGGATAGCATAATTTAATATTGTGGATAAGATAAAATTAAATGATATCATTTATTATTATGTTTAATGTATACAATGATTAAGAATAAGATAAGATGGTTTTTTATGTCTTTCACCATATATTTGCTATGTCTAAAATTAAAAGTAATATAGATTTTTTTTTTGTAATACTCATTTTTAAAGTAATATAATTTAAGCTTTTTTTTTTGGTTATAAATATGAATTTAAGCATACCCCATTACTGGGATGAAGATTGATGATGAAATATAAATTAAAAATTACAATGTTAAATATTATTATAATATTCTAATTAATTGTTAAATTTATTTGTTGTTTTTTTAATGAAAATTTAATTCTTTTAAAAATTTTAAAATTTTTTGCCAAAGATTTTATTTTGTTAAAAAATTAATTTTATTGAAAATACTCTATTTTTTTCATTTTTTTCTTTTCTTTCCTTTCCTTTTTGTTTTTTTATTTCTTTATATGATTTAAATTTAAAATATTTTATTTGATGATAAGCTAAATATATTTATTTTAGAAAATTGAGTTTTTCTAAAAATTAAGTTGACTTTTTAATTAAATCAATTTTTCAAAAAGAAAATTCTTAAATATTTTTCTTTATTTGTATGGTTTCTTCATCTTCTTTCTTATATTGCCAATTAAAAGGAAAAAGAAAAAAATACAAGTTAAATTTAATAACTCAAGTTTTATAAATTAAAAAATATATAATTTATAATAATTTATGGTCAACAGTTATTTTTCTCTCACTTTTTTTTCTACTAGCAAAATGAAAAATAAAAAAGAGAAAAAAGAAAATAAAATTTAAACATATATTTTATAATAGTTTTTATGTTTGAAAATTTATTTTCTAAAAAATATTTAAATGTTTAATTATTTCCAAAAATCGTTTTTGAAAAAGATAATTGTTCAAGCAAATATTATTTTATAAAAATAATAGTTTTCCCTAGTAAAAACAAGAAAAAATGAGAAAGAAATAAAAAGTGAAAAGTAAGGAAAATAATAATTTGAATTAATTAATATTGATTTAATACTCAAATATATCTTTAACGTTTATTACAAAATGAAATTAAGCCGTCAACCTTTAATTGCATAAAAATCAATCTATTAGATTTTATTTTAAACAATTAAAACTTAAACTTTTTAAAATAACAAAATTAAATATTTTTCTATTAAATCTCTGTAACTATCGTTAAATTTTAATTGCTGTGTAAAGGTAATGACAATTAAAAATTTAACGAAAATATATTTAATTTTGTTATTTTGAAATGTTTGGGTTTTAATTATTTAAAATAAAACTTAATAAATTGATTTTCATACAATTAAACATTAAAAATTTAATTTTATTTTGCAATAAATATTAAAAGTATATGTAAGTATTAAATTAATAATATTTTATTAAATATTTAAATTATTTTTTAAATATAAATTTTATAAATAAAATAAGATAATTATCTTTTTTTTTCGTCCATCATCTTATGCATATAACACGACCTATATATAAATGGTTGGATTGGATTTCTTGAAGTTCTCCTTAGTTATGAAGATTGAAGATTGCGCCTTGCTCCCTCTCTTTCCTTGCGGAATTGATCCTGTCTCGCTATTGCGAAGTGCCGGTTAAGGGTTTTCGCTCGAAAAATCCTGAACTTCGTAGATTTCGATCTAATTTCAGGTATCGTATACCGATTCTACCAGATCTCTGAATTTCGATTCATGTTTTATTGTCTCTTTTTTGCGCATTTGTACCTCTTTTTAAAACGATTTTGGTTGGGATTGAAAAAATCTGTGTTACCGAAGTTGGTTGATTTAAGCAAGACTTTGATATATTCGTTTGGGGAATTACTTTTGTGTAATCGTATCTTTTTCTTTGGAAATTTAAGTTTTTTTTTTTGTTTTTCAGTAGAATTGCCTTTCATTTAAACTTTTGCTGATCGTTATTCGTTTTCTGATTTTCTTGTGTGTGCTATGGATTGA
The DNA here is from genome assembly GCA_031772115.1 of Heritiera littoralis. NCBI lineage: Eukaryota > Viridiplantae > Streptophyta > Magnoliopsida > Malvales > Malvaceae > Heritiera > Heritiera littoralis. The sequence continues at coordinate 1,521,081 of JAPDPK010000139.1, read as the reverse complement.
TTTTTATATGAAGATATGCTATTTATCATCCTTAAATAATATGCGAAATTGAAGGGTTTTAATTGTGAAGATTTTCTTAAGAAAATTTTTATTCCATTTTTATTTTTTGATAAATTAAATATAGATCCCCAGTGAAGCAAATTAATCATGGTTTCAATTTGGCTTTCTGTTGAATAGGGGTGTAAACGATACAATAATACTCACAAGTTACTCAGGCTTGACTCGAAAAAAACACGAATTCGACTCGATTCTTGTCGAGCCGAGTTCGAGCTTGAGTTACTCAAGCTATTGAGCGAGCCGAGTTCGAGTAATTATATACCCGGCTTGAGTAGCTCGCGAGCCTTATGGAGCTTTTAATATTTTATTATTTATTTTATTATTAAATTACATATATACCCTCATATAAATCCTAATATAGTTTGCTTTTTTGAGTTTTTGAATTAAATTTTCATCCCACTTTCTTCTTCAGTAGGCGCACGGTGTAAACGAGTCGAGCTACTCGTGAGTTACTCAAGCTCGGTTCAATGATTACTCGAGTTCGATTCGTTCATTTTCGAGCCGAGCTCGAGCTCGAGCTACTCGAGTAACAAGTCGAGCCGAGTTCGAGCTTTCTAATACCCGGCTCGAGCAGCTTGTGAACTTTATCGAGCTTTTTAAATTTTATTATAAATTTTATTATTTAATTATTAGATTACTTTTTTAACCTTAATATATATATAATATAACAAAAATAACTATGTGCCACTAACTAAAACTAACCTAACATTCTTAACCCCATTAGTAACCCACCCACCGCCCCAAACAAATTCCCAAATCTGAAATCCCTCGTGAACCCAGCGGGCAGCGAGCCAGCGACGCCGATCCCTTGATTCCCTTCAACCTTCAAGCTTTCCTAATCGACAGTACACTACCTCAAAACTAAAAACCCATGAGCTCTTCTGATCTTCACCACTGGCTGGCCTTTCTTTAACCCATCAATCACGAAATTTATTGCTCCATCATTTCCCCATATTCTTGAGTTTCCATCAGAGTCGAAGTCAGCGAAATCCAGGGCATAGAACAGTATCCTACCTCTTTCTTGCTCTGGCTTTGCTTTGCTTCTGTTTCAATCCTCAATCCCACCCACGAACCCAAACCCAATCCTACCCTAGCGATGCCGCTCTCTTCACAGAACGAAGGTTTAATTCTCTTTCTCTTTTGGATGAACATTTCTTTTTCTCCACTGATAGTAAGATTTTATTCTCTTTTCTTTTTTGTTTGAATAATACAATCGTCCCTTCTATTATATATGGTTTTGTTCATATTGATTAATAATATATATTTAACTGGAAAAAGATAAAGTTTCAATAATTAGATTGTTCTTGCATTAATTAACTGCTAAAAACATTATCAAATTCTAAAAAGTTAATTTTGATTTGATTCCTTAATAATGGTAATTTTAATCGTACCATATAACAATAAAAATATGAATTGAGCTCAAGTCCTGAAAAGTGATTCAAAGGTTGCAATTTATCAGATTCCAAATACAAGTTCCAGGCAATGAAATTTTTCTTGCATTTTCAACAACATTTGTACATTCGCTGTCATGTTTCAATTATGCATGTCTATTAATTTCAATTGTACGACTGATAATCTTTGCAAAGCTGGGCATTTCCAGAGAGAAAGATTTCTTTGTTTTCTTTTAAATTCCAACATTCGTTACATTCTCATATGCTGTCATTCAACTTTGCCAAGTACACAGGTTTTAGTTCCTAGCCTTTTTTGCTTTCTGTTTTTCCTCTGTTCTACAAGTATGCTTCAATAGCCTTGTGATGAAAATTATTAAGTATTAGTTACAAAACAAGGACTAGTCCCATTTATAAATAGAATTGAGGTGGATGCATGTAAATTTAAGATTGGAAGAATTGGTAGTAATATATAACGAGACCCCAATTGGTTCCATACTTTTATTTTTTCTTTTAAGTTATTTTGGTAAAAAAAAGGATAATGGAAAAAATACAAGATAAAAGTATCTAATGAACACTTGGATTAATAATATATATGTTTATTCAAAGAATTAGATTTGAATCTTTTCCTTTTTAAATAAAAAAGAAATCTTTAGGATGTAATTTCATTGTTTAAAATTAGTTTTGTATCTGAATTTTTCTTTAAAGTAAAACTTCAAGTTTTTAAATATGTATATATGTTTATGCTCATCATAAACATCCTGTGAGAAGGTTGTTTTTATGTGTTTTAAGTTCTGAATTTTATGTTGTGCATGGGAGGCACCGAGGCAGTACTTTTGATTGAATTTTGCTTGAAAAATGATGAGTCAAGATGAATTTATAGAATCAAATTCGAGCCTACAAGCCGAGCTTCGAGCAGATCGAGTATTTAGCGAACTGAGCTCGAGCTTCAAATATGAAGCTCGATCGAGCTCGAGCAGCTCGATCGAGTTTCGAGCTTCGAGTTTTCGAATCGAGCTTAGCTCGAGCCTGGTACTGGATTGTCTCGACTCGGCTCGATTACACCCCTAGGTGCACGGCCCACACCATTATTTCTGCCATCCCATTCACCATTATTTCTGCCATCCCACACTCCACACCGGCATCAGCCGTGAGACGTCGACACCCTCACCTCAACTCCGGCAGCACCTTCACCTTCAGATCCTGCCTTCCTTCCTCACCAGACAAGCCCTGATCTAAAGCCATACCCAGATCTGAAGCCGACAAGCCCCTTGGCCCTTAGAGGCAGATCCGGCGTTGACGAGCCCTTTAACTGTTAGATCCGACGCCGGCGAACCCTGAGCCCTCAGATCTGGTTCTCCTCCGTCAGATCTGGCTCTCCTCGCTTAGATCTTGCTCTCCTTCCTCAGATCTGGTTCTCCTCGCTCAGATCTGGCTTTCCTCCCTCAGATGTGGTCCGCCTCCCTCAAGTCCGACGACATAGTCACGCACAGTCGCCTCTCCTTCCTCACGCACGCACGCAGCAAGGACTCCACTCCCTGGCTGCTCTCTTCAGTCACACACGCACCCTCATGAGCCTCGCTGCTGCTTGTAAGATTTTTTTTATTAACACAGTGAGTTAGTGAGACATACACGCTTGACTTTTTTTATTGTTGGGATTTGTCAGCTGTAATTTTTTTATAATGACATTTCTTTACTGATAAAAAAAATCCTGTGGTGATATGTTTGATGTGTTTGAGTTGAGTGATTTTGTTGTTATTCATTGTTGGTTGTAGAAAGTTTTGTTGGTTTTTTATTATTTGTATTCTGCGGCTGAGTGTAAGGGGTTCTTTTGTAGCAAGCTCATTTTGGACTTTCACGTCTCCCTGCAATGTCTTTCTCTGATGAGTCTGTTTGATGGGTTGTGATTTGGGCACGCATCTTTGAATGTTGATTGATTATTGGAGGTTTTTTAGTGCTGTGGAGGTTGGTTCTGTAAGTTAGCAATTGTTGCGCACCAAGTGTTTGTGAATTTTTCTCATCAGGTGGTGGTGGCTTTTGGCTTGGGTAACGGACTTGAGTAATAAGCCTGCTGTTTCATTGAAATTTGATGATTTCAATTGGGCCATGGATTGTGGTGTTTACAAGTCATCCTTGTAATATGTTATGTCAAAGCAAGTTGGGTCATTTGTTGTTTGTATTTCTATCCTATTATCCTGTTGGTTTAATATCAGATTATGCAGAAATTAGTTTGTTTTATAGTTTTATTTATTTACTGGACATGTAAAAACATTTTGTATTTTTATTATATTTAATTGATAATATTATTATTATTATATATAAATAAATTCGAGCTCGAGCTCAAGATCGAGCATAAAAACGAGTGTAAATAAACAAACCTAAACGAGCTTAATCGAGCGAGCTCTAGTAGCTCGGCTTTAATCTCGAGTCGAGCTCAAGCTCAAAACTTAATGTTTGATCGAGCTCGAGCCGAATATTGAGCTCCGAGTTTTCAAGTCGAGCTCGAGCTCGAGCACTTCACTGTATCGGCTCGGCTTGGCTCGATTACACCCCTACCGTTGAAGATCTATAACTAGATTAGAATCAAGAAGAGTTGTTTTATGGTTAATTTTCTTTCAAATTTTATTTCTTTTTCTTCAATCATTATTCCTTTATTTTTTTAATGTTTCAATATCCAGTGCTTGTCCAAAAGTTCATTCAAGTTCCAGACAATAAGCAGCGGTATTGTTAATTGGTGCTCGTCTGATAAGTTTTTCCAAAGATTATAATCAGCAATGAGGGGATATGATAGTGGGGTAAGTTGCTTATTATTCATCATGTAAATTTTTAAGTACTCTAATCAAGTGAAGAAAATAAGTTTACTGCCAAGCTGGTAGAAAATGATAAGCAATGCGGTTGCTGTATGTTCAAGCTTTATTGCTGGTCTGCATGATGGGGGATTTTTTGCTGTTATACAAAGGGTTGTTGCTCAGGAATTTTTGCTATCATAGATTAAGGGCTTTTGCGGGTGGACATTTTGCTGTTAATTTTTTTATTAATGTTATTTTTTAATATCTGCTGATTTTTCCTATCCAGGAAGTTGAAGATTATGATGATTATGACATGGAAGGGGAATATCAAGATGAAGATGTTGAGGAGGAAGAAGGGGAGGAATATGAAGAGGAGGAAGCTAGGCAGCCTACACAAGAAGAAATGGAATATCTAGAGTTAAGGCAGCAGCTGAAAGATTCTATCAAACGAAAGAGGAAACTAAGTGGTGCTGCTCTTTCTTCTCAAGAGAAGAGGCTTCCATATAACAAGTGAGTGATGTGCCTTTTTTTTTTTTAATTATTTTCCATTAGGGAAGTTTTACGACACTTGGATTCATTTCTGGATTAAAGATTTATAGAACATAAAGATGGTTTTTTTGCTATGCTGTATAATGGTTACAAAGTGTGTCTATTCCAGGTTTACATAGCCTTAATCATTCTAATTAAGTTTATAAATTTTGTCTTCCTGCAGCTTTGGATCGTTTTTTGGCCCTTCTCAACCAGTTATTGCTCCAAGAGTTATCCAAGAGAGCAAGTCATTATTAGAAAACCAGGATTTGGTAACAAAGATGTTGAGCTCCAGTCAATCTGTAAGTATTACTCATCTTTAATTTTGTTTTATTTTAGTTAGAGTCATTGTTGTATGTATTGTCTGTGTTCAATGCTAGTGATATTCATGGCTGTGCAAACTCTGATATGATGCAAGCAGTCAGCCCAATGCGGTTCTCACTTATACCATCAGATACTGCCATAACTTTGACTGTTTAAAGACCTGCATAAGTCTTAAAATGGAACTAATTGTGTGTTTGATTTGATGGAGTATTCATGCCTAGTGTTTCAAGATCAAGTCATGTTTAATCACAAATAGATGCCTTTCAAGACCAATTTTGCACCTCTTTTGTATTGCCATCATGTTACTTGTTAATAGATTTTTTTTAAAAGATATTATTACAGATAATGATTTATTAATAAATAAAATAAATGAAGAAGTTTGTGTTATTTGAAGTTTGATTCTATATGGTAGCTTCCATGTTGTATAATGATTTAGATTCTGATTTGTTCTTTGAAATGCTGGTTGAATATCTTTCAATTTATATTTGGTCTTTTAATACATTATATTGACAACCTTGTGATTTCTTCTAGAGTAAAAAGAACTCTGCTTCAAACAATGCTGGACTAAAGCTTGGACAACGTGCCCAGGTACCCAAAGCTACAAGTGAGGTATTTACTCTGAGCTCTTCTAATTTGGTGTTACCTTTTGAAAGTCCTGTTGTATATGATAATGAATTTTTTCAATTTCTGGACTTATGCAGCTCAGAAAGAAAGCTGAGAAACTTAAGGTCGCAAGAGATTATTCATTTCTATCAGATGATGCAGAGCCTCCAGCTCCTGCAAAGGAGCCTCCACCCCGAAATGTTTCTGTTCCAACCTCTGGTAGGTTACTGCTTCACTTCATCAAATCTGGTTTTTTATTTGTGAAGCTTAAAACATAGATAATTTATACAGGTTTTTTGTTGATTTTCAAGAGGCACGACCAGCTCAAATGCCACCAAAAAACAAACCACCATTGGGCAGCAATAGTGTTAGAAATGTTCAAGGTAAACGTGAAGAAAGGTCTGCCAGTAAGCCAAATGTGACATCAATGCATTCTAAAAAGCAAGCTAGCAATGGAGTCCGGCCTGGCCATCCAGTTGCTGCTAACAATGGAATTGGGTCTGGCCGTCCGGTTGCTGCTAGTAATGGAGTTGGTCCCGGCCGTCCTGTTGCTGTTAGTAATGGAGTTGGTCCCGGCCGTCCTGTTGCTGTTAGCAATGGTATCAGGCCTGCCCGGCCTGCTGAGCCCAAAACTCTGCCTTCTAAGGTGCCTGTTGCAAATATTACCGGAAGTCTCCCACCCAGTGCTCACAAAGCACACCCTTCGAAGATGCATTCAACTCATTCAAAGCAGCAGTTTGATGTGAAAAAGGGATCAGAAGAACGCAGCAAGGATAAGATCGTGTCCCAAAGGCCTGTGGTATCATCAAAGCCTCAGGTTTTAGTCTTACACTAATGCTTCTGCTTCTGTAGGTACCTTTAGAAATCACTTTTTACTTTTTATTTATGCCTTTCTAAAATTTTTGCAGGTAAACAAGCCAGTTAGGCAAGTCCCATCTCACTCTAGTACTGCATCTAATGTACAGAGGCCCAAGAAAAAGCAGTTAAGTGAAGATGAAAAGGCTCTAATGATGATCAGAAACATGTTCCAGTAAGGCCTCTCTCTTTTTATGTTTTCTTCCCTCTTGCCCTTTGTTGAAACCTTATGCTTTTTATTTTTCTTCTTTATTTATATTTAACTGTTCACAAAGATTTCAAAAAAAAAATGGTAGCCAAGTTGCTACTTGCAGCATATATGCACACGCTTCTGCCAATATGCCATGAAATGGGCTTTGGATTCTTCGTTAGCATATAATAGAATGAACTGGATCTGGATGTATATAAGCTTTATTTTAGGTTCTTACTGTTTAAAATATTATGCTGTCGCAGTACCGATAGATATCCAGTCTGTGACGACGATGATGTCAGTGACATGGAGGCAAACTTTGAGGATATTTTGAGGGAGGAAAGAAGAAGGTTAGTAATAAAGTATCTCAAATCTCATTTCTTTGGAAAAAAATACATAATGCAAGCATTAGTGCATTTAATACCTAATTCTCTGTATTTGTAACATATATTTACTTATTTTTTCTTTACAGCGCTAAAATTGCAAGAAAGGAAGATGAAGAGCAACTGAGGTTGATAGAGGAAGAAGAGCGGCAGGAGAGTATGAGGAGGATGGCCAAAAAGCGCAAGCTGAGCTAGCACTGATTTGTATCCATCATTCACAATGGGGGCAGGCAGACTGATTCATCCTTTCTTGTAGTGTTATTTATTATGTAATTTCTGCAAGTTTAAGGAAGTTTCTCATTTTGCCCCTATTGAAGCGATTTAATTAGCCAGCCTTTCACTTTAAGTATATTTGGTTTTTTTGACATAATCAAACATAAAACTGGACCATCATTTTTATTAGGGTAAATATCATCCAAATTTTTGAGGATTAATTTAATTCAACTTTATTTGATCCAAATAAAAAATATTTAATTTGATTGATTTGAATTCATTTGCATTGATTTGGAATTTGGATTGATTATCCGGGTTATAAGTAAATATTGGATTTTATATTAAAATTTTTGGGGCATTTAGGCAACTTTAGATTTTATTTTAATATTTTCGAGCTTTTAATAAAATATAAAATTGGAGTTTTTGATATAAATAGTTAAAATTATAAAATATTAAATAACAAAAATATTTGAATATGATTTGATTTAATGACATCACAATTTGCAGAAGAAATCAAAATTTGTTATTATTCAATTTGGTTCGAAATTTTTTTATTTATTTTATCAATCCTACTTTAGTCATTAATATTAAAAATAAATATTTTATTCCAAAAAACTTAACATTATAAACAGAATTTAATAGAACTTGAGCAAGCCAAAAATTACTTAACCCTAAACATTTGAATTTAAATAATTTTTTATTTTTTATAATTTTCTCTATTCTTCACTAATTTTCACAATTTTTTATTGTTTTAATTAGTTTTCTTATGTATTATATTTCATTTTATTAATAAAATTATATTTAATTTAAATTTAATAATTTCAATTAATGTTTCAAAATTTTTAAATTTTAAATACAAATCTTTTGGTACAGAATTTTAAATATAAATCATTTTGCTTTATCTTTATTTAACCATTCATTTGGCCGTTAACACAAACATTAAACGATATCGTTTCACTATTAATTTATATCTATTTAGACGAGGAGGATGAAATCTTAGCAGTACTGTCTCGCCTTCACTCACTCTCGTGCGAGCGTGACGAATTGGGGACGTTAATGGCAGCTTTGATAAACCCCTCGATCCCTTCCTCACCTTCTTGTCGCTTCTCCGGTCCTCCAAGTACGCCTAACGCTAAATTCGTTAAAGTCTTTCCTCCGATTCGTTGCTTAAGGTAAAATTCAAATTTTTTATTTTTTAATCCAGCAGTTGTTAGCTCTTTGCTGCATTTTAGTTAATTAATGTTTGGTTTTTTAGGAAGAATGGTAACATCATTGGCTTATCTAGAGCTCCTTCACCAATGGATTGAGCTTTCCCTTCCCCTTCCTTTTCTTCTTGTGGTTGAATTTATTGCATTTCATTTGATACAATTTATTAATTTCTTTTTATCTTCATTTTAGCCCTGGAGATCAAGACGATGGGGAAATCTCTCACTGGTATTTTTTTCTTGCATTTTTTTCTTAATTTTTCTTATTTTACTAAAAATGTAATCACAATTCAGATGTCATGGTTGAGATAGAAGTAAAACTATTCATTTTTTATTTAAAAATGTGAGCATTTTTAATTAATGCAGTAACTTTTTCGAAAGAATATCGTTTAGTAACACAAAACGAAGCTTTAGATACATTTTATCGCGGATTCCATTTTCATGGAAGGTTTTGTCGTTTGTTTATAGGAAAAGTCTCCCAATGTTGAACTGGAAATGAAAAATAATGAGATATATGGCGACTATTCAAGGAAGCTCAACGGAGTAAGTCTCTGTTTGACTGGCCAAACAATCAGTGTTCCTTTGTTTATTGTTCTTAAGCCTATGTTTGGATTGAGGGTGGAGAAGGGAAAGGAAAGGAAAAGAAAGTAAAACAAAGGAAGGTTGTAAACCTTTCTTTTGTTTGGGAAGATTTTTTAGCGAGGGAAAGGAAAGAGAGGGGGAGTGAGCATCCCTTGCTTTCCTTTGAGTTACTTAGTTTTTTTAAAACCCCAATTTGGGGTAAAGGAGAAGGAAAGGAAACTTGAAAAAAATTTTAACATGTAGAATATCAAATTTAACCTTATTATCTTATAAAATTTAAAACAAAAAGGGTTATAATTGAAAAAAGAACATTACAATAAATCATTTCCTTTCCTTTCCATTGTTTAACCAAACAAGGATTGTTAGGATTACTTTCCTTTTCTTTCCTTTATTAATTTTAGCTATCCAAACAAGGAGTACATGTACCCTTTTCTTTCCTCTCATTTCCTCTGATTTACATTCCTTTTCTTTCCATTTCTTTTCTTTACTAATGTTTATCCAAACATAGTGTAAGTGTTTTGACTTGATTTTCTCATATATGAGTAAACAACGACTCAAGGCTGTCAATGAGCTGAACGAAGCAAATAGGGACAAACAGTTATTGGTTGATAAGATAGAGCAACTTGAGAAAGAAAACAGAAGGGCTCGTGGGAAAGGTGATGGTACTTTTAACTTGGCTTATTGTAGTTGTAACAGTTAATTATGGTTTGCTGTAGCATCATAGAAAGTCTCACCGCGTGCCTTGGTTGCAATTTTATTGTTTAATTGAGATTTACTATTTTTTTAACTTTGTTTTGTTATTGCCAAGGAGGAATTATTTTTCAATATTTTTAAAATTTTTCTTCCATATCATATACAAAAGAACTTAAAGTTTCATGATTCTTAAATTTTACAAAATTTTCAAATATTGTGTAGATAATAGGAACAAAATACGGTGTAATTGGATAAAATTGAGTTGAAAATCTTTCGATTGCATCTTTAAAAGTAGATAATAAATCAATACAATATTCAATAAAAGTCCAATCTTCTTCAAAAAGTACTAAATGTGTGCTACTTGTATAATTGTTATAAAGAGGAGTAACAAGTTCTTTATAAGGTAAAACAAAAGAAAGCAAATGATGAAGTGAATTCCATCTTGTTTCCACAGAAAGTGGAAACGCTTTAACAGGTATATTATTTGCTATACAAATTTGCTTCCATTCACGTTTATTATTTGGAGTGCAAATCCATTTTGCTAAAATTTTAATTTTATCAATTAGACCTATGTCACTATCAGTACCACTAGAACTAAAACCAATTTGAACACATAAATTTATAATATGACATGCACATCTTGCATGAAAAAATATACCTTGCATAACAGGGTTTAAACTTTTAATTAAATGAGGAATAACTGCAGTATTACTCGAAGCATTATCAAAAGTAATAACAAAAACTCTATTATTTTCTAGTTCATATAATTTGCAAACTTTAGTAATATATTTATGAATAGTATACGAATTATATGCTTCTTCTATTACATCTAAGGATAAAATTCGTTTTTGCATACACCAATCTTCATCAATCCAATGACAAGTTATAACAAGATAACTTATACCGTTAGTACTAGTTCATATATCACTAGTTAAACTAACCCTAAATGAAATATTACTAAGTTTATCAATTAAAGCTTGTCTATATTCTTTAAACATATCCATGCAATCTTTTTTTAATGTATGTCTAGAAACAGATTTATATGCGGGTTGTAAATATTTACAAACAAATTCTAAATATCCTATTTTTTCATAAATTGTGAATGGTTGTTCAGTCCTAACTACAAATCTAACTAAACTACGTCTAGCTTAAACATTATCAAAATTAAAATTTTTTCCAGCATCATGTGTATTAATTTAAAATTGTTTGCCTTCCAAAATTTCATCTTTTTAGGCATCATGATTAATTTCATGTGTAGTAATTAAATGTCTTTTATACGTACTTGTACCGCCACCACCTCCACCGGAGTTATAAGAGTAAACGTCTTTGCACAATCTACAAATTGCACAATATTTATCCGTCGTACCTTCTTTTACTACAATGTCGAAATACTCTCATACTCTGCTTGTTCTTTTTAAGCTAAACTTCGATCTTGATGATGTAGTAGCAATGGTGGCAGCTGATGATTGTGTTTGAGCACGACCTCCTCCTCCACGACTATGACCAATTGGTGGTGGTAAAAGGAAGCTCCTCCTCTTCCGAATGAATATTTGGTTCGATTTCATTAAATGATTCGTACCCAAATTAGGAATTTCAGTAAAACCAAAAGGTTGAGAAACAGAGCATGAACGACGAAAGAAATTTGACATTTTTATATATTTTTGAAAATAAATATATGTTAAATTTTTTAAAAAAAATAGATGTAGGATATATATAATATATTGGAATTTGGAAATTGAAACTTGAAACTTGAAACTTGAAACTTGAAAATTAAAAGTAAAATTTGTAAAATTATAAAATAAAAAAAATTTAGAGAGGAAAATGATGATATTATAAATTTGGAATAAAGGAATTAAAAGAAAATATAGAAGAAAATGTAAAAAAAAAAGAAGAATGAGTATTTATAGAGAAAAAATTGAATTTTTTTTTTTTTAAAAAGAAGAGACGGATGAGATGATGATCCTTGCCCATCAAAGAGTCATAGTAGCCTGCCTTTGAACTGAAGGCAAGCCTCCCATTGTGCATGCTTTTTTTTTTTAATTGAACTGGATCGATTCAATCGGAACCAGTCTAGTTTGGGATCGGAACCAGATGATCCCGATCCTTAATGGGCAGAGCCCTTAGCAGGCCCAGTCCAAAATAATCAAAACCACTTATTACTGGTTCGGTTTTTGGGCCATATAGACCCGATCCAGTTGCGAACCGGGTCGGGCCAACCTGACCCAATAACCACCTCTAGTTTTTGCTCATTACATCATAATTTTTTAAAAATAATAATTTTTATTAATGTTTATTAATTATGATAATAAATTTTAAAAATATAAAAACAATTTTCTAATATATTGGTTAATTAACTGACACAGGATAAATACTATTGATGTAAATTACACTTCTAAGTCTGTTTGTAGTATGAAATTTGAAAATGATTAATTTTTATATATATTTAATTTAAATAACTAAAGGTGCAGAACAAACAAAGCAAGTATCAGAAGCATGAAGAACGCTGCATTGAAAAATATAGAGTTGATAAAAATGAGCAAAAGATGTGAAATTATTCAAAGATACATACTAATAACCACAGGAAGGTAGGAAAAAAAATTAGATGCCATGGAAACAATTTATAAATAAACTACTCATAAATCTGTAACTTCACAGCTCAAAAGCACATCTGAAACATGCAGGACTGGACGACAACGATAAGGGAACAAAGAAAGCAAGAATAACACACCAACAATGTGAGATCAAAAGGACGGGAAAGTAAGAGGAAGCAACAAAAAGCAAATGACAGTAGCCTAAAAAAAGAAAGACTTGGAAACAGCCAAAGAGCTAAAAATACCAAAGGCTAAAATATTAAAAAAAAAATTTGAACTTTTTTATTTTATTTAAATAAGATTTTATACTTTTATAACATTTAGATAAATCATTAATTTTTTATTTGAATTTGAATAAACCCCTAAACTTTAATTTATATTTAGATAAGTCTTTAACATTTAATTTATACTTAAATGAGCCATTAACATAAATCAATCTTATATAGGAATAAGTAATCGATTTTTTGATTGAGCTTAAAACTTAACTTCTTACGTAAAAAGAACATGTTAGATTTAATATATTATATAATATTTAATTATGTATATCATATATTATATATTGTATATTATAAAAATGTCAACAACTTTAGTCTTTTTAATTCGTAATTTTAGATATTGATTTAATCAAATAAATGATCTATAAAAATTAATTTAAAATTAAAAATGACTTAATCAAATCAAATTAATTGAATTTTTATTAGTTAAATCAGTATAAATTAGTTTTTATTCACATATAATTTTTTAGTTAAAATTAAAATTTATTTGAGTACAACCAAAATATAAAAATTTATTTAAATAGAATAATAATCTAAAGATTTATTTAAATGAAAAAAAAAATTCAAAGATTTTTTTAATATTTTAGTCAAAATCTAAGTAAGAGAAAAAGGAAAGGGTTGGAACTACGCGAAAGAGTGTCAGTCAACGTCTATTTAAGGAATTACATAATTACTTCAATAAATTTACAAAAGCACGCAACTTCTGTCGTACATGGACTCTTCAGTTCTCTGCCCCGTCTTCTCTTCTTCCTTCTGAAACTCCATGTCCACCTTTGTTTTTCGTTGGCCAAAAAAAAAAACCTTTGTTTTTCTCTTTTTGTCTCCCCTGAAACTCCACAACCTTAGGCACAATGTTCAGTCTATCCATGCCGGTAGCTTCAAGAACGAGAAGCAGGAGGGGAGCCCAGTCGACGAAGGAGTGTCGTGAGAGCAGGAAGAGAACGAAACTGGTGATGGAGCCTGATGTTATTTGCCTGGATAGTTCTGAGGATAGTGATGATGATGATGATGATGATGATGATTCTGACGAGCCTCTGACTCCTACAAGCGGAGAGGACAATGATGAGTCTGAGGATTTGGATTACGCGGAGGATTCTGAATGCTCTACCAGTTCGGACGATGACGTCCAAGTTTTGGTTTCACGGACTCCAGGCCATGGCAAAGGGGAGGCCGCAGAAGTTGAATTCGTTTCTGAGCACTCTGGAGAGCGTCAAACGAAGTCAAATGTAGGGGTTGATGAAGGTGTAATTCAGCTTTCATCTTCAAAAACCAAGAGTTGTAAGAAGGGAGAGCCTGGCTCCTCCAAAGGGTTTCACAGTCTTACAATGCTTGTGGAATCTATTTTGGACAAAGAAAACTTAGATTCTAGTACATCGGAAGAGCCAATGAAAGAAGAAACCGGCGACAACTTTCTGCCTCTCAAGTTCAGTTTTGGAGTTGAAAGCACAAGTGTTCCTGACAAAACAGAATTTGAGCAAGAATTGGATTTGCTGTGGACTGAGATGAAGTTTTGTCTCACGTCTTCTGAGATTGGTTCAACCGACCTTTCCCAGGTGAAGTCGAGAAAACTGTTGCTTCGTATATGTGAAGCCCTCTGTACTCACAAATTTAAACATATGTAGAAAGAAAGCGCAAACCCATTACTTCCTTCTTGTATGGATTTGGGTTTCATGGATTTACATATGCATAATAAATGCCATAAACTAAACTAAAAGAAGCCTTGACTTTTGGGTTGTAGATGTTGATTTTTTTCAGGAAGGAATTAGACTTGGGTGCAAAATATCTTTCTTATTTCTAAGATCTTTTGGTATATACATCTGCACTTGTTCAAGTGAAACTTGAATCTGTGTTTCTTTTTCATGTGAATCTTTATCTGAACTTGTATGCATCATATTGTGCATTTGTATATTTGAACTGAAACTTATATTGTTCACATTGATGAACAGGAGGAAAATGAAGATGCCTTTGTTTCTGAGGTTGAACATGACCGAGCAACCCTATGTCGTCAAGGGAATCATGAGCTTATGCTAGACGAAGAAATTGGAATGAAATGCAAATTTTGCTCCTTCCTGCAACTGGAAATCAAATATATTGCGCCACCTTTTGTAAGTTGTGTGTGTTGTTCTTGAAATTGATTTTGTGGCTTGATATGCATATTCTGGCTCTTCTTCCCCTATAAGTTTGTACCAAATCTGCCACAAAGCCGGGTTGTTTAATTAACATTTTTATGTCTTTGAAGTATATGAGGAATTGCTAGTTCTATGAATGCTAGGAATTTTAGCCTATAAAATTTGATGGATTTAGATGTAAAGAGTTTCAATGAGAATTATATGAGTCAATGGCTCGTACTAGCTTCTGATCTTTGATTCGTCATAACTTGGTTTTGCTTGTTTCAGATGACACATCCTAGTGGAAATTTTGAGAGGCAATACTGTGGGATTGTGGACTCTTCTGTATTTGATGGCCTTCAATTTCAAGACTCTAACAATGACATGCCTGGCTGTGATCCCTCCGCAGATATCAAAGGCACAGTATGGGAACACATTCCAAACCTAAAAAGTAAACTCTACCCTCATCAGCGTGAAGGTTTTGAATTTATTTGGAATAATATAGCAGGAGGAATTTATCGTGATAAGTCAAAAAACTCATCCAAGGGTGGTGGTGGATGCATTATATGTCATGCTCCTGGGACAGGGAAAACCCTTCTAACTATAGTCTTTCTTCGGACATACTTAAAAGAATATCCAAGTTGCAGGCCAGTGATTGTTGCTCCTCGCAGTATGCTACTTACATGGGATGAAGAGTTTAGGAAGTGGAATGTTGATGTTCCCTTTCACAATCTGAACAGTCCAGATTTTTCTGGTAAGGGAATTGGTCGACTTTATGAGACATTCAAACCATACACAGATGGACCTCTTGCTCGGCGTCTGGTGAAATTGCTTTCGTGGAAATCTGATGGAGGCATTTTGGGAATCAGTTATAGGCTTTTTGAGCGACTTGCTGGGAGATCAGAGAGTAAGGGGAAACAAAAATGCACAAGTGTAGATAAGCATGTCAGTAGAATCCTTCTTGAGCTACCTGGTCTTTTTGTCCTTGATGAAGGGCACACAGCTAGGAATGATGATAGTCTCATGTGGAAGGCTTTGTCAAGAATTAAAACACAACGCCGTATCATTCTCTCTGGAACTCCTTTCCAGAATAATTTTGATGAGCTCTTCAACACACTCTGCTTAGTGAGACCGAAATTTGCTGAAGGAATCCAGTCTAGACATCGAGAAAAGGTTGACAAAAAGCATGGTTGCAAAAGAGACGATGGAAAATTGAGATGGGCTTCCTTGACTGGTTCCATTGGCAAAGATTTTGATAGGTGTGAAGCTGAGAAACTGAGAGAGGTTAGAGCTGTGATTAAGCCATTTGTGCATGTGCATAAAGGTACAATTCTACAAACCACCCTTCCTGGTTTGAGACATTCTGTGGTTGTTTTGCGACCCTCTGATCTGCAGAAGAAAATCCTTGAGCGGGTTAAAGAAACAAAGAATGCACTTTTCTTAGATTATTATGTGTCCTTGATCTCCATTCATCCCTCTTTGTTGCAGCAGTTATCAGATTTTAAAGATATTAAGGAAATTGTCAGCTCCATTGTTAGCATGGATGAGTTAGAAAGGATAAGACTGAAGACCGATAAAGGTATTAAAACAAAATTCCTTATGGAACTGATTAAGCTTAGTAAATCTCTGGGAGAAAAAGTCATAGTTTTCAGTCAATACCTTGAACCATTAAACTTAATAATGGACCAGCTTAAACATTTGTTTAAATGGAAGGAAGGGAAGGAGATATTGTACATGCACGGGAAATGTGATATAAAGCAGCGTCAATGCTTAATTAATGTTTTTAATGACCAAAGCAGCGAAGTAAGGGTATTGCTTGCATCAACAAAGGCTTGTTCTGAAGGTATAAATCTTGTTGGAGGTTCAAGAGTGGTACTGCTTGATGTGACATGGAACCCGTCTGTGGAAAGACAAGCTATAAGCCGTGCATATAGACTAGGGCAGCAAAAGGTTGTATACACTTACCACCTGATCTTATCTGGGACGATGGAGGGATTAAAATGCTGTCGACAAGCTGGGAAGGACCGGCTATCTGAGTTATTGTTCTCTTCTTCAAACAAAGGTAATGATCATCACAAGAAAGTCTGTAATGTTGTAGAGGATGAAATTTTGGAAGCAATGTTCCAGCATGAGGAAATCAAGTCGATGTTTGAAAAGACAATAAACCATCCCAAAGATTCTGATCTCATTGCAACTTTTGATGGTTTATAACAGGTACATATCCCTGTAGAAATTTTCATTATAGAAGGGACTGAAGGAATCCCAATTTTAGACACTGATAGCGAGTGTTTGCTTTTTTGTTCATTCAGTCAGCTGAGATTTGGAATACTTGCAAGTATGCTATGCTGGCTTGGGTGTTTAATTTTTGAGATTTCATGGATATATTTTAAGACATCGTGCATGCTAATGTTTTGTTGTCCCTTTCCTGTAAAATCTTGACAACTTTATATTTCTCCAGACAAGAAATAGGGACATAACCAATGTTAAGAACAATGAATATCTGCATTTCTGATTTCGAAAGCCAAAATATTTGTCCTAAGACCATTTATTTCAACATATTTAGTGGCTAGTTGCTGCTCTGTTGAAGTCCATAGAGTTTGTTTTATATATGCTTTTAAGCTGGTAAGCTAGATAAAAAGACTGAAATTAGTGTGAGGCAGGTATTAGACGTGTGCAAGGGAAGAAAAAAACAAGGAAATTAGTATCGAACAAGGCTTGCTTGAACTTTCTGTCAGTGTAGACATCATTTTTTGTCCAAATTTTGTGGCATAAATTTCTTTGATTGAGCTCGAGTTTGGGTTAGTAAATAAAGGCTCATGTTATTGGACTCATTAGATTTTGAGTTTTTTTTTTTCTTTTAACATTGTACATGAAAAGGAAATTAAAAAAAAAAGAAAGAAAGAAAGAACTTGGATTAAATAAAAAAAGGAAAGTCTTGTTTGAGAATTTTTGGGATTTTAAATTAAAATTACATTTTAGATTAAAATAAAATCAAATCTGTATAAAATATTTTTGGCAATAGGATCAAGAGCCAAATTGAATAAGATTTTGCCATTAAGTTTCCGGAAATATTTGAGAAGAAATCGAAATCAAAAAATTTAAGATCAAATCAGAGTTTAATGTTTAAGTTCCAAGCTTTCCAAAAAAAAAAACCTGTATTTAGATTTATCAAAAGAAAAGAAGACAAGCAAGAAAAAACAAAAGAGAAAGGGGCTGGTATATTCTGTACATGTTCGAGGAATTGTATTTCATTATTTTCTTTTTTATTGTTTATTTATTTTTATGTATGTGATTTAATCATCCTCTGTACACGTTTTTTATAGTTTTTTTTATAATTGCATACATCTTATGTAGTTTATGCTTGTTCACATATTTAATTTATTCATTTTTTAAAATTTTTTATTTATTCATCTCTGTTTATTAGTTGTATATTTTAATGGTTTCTAATTATGTAAAGATTCTAAAATATATGTACCTTTACAAAAATGTTATGAAAAATACGATTTTATGATTTTTAAGAAATAAAATATTATAAAGTAAACAAAATCTATCCGGTGATGAAAATTCTAAAGAACTACATTTGAGTAGTTCTTTTAGAAATCTTGAGGTGAGAAGATTCACTTTTAGGTTATATCAACTTGATGGAAAATTTACGAGGACATTTTCAATATTTGATAATTTAAATTCATTATAAGAATAAAAATCAAATTAAACTAAAAATTAATAAATTAACTTCCTTATAAGAATAAAAATAAAAATTAATAAATTAAAATTAAATAATAGGAAAGAGTTAGAATTAATAGAAAAGAATTAGATAATATTAACAATATTTGAATAAATATTAATTATTCCAAGGATGGAATTTAGGAGGAAATTGTAATTGAGTACTTTCCTTAAAAAATTCTTAAGGTGAGAAAATTTCTTCTAAAGTTTGACCAATTAGATAGAAGGTCTTAAGAAAAATCTTTAATATCAAATAATTCATATTTATTTAAAGATATAAAAATATAAAAAAGTTAAATATTAAAAAGTAATAACAATAAAATAAAAAGATAAAATAATAGAAATAAAAATTAATAAATTGGGTAGTGAGTTGAGTTAGGAATTTTACATAATATATTTAAATTATTCGACGACAGAGCTTCTTCAAAAAAAGCGATTGCTCCTATTTAAATACTCTTGAGGTGAAAAAAATTTTTAATTTGTCTAACTAACTTAATGGAGGAGACTAATTTTTCAATATTTAATTATATCGAAATTAAAGTAATAGGCAATATTAGGATAACCTTAAATTATGTGGTACCATATAGGATGAGCATTATAAGAGTGCTAATCTTTACTCACACATAACTGTACTTTTGAACCATAAGATTTTTTGAATGTAGACCAAACATTATCTTTAATTTGAATAGGTGACCAATTACACCTAGGTAGCAATTATCGGTAGCAACGGTCGGTAGCAACTTCGTAGTTTTAATGTCTAGCTATTAAATTTTCTAAAACTTAATACGTTATGACAATCAGTATTAGACGAGATTGTACTGTAGTTACCAGTGTTAAGTAAGATATTTTGCAGGCCATTCCAGGAACAGTTTGTTCTCACAACTTATTGTTACCCTAGGATGCCTATTTCCATTTTTATCTTATCAAAGCAGAATTTCATTCAGATTTATTCATTTGGGCTCCGTTTGGTTCGCATAAAATAACTTTCAGAAAATAATTTTTGAAAAATTGATTTTATGAAAAAATTGATATTTTCTGTTGTTTGGTTGATATGTTGAAAAATATTTTCCATTGTTTGGTTATTTTCTAGAAAATATGTATTTTTGTTAAAAAAGTATAATATACATATTTAACTACTAATAAATGTTTTTAAATCAATAATAACAATAATAATAA
Source organism: Heritiera littoralis (assembly GCA_031772115.1). Lineage (NCBI taxonomy): Eukaryota > Viridiplantae > Streptophyta > Magnoliopsida > Malvales > Malvaceae > Heritiera > Heritiera littoralis. The sequence goes on along the minus strand of JAPDPK010000139.1, from coordinate 1,501,398 downwards.
TACAAAATATGAAAATAATAATTTTTTTAAACAAGTCTTTATTTAATTAATAGAATTGTTAGAATTTACATATTTGATTGTATAATAGTTTGTAACATCTCAAAACATTGCCTTTGTAGAGTCAACCTCATGTTTTACCAATACATGATTAAAATAACTAAAGCATAATAATAATATAATAAAAATCCTAAAAACTTATAATTAATATAATATTGTTCTTAGACCTACAACAATTACAAACCATAATCAGTACTTTTCTACTCTAATAGCTAATATTGTTCTACACAAAATAATCTTAAAATAGTCATATTAAGTATGTTCTTACATAAAACCATATCCATAATAATATTGTAGGATTAGAAACAAGCACATCCTACAAATATTAACCATTCAATCAATCTGTAAAATTCTTGAAGAATTTATCAAGCCAAAGCCTCTTAAGATTTTTATTTTTAACCATAAAGGCTTTGGCTTGCTTCTCATGTTCTACCAAGTAGTCAAAAGCATTAACAAGAGACTCCTCATCAAATCCCTCCATCGACATAACTTCTTCATAAAGACGTTTTGTGCTCACTTGCTCAGCAGTGAACTTGTCAGTGGCACAAGCAATATCAATAAGTTTTTGTGTCATATTAGCAAGCATTTCATCATTAATATCCGAAGTATGAGCACTTTTTCTTTTACGATGAGACCTTGCTTGTGAGGTTCCAATTGAAGAAGTTGCTCTTTCTCTACCTTCCTCATTAACCTCATTCTCAAAGCCTAGAGGCATTGTGTTAACCTCATTAATACCATCCAAATCAACATCAACAAAGGATTTAGGAAAAACCTCTCATCGCATATCTTTTCGAACGACCAATGCCATCTCATCATACATTTCAATTCTTTTGTTCAAAAATTGTTCATACTTCGGATGTGCCTGTTTCATCATTAATAAACACAATAAGGATGCTAATCCTCTATAATCAATTAAAAGTAAAAAAAAATATACATGTTGAAATATTACCGTCATTGCTTCATCATATGTTTTTTGATCACAAGTGATCATCTTTAGATTGTCGTATCATCCAAATCCACTATTTTCTCGAATTTTGGATATAATCTGCCATGTATTCTTAACAGTCCTAAGGTGATTATTGACATGATTACGCTTACATTCAACATTGAATTTTTCAAAAATAGTGGAAGCCACTCGAGCAAGTGCTTGTGGCTTGAGAGTATTGGATGGCTTATTTCCTTTTTGAGCCTCCTCAGCAAGTATTTCCAAAAAAATTCGTTGCATCAGCTTTGTCCACTTGAATTGCTTCGATGTCCCTTCTTTCTTTGACTTATTCATTTCTACAATAGTAATTGTATTAAGCAAACATAAACAACACATAAAAAACAATAAACCCCAAAACATATAAAAAAATTAATACTAAACAAAGTATACGAATGAAACAATAATTTCAATAATATAACTACTTAACTCAAATGTCAAATAAGTTCAATCCAATCCAAATAAAAAACATAAGAAATTCTTCAAATATAACAACATAACATTGAAAATTTCAAGTCTACACTAATTGGTTCTAGTTATATAATCATTCCACATAGCTTGTGCAATTTCCTCTCTCTTGGTAGTCCATTCTCTAGTTTCTTCTCTCTCTTCTCGCACTGTAAGAGTTGATCTTATAGTTAAAGACTCGATTTCCTCAAATGATCCTTGATTAATTGAGTCATTAGGATCAACTCCCATTATATGGTTATGAATGATGCAACATGCTAACACTACATCTACTTGTGTTTGAAAATCCCAAAATGGTTCAGCATCCAACACGCGAAAACGTTTCTTCAAAATTCCAAAGACTCGCTCAATAGTAGTTCGCAACGATGAATGACGAAGATTAAAGAGTTCTTTTGCATTTTCTGGACAATGATCACTAAACTCTTTCAAATGATATCGAACACCACGATATGGAGATATAATTCCATTTCGGATGCCATATCCAGCATCAGTAAGGTAATATTTGCCTACAAATTTACAAAATTTAATTATTACTAAATTCATTTTAAGCATAAATAAAATAATATTTTTCATTAGTTTTAACATTTACCTTCTGGAATTCTAAATCTTCTTGGGCGTTCAAGTGCATCACTTGAAATACGAGAATCATGTGCACTACCTTCCCAACCAATAAGTACATAGGAAAATTTCAAATCAAAAGTGATGGCAGCGAATATATTTTGTGTTGTTCCCCCTTTACGACTACGAAATCTTCCTTGAATCTCAAGTGGCACAGATACATGAACATGAGCTCCATCTATTGCTCCGACACAATCTTTAAAATACAAGTAAAACCTTGGGTTGTTTGTTATTTCAGGAGGAATTAATTCATCGGGTAATCTAATAAGAAGTCTATATAATTTCAAAATAGCTCTCAACACAATCCTAAAGTAACGGTAAACTGTCCAAGTTGACCTATAGTATCTTGACCTAATCACCTGAAACCGTATATCATGGCCAATGAGATGCAGAAAAATTATAACTTGCTCCATAACATCTACCCACCTACCTGATTGTAACAAATTGTTCCTAGTAAGAAGGTCACATAATTTAAAAAAAGCAATTGGATGCATTCTTATTATATCAACACATGTCTGATCACCTCCATAGAAAATGCTATTAATATAATTTTCTCTATCATAATCTTGATTAACAGAAGGTTCACGAGCTAGTTGGTTCCTAAGTCTAAATCTTTTAAAAACAATCATTCCAAAAGCAGAGACTAATGAAGCTATAGCCATAATAGTTGCACGAATGGAATTATTATCCATCTGTAATCAGAAACAAGTACTAACAAATCACAAACAAATCCAATCATCATGAACAAGTATTAATAAATCACAAACAAATTCAATCATCAAACACAACTGTTGAGGATTTAAGAATTAATATCCAACCTAGCAAAATTATTAAAAGAAAATGCCTAATGGTTTGAGTTTTTTCTTTTTTTTTTTATTTTTTTGGCCATTTGCTGCTGCTACTTGACAGAGTTTTTTTTTTAAATTTTTTTGGCTGGCTTTGTTGCTGCTCGACAGCAGTAACACAGCAACAACAAATGCTGTTGCTGCTGTCGAGTAACAGCAGCTGCAGCTGCTGGAGCAAAGCAAAGCAGCATTGATAATAATATAATTGTTATATTATTTTTATTATTTATTACCACATTTATTGCTATAATCTTGTGTAAAATTAATGGTTTAATGTATCTTGTGAATTAATTTAGAGAAAGTGATTTTGGAATTAATTTTGGAAGATATGATATGAATTTATTAAAATTTAAAGGATTTATTGTTTGTAAAATAAAAAAAAAGGAAAGTTTTATTAGGGTTTTTACTTGGTTTGCAAGTTTTGTGTTTCTATATAAGTGTAAACAAGTTAAAGAGCAAAGGGAGAAGATAGAGAGGGAGGCGGCAGAGAGCAGCTAGTTCTTTGTGTTTGCTACAGCTTCACCGAGGAGAGATTGAAGAAACAGAGAGGGATTTAGAGAGCAAACAGAGCAGAACCTTGAACCGAGGCAGTTGTTGGAGTGTGTAGCTGTGTTGTTTGTTGCTGGTCGCATGAGAGTTGATTGAGCAGTTGAAGAGGAAAAGTTGACCGCGAGCCGCTGTTGTAGGACCTGAGCAAATTTTTCTGTTGTCCACACACAGCTAGCTTCCCAGCAAAAAAAAAAATTCGATTGGCGTGTCTTGGTGTGAAGCAGCTGGAGTGCTTGCTATTTTGTTCACATGCCAACGCCACTTATTATTTGCTTCTTGTTGATTGGTTAACATACATGCCTTGACTTGGTCAACAAAAGGGGCTTTCTACTTTATTTTAATACATTATTAAATTATATATACTTTGTTAATTAGTTAGTATTTAATTAAGCATGAATTCTAAATTTACATTGGTATTGTGTGCTAAATTAAATATGAACTAATTTATTTACTAGGAATTTGATCAAGCCTACTTGCATATTTTATGTCTTTATGATTAATTGATCAATTCTTAAATTCTAGCATCATTCATTGTGATTAATTCAATCTTTTAATTTGTGTTATTGATTGGCCACCTTTAATATAAATTAATTGATTGTTTGAGACATGGTAAAGGTACACATCATATGCTAAGCCATGTAAAGCTCTCTTGAATGATTGAATAAATATTTGATGCATACATCAAGCTAGAATATTTATTTGGTTCTTGTTATATGTTCTTCTATTCTTAATGGGTTTTTAGTCATTGATTATGCTACACATCATAGGTAATTAATGATTAAAAATACTTGATTATAGCTGCCATCAAACAGAGTAATCATATATTAGGAAGAATGAACCCTAGAATTGAATTGAGATTTTTAGGATTGAAGACATAAAATTGCAATGTATTGGTGAAATCAAATTCCTAGGCTTTTCTCTATTGGTGAATTTATTTGTTTTATTAGGTTAATTAATTCCATTAGTTAATTAGACACTTAGATAATTTTTTTATTTGGCTTTTATAATTTTTTAGAGGATAAGTAGTTGAATTTTAATTGAATAAATTTAGCAAATCTCTGTGGGATCGACTCTTGTACTTGCACGCTATACTATCCTGATTCGTGCACTTGCGAGAATATAATTTTTTCTTCATCAAAATAGCTCTCAACACAATCCTAAAGTAACGGTAAACTGTCCAAGTTGACCTATAGTATCTTGACCTAATCACCTGAAACCGTATATCATGGCCAATGAGATGCAGAAAAATTATAACTTGCTCCATAACATCTACCCACCTACCTGATTGTAACAAATTGTTCCTAGTAAGAAGGTCACATAATTTAAAAAAAGCAATTGGATGCATTCTTATTATATCAACACATGTCTGATCACCTCCATAGAAAATGCTATTAATATAATGTTCTCTATCATAATCTTGATTAACAGAAGGTTCACGAGCTAGTTGGTTCCTAAGTCTAAATCTTTTAAAAACAATCATTCCAAAAGCAGAGACTAATGAAGCTATAGCCATAACAGTTGCACGAATGGAATTATTATCCATCTGTAATCAGAAACAAGTACTAACAAATCACAAACAAATCCAATCATCATGAACAAGTATTAATAAATCACAAACAAATTCAATCATCAAACACAACTGTTGAGGATTTAAGAATTAATATCCAACCTAGCAAAATTATTAAAAGAAAATGCCTAATGGTTTGAGTTTTTTTCTTTTTTTATTTTTTTATTTTTTTGGCCATTTGCTGCTACTACTTGACAGAGTTTTTTTTTAAAATTTTTTTGGCTGGCTTTGTTGCTGCTCGACAGCAGTAACACAGCAGCAACAAATGCTGTTGCTGCTGTCGAGTAACAGCAGCTGCAGCTGCTGGAGCAAAGCAAAGCAGCATCAAGCAACAGCAAAATGCTATTGCTGCTCGACAGCAGCACTTTGCTGCTGCTGTTGAGCAGCAACAAAGCTGGCCAAAAAAATTAAATAAAAAAAATGGAAAATCAAGCTTTTGAACAAGATCTACCAATCCAAATCAAAACAAACCAAACCCAAACTTTAAAATCTATTTCCTCAAATAAATAAGAACAAAAGTGTTAGATCATTACCTAGATTTCAGCTTCTTCACTGATTTGGGGTTTTAGAGTTTCAAAGTGCAATGATGAGGGAGATGTAAGGTGAGTGATCTGTTTTGGTAAGACAAGTGTTAAAGGATGCTGGAAAGAGCTTCGACGGTGTCGATAATGGTGAGATGAAGGTGGTGCTAGCAAGGTTTGAGGGTGAGAGTCGGGTGCTTTGTCAAGACAGAGTTTGTATTTTGTCTTCCCCTTTTCAAAAGGGGAAGACATTTTACAAGATAAAAGGGCTTTTTCTGGGTTGACCGAAAAATAAGTTTCATTGACCGAAATCATTTTCGGTCTACCAAACATGGGAAAATGAGGAAAATAATTTTTGGAAAATGAAATTCATCAACAAAACATAGCCTTGGTTTAGTTTCTTTAGGAGAAATGCCTTGTTTTAGGCTCAGAAAAATGTTGCCCTTTTCACAATTTTAGATTTTGAAAGCAGAGATGAAAGTGAGAGATTGGTGAACATGATCAAGATTCAAGACTCCTACCAGAGAGCCTCCATGTAGATAAACTTTTACTTGTTGCAAAACTGCATGGAAAAATGTTTCCAATCCTGCCTTCCACAAAATTCAAATTGGTACGTAGGAAATTTGATCTTGATTCCTTCAAAAAGAAAAAGAAAAAAAAATCTTTTGGCCCCTTTATAAAAGTTCTAAAATTTTCATGTAAACTCATTTTAACCTTTTTTAGTAGTGTGGATATTATTTTAAGAGTTTATATATAATGCACTGGCAATGTATAACTTCAATTTATTGTCAATTAACCATGAAATAACACCTCATTAATGAGCAAAATCTAAAAGTGTGTAGGCCTTTAAAAATAAATTTAAAAACTTTATTAATATTTATTTCTAATGACTTCCAAATGAGGTGTTATCTTATGGTTAACTAATAGTATATAGAAGTTATACATTGTCAGTGCATCATATATATAAATTCTTATTTTAGTTTTTTAAATTATCAACTTACATTTCAATTATTCAAGTTTGTTATTGTGCCAATTAATCATTTTCATGCTATAGTAACGAAAAGCTAGAAAAAAGGTGAAAGTTTTCACTACTTTATCCAACGATGAGTAATACACCTTCAACTAAGTTAATTATGAAGATAAAAAAAACTAATTTAAAATAAAATTAATTTGAACAAATATTAATCCTAGGCCTAGTTGAAAATGTACAGCTCACTTTTGAATAAAGTGATAGAGTCATGGAAACTATGGGTCCGTTTGATACTCGTATTTCATTTTTCAGAAAATATTTTCTATATTTTTCAGTGTTTGGTACTTGTAAAACATTTTCGGTCAATGAAAAATGAAATTCAGTCAATGGAAAATCTTTACGAATTTTGAAAAATTGTTTTTCTCTTTTCAAAAGGGGAAGAGAATTTCCAAACCTATGCCACTCTTAAGAAAAAAGGCTCCATTGAAACTCAACCTAGTTTATATTGAGTTAAAACAACAAGGAATGGAAAATATTTTTCAGCATATCAACCAAATAATAGAAAATATTTAGTTTTTCCAAAAAATCAAAATTTCAGAAATCATTTTCTAAAAGTCATTTTATGTGAATCAAACGGAGCCTACAGCAATGCAAAAATTTGTGTTAACCTAATACCCGACTGAAATCGACCCTTGTTGGTTTTTTCGTGTCGGGTAGTTCAATGGGTCGAGTTTCTCGGTTTTTGGTGTAAATCACAGGTATACTCATTTGTTTTAACGATCTGAGACTAATCTTGTTCGGGGTTTAATCATAGTTAAGACTCTTCATCCCTTCCAAATGTGTGTTTAGTGAGAGTTGAACCCGAGAACTCTTCTCACAAACTCAGCCAGCGTTGCCAACTGAACCACAACTCATAGGTTAAGGTTTCTCGGTTTTAATGGCGGCACAATCGATTAATTCGGTCAGTTGTCGGTACTCGACTCTCACCTTGATCACAGGCTTACTCTGCATAGCATTCTCCATAAATATATCTCTTTTGAGTATAGAATATTTCCTAAAATTGCTCGTGCCGCTGGTATTCCATTCTTAGAAGTTGATAAAATTTCAACTCATTTTCTGGGTTTATCTAGATTCTGAGTTTTTGTTTGTTTTCTATTGTACTATGGCTCTTAAATGTGAGCGAGATGAATATAAAAGAGCATGGCATGTCAATTTAAGCTGTAAAGATTGAAAAATAAGAATGAATCCATTAAAAATAAGTGGATGCAACTTATACCTGATTTGTTTATTTTGGTCTGTACAGCTTTATTTTTACGAGATCTTTCACACACCTTTTTCTTTCTTTGAAGGGAAACTTTACTTACTTGAGCTGAATAGCAAATTGTCTCTAGACAAAATTGCTCCATTAAGCTTTATTCTTTGTTACAATTATACAAAGTATTTTTTTTTATGGTATTAAAAATTTTACACTGATGATATGCTACAAGTTGATAAAAATGTAGTTTTGAATAACTTAATTTCAGTGGATACAATCTGAATAATTTGTTCAATATTCAATTTGATTTTATAATAAAAGTCAAATAATTTGGATTTGAGATGATTTAAACATAACTCTAAATACTTTAACGTCCTGTTTGGTTTGTGGTATGAAATGATGAAAGAACAGAAAAGATATTTTGTGGAGATTGAAAAAACTTCAGACTTTAAGTTTGAGTATGCCTCTCACATTTCACTTTTCTCCATTTCTCTGAAATTTTAAGTCCCAAATTCCCTTGAAAAACCTCAAACTCGAAACCCACGATGGTTTTTTTTCTTTTGTTGTGTTTGGTGTTCTTGCTTCTTCTCTTTGAGAAGAGACCTTTACGATTTTTTAAATATAAATGTTAATGATGAAATAAATAAAATATGAGTATTTATTTCAAATTCTATAGGATTAGAAATAATCTTATTTTTTTGGAAAAGATTGAATTATTCTATACTAAAAGGATGATTAATTCTTCTTGCAATTCAATTCTCCTTTTAATATATGCACCAAACATTAGATAGAATGATTATCATCTTATCCTATCCATCATTCTATGCACCAAACATGACCTTAGTCTCTTAGATGAAAAAAAAACTATATGCTGTTAGTTAACCAAAATGTGTCTCTTCATCAATAAGCAAAATTTAAAAATATATTATGCCATTGAAAATAAATTAGAATTTTTTTTATTAATATTTACTTTTAAAAATTTGTATAATTTTTTACTTTACTCATCAATAAAATATCATCTCATGATTGATTAACAATATATAATAATATATATCTAATATAAACCTAAACAAACCTAAACACGACCTTACTTTCTTTCTATCTTTATGACTACATCTGAAATGACCAGTACCAATTTGCCATGACAATCTAGTGAACTCATATATAAAAGTTACAAGAGGAAATGCTACTATAAGTTTATGATGATTTCTCAAAAGTAATCATTTCCTTCTACTTTAAACACATCTTTGGGGAGGGGTGAAGAACTTTAACTGTGACTAAACCCCGAACAGGATTAATCTCAAATCGTTAAAACGGATGAGGATACCTGTGGTCTACATCAAAAAAAAATATTGAAATTTAGAATATTTATATTGAGCATTAATACAATTGATATGTGTCAATTAAATTTAGGTAAAGAAACGTAGCAGTTTTAATGTTCTGACCTTTGAACTAACAAAAAGAAAATAAAATAAAAAGGATTTCAAAATTTGAACTTCGAATTTTGATTTTTAAACAAACAGAGCCTACTTATTTATTCCAAAGTGGGCCCAACCCCACCATTTCCAGTCCAAACAAAAAATTGTCCTCACTTTCCCCTTTGAATTTTAACATTTCCTTTTTCTGCTCATCCAGATACAACTTACAGGCGGGAGATTAGATTCTTTTGCACACAAAAAGAGAAAATGGCAGAGTCAATGGAGATTTCTTCTTCATCACAACCTCTCGATCTTCACTCCATTCGCAGGTCTTTTTCTCTCTTTTTAATACTTTGAAGTGATTTGGTTTACATAATTTTCTTATTCTTTTTATTGTTTTTAATCTCTCACTTTTTTTCCTCTTGTTTGTAGCCGAATAAATGAACTCTCGGAGATCCATAGTAGCAATAAAAATGATGGTGAGAGTGAAGCTCTCTCTTCGGATTCCGAGAAGTTGCTCAAAGATTGCAGTATTCATTTCGAGGTGATTCTCAATTTTTTAATATTTTGTTACAATTTGTTTTTTTTTTCTTTTTGGATTAAGAGTGGGATTATGCAGAGTAAAGTGAAGCAAATTATCGAAGAATATTCTGATGTGGGTTTCTTAGGCATTGAAGATTTGGGTATGTTTTCTTTAACTTTTTAGATTTTTTTTTGTTAATTTTATTAAAATAAATTGCATATATACATGTACAATTGAACTTAATTACCCATTTGTTTTTCTCCCCCCCGTGTTAGTCTATTTTTTTAGTCTTTTTAATGGAATACCGGGTTTTTGATGGGTTATTGTATCAAGTAACTATCCCTTTTTATTGTTTTAGTATTTAATCGTATTGTATGATGTTATTATTACTAAGATTAGTAACAGAGTTGGCTTTTTTTTTTTGTTGAAAATTTCTGGGTTTGGTGGAATATGGAATTTAAAGTGGTTTTTAGAAAATGATAAGTTTTCTGGTATGGAATGGGATTTTGATGCTTTAGGACTTGTTTAAAGTTTTTGATGCATTTTCTAATAACATGTTATTGGTAGAATGTGCATGCCTGCAATGCAAGTGTTTTGAAAACTGAAATAAAAAATTGAGGCAAAAGGCAACATCATAAGAAAACTTAGAAACTAAAAGAAGTTGTATTGATTCTAGATTGGTGCTTTTTTTTATTTCATACAGATGAATACCTAGCACACTTGAAAGAGGAGCTTAATCAAGTGGAGGCTGAAAGTACTAAGATTTCTAATGAAATTCAGGATCTTTCAAGAAATCATATTGAAGGTGAGGCTTTATTGACATAGGTTTGACTTTTTTTTTTTTTTCACGTGCGGTTGCTCTTAAAAGCTTTTCTTTCCTCTGATTTAACTTCCACTTCTTGTATTTTTACAGAATCAAATATACTAGAAGGCAATCTTGAAGGGTTGAAATGTGCATTGGATTGTATTGCATCTCAGGTTGGTTCTCCTATGTTATTTCATATTTGAAGCAATCTTGAAGGAAAGGCATTCAGTTTGAAATTAATTTGGAAATGGAATTTTAGCTGTTAGCTTTTTTTACTTTCTTCTGTTTTATAGGGTTTGGAGAGAGTAGAAGAGGATCCATGCCTCGACTCTTCTATGAATGATGAAGATCAATCGAATATGATAAATGCAATTGAAGAGCAAAAGTTTGAGGTTCTTTTGTTTCTTTTCACTTGCTTCTTGAATACTGCACTGGATTTAAACTGATGGCTGAACGTAATAACTGTACCATAGTTTTTTTTTTTTGGCTCTGTAAGCATCTTTATAAAAGTCTCATTTTCCTGATGACTATCTAAGTTTGCTTTTTCAGTTTTTTGTATGATCTTGATGTTTGATATATTCAGTTAGGATATTGATTATGCCTATGTGCTAATGTATGTTAAATTGTTTGAGTAATAAATGGCATTACACATTTTACTTCATTAGGCATTCAATGTTCTTCTTTGTTTCCATTTCAGATTTTGGAACTAGAAAGTCAGATTGAGAAGAACAATACAATTTTGAAGTCTTTGCAGGATCTTGATTCTATGTTCAAAAGGTAGTTCAATTATTTTCGCTTTGGTTATGTGTGCTCTATATCATTTACCTTTTGCTGGCTACATTCTTTTCTTTTTCTTTTATTTCCAGATTAGATGCTGTAGAACAGATTGAAGATGCATTGACAGGTTTGAAAGTCATTGGGTTTGATGGAAGCTGCATTAGGCTGTCATTACAGACTTATATACCAAAAGTAGAGAGTCTATTGTGCCAAAGTACAATTGAAGATATTACTGAGCCATCTGAAACGAATCATGAATTGCTATTAGAGATTATGGACGGAACCATGGAGATTAAGAATGTTGAGGTATGATTAATTGTTTTCTGTAAAAAAAATTGAAATCATCCGTTGTTTTTTTTTTATACATCTCTGTCCTTATAGAGAAAGAATTTAAAATTTTGATATTCAATGGGTAAATAGACCATACTTGACAAATAAGTAATCTTACTGGAAAATCATGAGAAGTTAACTGAAAAGGAAAAAATGGTGGTTTTAAGAATGCCAAGAAAAAAAAAATCCTGTTTCTTTCCCATTTGATGCAATCAAACTGGAAAAATAAAAGTTTGGTGTCATCGATAATTTCAAAAAAGTTACTATCATGTATTTCTTTTTTATAGATAATAATTTGTTCAATCATTAACCCAAGTCCTTTTTTTTTTGGCTCAAACTAAAAAGGCTCAAAAAACAATACTTGCAAAAGAAGATCATATTGGTTCTAAATGTCTTTTTTCTTCAATTGTTTTGAAATGCTTGTTCGTGTTGTCCAGATATTCCCAAACGATGTTTACATAGGTGATATCATTGATGCTGCAAAGTCTTTCAGGTTTGTTTTTTCGGTTTTCCTGATTTAAAGGTTGAATCACAATTTGTCATATGTTTTTTGGCATAATGTGCTTGTGTAGTAGTAGAAAGCCATTAAAGGGAATATAATTTGTCAGTTTTTATAGGGAGCAATAGATTGAACCCTAAATGTGATTTCTTGGAAAAGAAAAGTCCACTAAAGGACTATCCACTTTCTTCTTTATCTTCTTTCAATGTTCAATGTAGTAGCTTCCAAACTTAAAATTACCTGCATCTCCATTCACAACCTTGCTGCGATCTGCCCTAAATAAAACTTTACAGCCCTCTTTTACACATCTATTTATCTGTCAGTTGGAGGTATTATCAGATTATGGTCCCATCACATTGATTCATCTATTAGCAACCAAAATTCTTCAGACTTCCAGTCAAAGTTCTTATTCAGAGGTAGTAGTTTCGACCTAGAAGAGCTACCTGTTGGCTGTTTGATATTCTTTTGGCTCATTTTTCCCTTCATGGTAGATCTTTTTTTCCAGGTCGTCTTCCATAAAGCTTCATTGTTCTAGTTGTTTCTGTGCTAAAAGTACTGCTCATAGTATGTAGTTCCTGTCACTTTTTGCCGAGTCGTTTGCTGTAATTGTTCTATATACATTTACTATTTGTCAAGGTACATTTTTCTTGGACCTTAATGAACCCTGATGGAGAGTCTGCTAGTTTGAAAACGGTAGGTTTTGATTTGAATTCTTTATTTAAGGGGTGTGATCTATTGTAATGTTGCAGGCAACTATCCTCTAACGTAATGGCGCAGGAGACTCGGTCTTCATTGGAGTGGTTTGTGGGGAAAGTGCAGGATAGGATTATCTTAAGTACTTTGAGACGATTTATAGTGAAGAGTACAAATAAATCAAGGTGAGATTCATATAGGTAAAGTCGACCCAGTTTTGATGTTAGTAGCTTATCAATTTGCACTTCATTGGCTTTATCATGCAAAATTTTTAATTATTCACCCAACCTAATATGGGGGAAAGAAGAAAGAGAATGCAAAAACAGAAGCTTTTTACATTTGCAAAGTACCTGTTGCAGGCATTCCTTTGAGTACTTAGAGAGAGATGAGACAATCATAGCTCACTTGGTTGGGGGAATTGATGCATTCATAAAGGTATCTCAAGGTTGGCCACTATCAAAATCACCATTGAAATTGTTATCTTTCAAGAGCTCGGATCATCATTCAAGGGGAATTTCATTGAGCTTACTCTGCAAGGTTGAGGTAAGTGGCATGTGTTTCATGTTGCCGTTCTCTTTTTTTTAAAGTGCATCAGGAAGATTCTAATGCATTTAGAACTTTTATCTACTTGACACATTCCCTCGGTAAAACCAGATTCTAATACATATTTCATTAATATCTTTTTTTTTGGAGGCTACAGAACAGAATGGTCAAAACTGATTCATGTAGCAACAATTAGTTTGCGATTTAGGCTTAGTTGAGTTGAGTTGTTTCTTTTGTTGTGCCAGTTATCTCTGTCTTTCTGGTTTCATTGCAGAGCAAAAAATTTAACAGAAAAATAGATGTCTGGAAGATGTTAAAATATACCATTAACACATTGTAGTTTTTCATAGGTTCATACAGCATGTCTGCTAGAAATGGTACACAACCTTGAAAGTTATATAAAATAAGAAAACTAGTTGTTGTTTGGCACAAAAAAGGAGGTTTAGCTTGGGATTTTGACTAGGCTTAGAAGTTTTTAGTAATCCATCATTGATAATTTTGAGAGATATCTTGACAAAGATTTTCTGCTATCTAGTCTGTTGAATGATTGAGAAGAAAGCAAAAATTGAATTAGTTATAATCTTGGCCGTTTGTGACGAAGCTCATGCTTGAGTTATCTTAATCAGCTTGGATGTCGATAAGTTGTTTTTTTGATCATAGTTTCCTTCTGTTCGAATTAATTCAAGTCCTAGAGAAATTGTTTTGAATGGTGAAATAGCCTTTACGGTTCCATTGGACCATTTATCATAGGATGAAAAGAGATTTTTCAGCTTTCCCACCTCCGTTTTTGCTCTTATAAATTCCTTGAATTCCCTACTAACTCAATTGCTTTCTTTTTTTCTCAATCTAATTCATTAGGAAATGGCAAATTCGTTGGATATGCACGTTCGGCAAAATTTGTCAACCTTTGCAGATGATGTTGAAAAGTTACTTTTAGAACAAATGCGCTTAGAACTTCAGTCTGATGATGCCTCTAATAAGTAACTCCAGAGCGGCCTTTATCGCTCGGTAAGCTCATATGTCAATGTCGTATATAGTTTTGATAATTTTCCAACTCCGTTCTGAATTCTCGGGTAATCATGGTATAGATATTGCCGGAATCGAATCCCTCTAAAGGACAGTAAGTAGCAAAATCTCCGGAGAAATGCTAGCTATCTTTGTGTTGGATAGTTTTTGTACTAGTGTAATTTCCATGACATAAATCAGTAATGTAAAACACCAAGTAATTTGATTATGATAAGTAATTTGCTCATTAAAATGTTAAAAAATGGGACTTGGAAAGTTTCTCCGTTCACATCCATAGTATCTACTGATAACGCGTTTGGTCCTCTGGAAGCTGAACTTTCATGGCGTTGACGTGGAAAGAACTAGCAAAAAATTATCTCAAATCATAGGTGTGAAAGGATTAAATTCTGCTACCAGACTTCTAATTTGACAAATTTTGTTCTATTTTGGAGGTAGTTAGATCAATTCATTTAATTTAATAAATGGGTTTTAAAACGACGTTTAAAATCATTTATTAAATATAACAAATGATTATAAACAAATAAAAGTCAGATTTGTGTATGAAAAGCGGGCCGAACACTTTAGTTGTTTACAACTTTACATGTTTTTTATTTTTTTGTTATTTTTGTCAAGTGTAATTTGATACTATTTAAAGTAATTAAAAAATAAAAATATAATTGAATATATCAATTATAATAAAAAAGAAAAATTAAATGTTTAATAATTAAATATACTTTTTAACTTTTTGTACAAAATGAAAGTAAGTTTTTTACGTTTTATTGCATAAAAATAAATTCATAAATTTTTATTTTATTGTAAATAAATTCTTAATATTTTAAAATCGTGTAATTAGATTTAAATCTGTTAAATGATATTAATTTTCATTAGTATTGTATACATGACATCACATGGTAATTAACTAAGTTATCCATATCAATTTTCAGGTAAGATATTCAAACAGCAATTAGTGTCATTTAATAGATTTAGATTTAATTATATGATTTTGGAAAATTGAGGGTTTATTTACAATAAAATAAAAGTTTATAGACGAAATTTCAAGCAATAAAATGTTAAGGGTCTAATTTCATTATATGCAAAATATTGAAGTTATATTTGACTATTAGAATTCGAATATGAAACTTCTTGTTATAAGTTGTTTTCACTCAAAATCAATAATTCACTTAGACGTTACACTACTAACCAACTATTTGAATTATATATTTTTTAAATTTACATATTGTTGAAATGATATTTTGAGGTTTCTTGACAATATAAAATATCTATGCATTGTCAATGCGATAAATATAAATCTTTTATTGCACAGATCAAATTTAATTTCCGATAACTTTAAATATATATTTTTGGTGACAAAAGGTGCATTAAAACATAAAAACAACCCAGCCTGGGTTACAGCAAAGAGTTACTCAAACATAAGCTCTTGAGCCCCCAAGGGTGGGTTCAGTCGGTAAGTGCTCGGGCAGTCTCTTTCAATGCTTAGATTCGAGTATTACCGGTAGTTCTTGGTGAAGTGGTATATCTACGTCCTGAAGTAGTCTCGCTCACTGTGATTTTCTAAGCTTCGGTCCCGACATAGGTGCGGTAGGAGATGATCCAGATGTGTATGAGGTGAAAAAAACGCAATATTCCCTTCGGATGTGTGGATCAACTCCTCTTGCCACCCATTTTTCACTGAAAAAAAAAAACATAAGCTCTTAAAAGATATGGGGAAAACAACCCCGACAAAATCAGAGAATAACAGCAAGTTCAGTCCTCCCGAAGGTTATTAAAAAATAATCCTATTATATTTAAGATAGATAACTAATAATAAAAAAAATATAGCGAGAACTTTCCTCGCGATTTTGGACAAAATTCGGAGCAGTTGTGCTTCAAATTAATTGTAAATTGACTTAAGCCGTGGACTTGAATGACCAACAGTGAGAAACAAAATAAACCAAGGAAAAAGACAACAGTGCTTTCTTAAAGTACACCAAAGAAGTCTTAAAATAAAGTTTTGGACTTTGTAGCACTGTAGGGACCCATGTGGTTTGTTAGAAGCTTAGCATTGACTTGACCCAATTCCACACTTGCTTCAGGGAATCTTTGAGGAAATTCTTTCCTTAGTTTCCAGCCTCCTGGGAAACGGCTTCACAGAAAAAGAGAGTAATAAAATAGGAAAAAGAATTCTAAACTTTCAGTCTTTCTTTCACACGTTTTACCAAACACTTACAGGGAAATTTCTTCTCCATAGTATTGCCTATAAATACTCCCACATAAGCAGACATCCTCATTCCTCAAACTGACAGTATTTCTAGATTCCTAGCGCTTAATACATAGAAAGAAGCCATGAAAAGCCCTCCATTTTCTGCCATTTTCCTCCTCCTCCTCCTCGTCATTACTATTGGTATATATCTTTATTTAGTGATTAATTGTCCTTTTTTGATCCATTTTTTTGGGCTTTCCATAAATATATTTAGTTTTCTAATTTTTATGTTTGATTTGTTCATTATTCTTTGAAAAATATATATGGAAAATTTGACTCTGATTGTAAATCCTATTTTGTACATATATTGGCACAAAAAAAAAAATCTAATTTCAGTATTATTTGGCATGCGCAGGCAACGAATCAAAGATGGCAACTGCAATCGGAAGTTGTGATGTGGTGGGGCATGGAGGAGGCTGTAAAATTAACGAATGCTTCAACAGTTGCAGGACGAAATATGGGGCAAATTCTCATGGATTTTGCTACACTATCAATGCTCCCAGTGATACTTGTGTCTGTCGTTACCCTTGTTAAACTTCCATGTTTCTGCTATCTGCATGAAATAATAATAACAATAAACTCGTAATTTTAAATTCCACCAATGGACCAAGTGCTGAGTTTTATATTTTTTTACTTTACATATTATTGAAATAATATTTTAAAATTTACTAACAATATATAATATCCATGCATTGCTGATACGATAAATATAAATCTTTTATTGCAGTCAAATTTAATTTTCGATAACTTTAAATATATATTTTTGGTGACAAAAGGTGCATTAAAACATAAAAACAACCCAGCCTGGGTTTACATTAAGAGTTTGTATATGATGCAGTGACAGTGTATAGTTTCTATACACTGTCTATACACTGTCAACGCATCAGAAGTTGACACCTCATCAATAGTTCCTTATGGGCAAATTAAAAAAAATTATTTATATTTGCATATAAAGGCCTATTGATGAGGTGTTAACCTCTGGTGCATTAACAGTATATAAAAACTATACACTGTCAGTGCATCATATATAAATCCTCACATTAAAGAGTTACTCAAATACATAAGCTCTTAAAAGATCCTGGGAAAACAACCCTGACAAAATCAGAGAATTAACAGCAACTTCACTCCACCCGGTGGCTATTCAAAAATAATCCTATTAGCTTCAAGGGAGATGTCTTTACTTTAAATATTAAAAAAAATATAGTGAGAACATTCCTTGCGATTTTGGACCAAACTCGGAGTAGTTTTGCTTCAAATTAATTATAATTGACTTGCGCCCTGACTGACCGACCGTGAGAAAAACAAAAAATTTCAGGAAAAGGCCAAATTCGGAGTAATAAAACAGGAAAAAGAAAGCTGAACTTTCAGTCGTTACCCTTGTTAAACTTCCATGTCTCTGCTATCTGCATGAAATAATAATAATAATAATAATAATAATAATAATAATAATAATAATAATAAAACACGTGTAATTTTAACATCCACCAATGGACCCAGTCCTTTAGGAGGATTAGGCTAAGCATACCCCTAGGGTTGGCAACCAAGTAGCTCATGTCTTGGCAAGGTTTGGATTAGAATACGATGGGGATAGGTATTGGATACAAGAGAGGTCTGATTGTATTCGTGATGTAGTTGTTTCTAACGCAAATTTATGATTAATGAAATATTAGACTTATTTTCAAAAAAAAAATCCACCAATGGATTTCTTTTCTTAGGTACTCGATCGGTTTTATTAGATTTGGTAATTCAGATATTTATATTGTATTTGTTGTGTATCATATTAGTTAAAATATGAAAATATTGTATTATGATATATGATGATATGTTAAACATCAAATCAATTTTTTGCTTTTATCAAATTTACATACAGTTTCTATAAAAACATTAAATTTGTCAATTTCATTTTTTTTGTGTCAACATATCATATCTAAAGTTTTCAAATCTAGGCCTTAATTCAAGTGATACGTTTGAGTGAAAACTTTAACACTATGTTTGGATTGGGGGTAGGAAAGGGAAAGGAAAAAAAAGCAAGGGAAACATGGAAACATTTCCCCAAGGATAAAATTTACAAAAAAAAAATGAAAGAGAGGGGTGTTGAAAATTCCTCATGTTCCCTTAACAGTGCGTTTGAATGAAAAATTTTAAAATTTTAATTTCAAAATGCAAGTATTTTAAAATTCATCAATTTGAAATACTAACATTTGTAGTTATATTGTTTGGATAAATATTCTTTAGAAAGATATTTTGACTATTAGAATTTGATAAAATAAAAAATAATTATAAAATAAAATTAATGAAATTAAATATATAGAAAAGAAAAATATAAAATAAAATATGCAATATGGGTATTGTTATATTTATAAAAATATATAGGTACCATTAATAATATGAAAAAAAATAAAATATATGTTATATTTAAATAAAATAATATTTATTTTTTGGTTTTTTTATTTAATTGTGGGTTATATGTAATAAAGTAGAAGTAGTTTTAGAGGAATTTCGTAGAGCTGTCAAAATGAGCCAGGCCGGGTTGGCCTTAATAGGCCAGGCCATAAATGGGCTAGGCCAAAAAGCCTTTTTTGTTAAATGAGCCTAAAAATGCAAGTCCATATCCGTCCCTTAGGATTAACGGGCTTAAATGAGTCAGCCCGTATAAGAAATTAAAAAAATTAAATTTTATATTAAAGTCCCATTTTTTAGTAAATAAACAAAATAAAATTTGAAATAAATATTAAACAAACATCAAATAAATTCATATCAAATCCATCAAGTTTTCAACATCATTTGAACATTACATATTAATAGTTTAACAAGAATAATATAAATTGTTTTAACAAATCTAGATACTGAAAAACATATCTCAACAATATTAAAAATAAAAAACATGATAAATAGATCCATGTCCATCCATCTCCTCTATAGTGTTAATCACATTCAATCAATTCTTTTTCAGCCATCTACAAATATAAATAAAGAACAATATAAGAATTCACAAGAATTAAATTTATGAATTGATTAAAAATTGTCAACTAATTAATAACATTACCTTCAAAACCAAAAATTCAATTTCGTGTGCAAATAAGAGTTTTCACGTTCTCATGATTTAAAGAACTTAAATACTTATTTAAAACATGAGCATCAATACTAAAAGAACTCTCCGATGCTACTGTTGTTATTGGAATGCTCAAGATATCACAAGCTATACTTGCAAGCTTTGGAAATCTTGGCTTATGATCTTTCTACCATTGCAGCACATTTAAATCTTCAATTATGCGACTCATAATCTTTAGCTCTTCCAAATAAAGATTTAATTGAGATTTTGGTTCTTCCACTTGAATAGTTTCAAATCTTTTGAAAGCTTATATCCTTGGACATTTCAAAATAAATTAAGTGTCATTACAAAAGAGAATTTAAAGTAAAGTATATACTTAAAAAACAAAAATGAACTTGCATCACTTAAAGTAAATGTACTCTTCCCCTTTCAACTAGCATGTGTAAAAGGTTATGAGTCATTAGGTTGGTTTGAAGTAAATTAGTAATACTAAATATAATTAATTTTATATATTTTACTTTGATTAAAATATTAAACATATAAATAATTAAAATAAAAATAAAATTTAATATAATTAAAAATATTAAAAAATTAAACAGGCCGGCCCATTTAAGCCAGGGCTAAATCCATTTAGGCCCGGGCCTAAATGGACAAGGCCAAAAAGCCCTCTTTCTTAAATGGGCTACAAAAATGAAGTGCAAGCCCTGAATAAATGGTGTCGTAACGATTTTGTCCGAATACTCAACCGCTTGATGATTTTGAAAACATGTAAAAACAGGGAGTCGCCACCAATAATTTTTGACTAGGTGTGATTGGTCACGTAAAAATATTTATCTTTTTAACAAAATCTCAAAATGAATTAAGTTTCATTTAAAAGACAATTTTTGATCTGTGAAAAACAAAAATGGGCTCGGAAGTATAGTTATGCATGGGAAAGAATTAGCACCCCCACAACCCGGTTAAAAAACGGTACCATCTTAATCACGTGTTATCCTTTAGTTTTAATGAAATGGTCTTAATTTAACATTTTAAAAAAATAATTTCTTTTTATTGTAACTAATTTATTTTTTTCTCAAGTCATTTTTATTATTTGTCGAAATCATTTTTTATTTTAAAAGGTTAAATCTTATTTTTTTGAAAGTGAATGTGAATCTTTTTGTATTGAAAAATTAAATCAAATATCCCAATACTTTTGGTAATATTTGAAATAACATTCTTACTTAGAGATTTCTTAAGAATCGCTACTTGCGATTTCTATAGAATTTCATCGTCGGAAGAGTCACAATTTGATATTAGCATGTGTGCATATGATGTAAACAGATAATGTACGATGCATATGAAATTTTTAATATTATATTCTCTTTTAAAAAAAAACTTTATTTATCTTTCTTTGTTATAAGAAAAACTTAAGTTTCATTATTTAAAATTAAATTTCATTATTTATCTTTCTTCGTTTAATTAAATTTAAATTTGATTATTTATTTATTTATCTTTCTTTGTTTTAAGAAAAACTTATTCATTTTCATTTTTAATAAAAATTCAAATTATTGAAAAATCACATTAAATATTCCAATACGCTGGTAATATTTAATGGATTCATCTCACCTAGGGATCAGTTAGAAAATCACTACTTGTGAATTTCATAACCTCCTATCATCGGGGCTATATTTACTTAAATTTAAAATTTATTATTAATTTTAAAAAACTTTATTCATTTTTAGTTTTAACAAAAAAATTATTGAAAAATTACACTAAATACTCCAATACGCTGATAATATTTAGTGGACTCTTCTCACCTAGGGATCAGTTAGGAATTACTACTTGTGAATTCCGTAACATCCCATTATCGGAAAATTCATTTGTTTTTATAGAAAAGAAGTTATTGAATGCATGATGTACATACTCATTATATCGTTTTTTAATTATTTCATTTAGCAATTTTTATATACATAAAACATTATTATTTTTGTTGAAAATAAAATGAATCCGTATATTGAAAAATTACACTGAATATCCAAATACTTTGGTAACATTCGGTAAATTCTTCTCACCAAAAGATTTTCAAGGAATCGCTACTTGCGATTTCCATGATATCTTATCGTCGGGAGATTTTTATTTTATAATTCCATAATAATTTCTCATTTCATAAACATTGAATATCATATTTTTCATGAGACATCTATTAGAAAAGAGACATGAGCATTTTTTGTATATATATAAATTTCTTAAATGAAAATAAATAAAGAACTAACAAATAAAAAAAATAAAAAGTGAATAAAAAATGTAAAGAAAAAGTGAAGACAAACAAATAAACGAGAAACAAGGAATACTTAGCAAAACGTGAAGTGCTCAGCAAATGTACAAGAAAAAAAAATATGCTTTATTACCTTAAAATGCCAACACACACATGATTTTCACACTTGAAGGCCTTCTTGCTTAATTCTTGATTCAGGAGCTGTTGCACCAGGTGCCGATCGCTCCATAAATAAAGGATGACGTGTAGCTTTAGTCCCTTTAACAAAGCCCACGGATCAGGCAGATGAAGCAGAAACAGTAGCGTAAAGCTCCACAGAGTAGCAGAGCAGTCACGTAGCAACATCACCAAATTCTTTCATGGTAGTGTCGCAACAATGGCAACACCACCAGCAGGTTAACAGGTAGGGGAGGCGGTGCAGAAGCTCCACACGGTGGCACAGAAAAGGGTGACAAACATGGGCAGCAATAAGCGGGGCCAGTGCAGAACGATGATGGTGCAGTTTGGAGAATGAAGGAACGTTTAGGAATGCGGGGCCGTGCTACGGTGCTATAGAAATGGAAAAGGGTGGTGCAACGGACGGTGGTGAAGCGGCATGCAGTAGAAGCAAAAGGCTCCTAGACTGTGTTGGAGCAAAGGGAGTGGTTCAAAGACAACAAGGGGCGGAAAGGCAAGCGGTGCAGGGGCAGCGGCTGGAGTGATGCTGGGCTTGTTGAAGGCAGCAAGCTTTAAAGCAATGGAGGTGCCGCGATGGTGATGATGCAGAGCAAGGTAGCAATGCAGAAGGGCAACACAGGCAATAGGCGAAAGGGAAAGTGACAGCAAGTAGGGGACAGTTTGGATGAAGATGTTGGATTAACTCCATTAATGTGGACTAATTAAGTGTAATTGACATCATATAATATTTAATTAGTAGTATAATTTTGTATAAAGTGTGACCTATAATTAAATTATATTAAATATATAATATGTGTATAAACCTATAATGGGATGGGTTTGTACATGAATCCCATGGAGGGAGGTCCCTACTCTCAACCTCTATATATATGAGGCTGGCCCATTAAGTTTCATAACTTTCGTTGAAGAGGGATGAGAGTAGTTTCTCCCTCTCTCTACCTCTCTCTCACTCTCTTATTTTATCTCCGTTTCAGGTCCGAAGACAGTCAATGGAACGCTATCGGAGAGGGCTTCAACAACGTGATAATATGATATAGCGAGATTGAGCTCTCGCCCGCATCCAGGTCAGTTTTTATCGCGTTTAATTTTGTGTTAGTGACTTGGTGAGGATTTAATAAATTCCAACAATTGGTATCAGAGCCAGACTCACCAAAGTCACTAACCATTACTGTTTTAGACAAAAGAAGCCATGAAAGCTTTGATTTTAAGCTTTTGGATTTTTTGGGTTCCTTGAAACCCATTCGGTTTTCATGGGTTTTCTAGCTTAAAATTAAAGATTTATTATTGTAGAGCTTTTATAGATGAAAAACCCTCAATTTCGGTGTAAAAACGTGGCCGGAATGGCCATTTTCCGACGGTTTGGGTCGGGAAACCCAATTTCTGCAAACACCCGAAACGGGTGGAGAAGATGGTCGGGCGCGTGGAGTGCACGCGCCCGATTCCTTCGTGAGGCGCGCGGTGCGCGCCTCAATTCTGCTATGCGGGTGCGTGTAAAGCACGCGCCCGCCAATGAAATTAAAAAAAAATAATTAAAAATTTTTTTATTTTTATCTCTGGGCCGTAGGATTTTGGGGCCCGATTTTTGGAGCAAAATTTTTTAATTTTGGGCCTAATTTTAGTTTATTTTGGGCTGGTTTTTTATTTTGATCTTAGGCATAAATATTGAGCTGCTATTTTTGTTAAATTAGACCATTATTGTTTATTTGTTTTATGAGCCTTCTTGTTTTATTCAATTAGGTCTTGAAATTTATTTAATTAGGCCTTAATGTTTTATTTTATTTAAGCTAAATTATTTATGTAATATTATGGGCATTATTGTTTAGTTATTTTAATCGGCCATTTGGTATAAAATTAATTTTGGGCAATTAAAATTAATTGAGTTTAGGGCCATTTTGCTTAATTAATATGGGGTCATTTTGGTTGATTAATTTTATTTGGCTATTAAATTTGAATTAATTAATGACTATTTTGCATAATCAATTAATAGGTCATTTTGGATTAAAGTTTAATTGGCCATTTTGATTAATTAATTATGGGTCATATAATTAATTAATTAATTATTTATTTATTTATTTTGACAATTTTGGATATTTAATAGCCATAACTAGTTATTAAGCCCAAAATTAATGTGATATAAGTGAATTTTGGAGTAATTTCTAGAAATTTAATTACTCATTTAATTTATAATTCACTTAATTTTAAAATATATACTCATGCCCATAAATTACTAATATTTGGCCTAATTAAATAAATTTAAATAAATTATTTGGGTATTTTGTTGAGCCATTTTGGATTATAGTTTACCCATTTCGTTAATAATTTATTTAAATAAATAAACTCTCTAGAAATGAAAATTGCCTTATTATTTGAATGTTCACATTTATATGAAATTAATTTAATTAATTAATGTTGGACTTGAAATTGCTACATATGCTTCAGAAGTTGCATATTTTGGATGTAGTTAATTTTGGTCAATAAATTTTGTGAATATTCTTAAAATTATAAATCATTAATTGGATTGACTAGTACTTGCCTGTCGCAGGAATAGTCATGAAGATTTTTTGAAGATTTATTCTGATAATTTTAAGGATATAATAATAAGGCAATGCATAGTGATAGTTGCAGTTGCACAATTTACTAAGATCTCTAGAAGTGGCTAGTCTCTCCCTGTCGGATTGTTAGTTGCTTTTAGAGATGCTTGGGATTGAGAGGATTCTGGTTGGGATATGACACGGTCTTCCTACCCTGTCGGTGGGCGATCATTCAAGTTGTATTCAACTAGTTTTGTCTTATCCTCGGTAGTGTATTGTGGAATAAAATTGATATTTATTAAGTTATTCCACTAGCCTCCATATTGTGCAACTATCACATATAAAATCTCTAATAGGATCAAATTAGATAGATAGTATGAATTATTCTCTACGGTTAGGGATATATATTAAACTATGAAGTAGTCCCGAGAATCGATCTATCTTCTATACCCAACAGTATGAGCTCTTTAAGGACAAAAATATTTTGAATTTCGGGAACACTTAAGTGAGAATCCTCTGATTATAAGGACATGTCATTAATGAGCACATCAGAGAAAGTGTTCCAATTAATGAAAACCAAGAAGTATTTATGAATGCCATTAGAAAATAGTTCGCATAAGATGGATAAAGGTTGATATAGGATTTTGCTTCCATATATGGCAGATTCAGTACTACTTCCTTCTGGGATGGAGAATTGGAGATCTTCCAGTTTTACAGATCTCATTTAATGCAGAAGGAAGTATGACATTTTAATATCAAAATTGATATTGTCATTCAAGAATGGGAGATCTTTCGGGTTAACAGATCTCATTTAGCCATAATGATGACATATGCCAAATATTACTGCCAAAAGGGAATATTATTAAGAGGTATCAATAAAAGGTCATTTTAGAAGAAGAAATTTGTCAAGTCTATTTCCCATTCTAGTTTCACCAACATCTCTAAATATCAATGTGTGCTACTTCTGTAATAATCCTGGGCACAAGAGGTAGATTGCAAGAGTCCTCTAGATTGAGATGTGCAAAAGGCATTTTGTTAGCTTTTATTTTGAATCCAATCTAGAAGATATGCCTTCTAACTATTGGTGTTTCGATACCGGTGCTATTACTGATAAAGCCATAAGCAACCCGAGATCGAATAAGGGAAAATTGTTGTGAATTGGGGTTATAAAGTTAGAATCCATACTGAAAATATAGTCAATTCGTTGTTACATTTCGTAGACAGTTTTTGAAATTACTGTCGATTGATACTTTTCATCTTGATAACAGAAAAGTATTTCTAATTAGTAACAACATATATATATATATATTGATTCTTGCGTTTTGCATAATGGATATACAGTAGATTTGTACCCCAATATTGAACAAATTTTCTTCAATAGTGAATGATGTGACTGTAGATTTTGATTATGATAGGATATGTAGACACAACTGTAGACACCCCATTTTGTCCGGGGTCTTTTAATGTTATTGGGCCTATTGGGTTTAATAATTAGAAGATGAATCTAATTTTTGTATTACTATCTTGTTTACTATTATTAAAAAAAATAAAAATGAAAAGAAAATAAAAAATAGAAAAAAAATAAAAAATAAAAAAAATAATAACAAAATAAAGTGATCAAAGAAGGGAAACTTGAAAAAAATAAAAATAAAAAAGAATCAGAATCTTAAAATAAAGGCAAAGTCAAAAATTTGAAAATTTTAGAAAGAAAATCAAAATCAATGAGTGAATCAAGTGAGAATCAATGAAGATACAAGTCAAACCCAAATTTGTGCATAGATGGAAAGAAAAGAAAATTGGTTTAATACCTGTATCAAGAAAAAGGAAGGAAAATTAAATAAGAAAGAGACAAACACATATATTAAGGGAAGAGAGAACTAGGGTTAAAGGAGGGGGGGGGGGGGAAAAAGACCGGGAGAACACACGGAAACCCAAAAAAAAAAAAGCTAAAAAAAAAACCCTAGAGAAACGCTAGAAAACCTAAAAAAAAAAAGAAAAGAAGGGAAGAGGAGGGGGACCAGAGGGAATCACCGGACCTGTCTAGTTTCGGTTCCAACACAGCCAAACCATCTACTGCACCTTTTCGCAAGCCGTCCAAGTGCCTGTCGCTGTCCTGGCTCAGTTGCACCTTCTCGCGCTGCCTGCTGCTCAATGGTTCCCCGCACCACTTCGTGTCCGCTGCAACCTTCTACTACGTCGTAACCCTTGTTGCAGTGAAACGTGACTTGGCGCTTGCTGACCCGCTCGGGTCGTGTGGAGTAGAGAGGGAGAGACACCATTTGTAGCAACACCAACTTATAAGGTTGCAGTTGCTAAAGGAAAGGAGGCCATGTGATACAGGAAATGAAGAAGGGAAGAAACCAAAATTCGTGGATTACTTCTTGCTTGCACGGTCGAAGCCACCCAAAAAAAAAAAGGGTTTTCTCTGTCCAAATTGCTTGGGCACTCAAAAAAACCACGAGATTCTCGATTGTGCTAGAGTTCTCCTCCTATCTGTATTGTTTGTTTCTTCCATGCACAACCATTCTATCTTGCTACACGCTACAGTTCTTGCTGCAGTCAACCACTCTTGCACTGCTACGTTTCTGGTTTTGTATTGAGAACCATTACGAGTTGCAAGCACTACTGTTTCACGTTGGTTCTGCATCTCTATCACTGCTTGGTCTTCTCTTTGCTGCTGCCGTTTGTTTATCACTGTTGCACTCGATCCTGCTGCCATGCATAACGCCACCATCATCACTGCTCATCATCGCTTCCGCCCAGCTTATCAATCTTCATTGCTTCCACTTTGTCGAGCTGTACCACGAGCTTGACAGCAGTTGTTTTGGTTGTGCATTCAACTATCACCACCATCAATCTTGATACTTTTGGTGTTGGCTGACACGTGAAGGAGAAGATAAAAAAAAAGAGTTGTTATTTCCTCGTACACAGGTAAGGGAAAATTAGGTTTTTTTGTTATGTTGTTAGTTCTAAATCAATTAATTAATTCTTCAAAATTTTTTCCTTAAGGCAAGAATAAAATCAAAATAAATTAGTGATTGGTTAATTTAGTTATGTACAGTAATAATAAAATAGTTCTTATAAGTTTCATTTGTTTAGAAAGTAAAAATAAATAAGTACATACATTTAATTTGCATGATTTAATTTATTAAATTTACATAGTTTATGAAAATAATTTAACATGACATAATTTGTTTGATTGAATGATTAAAGTGATATGATTTAGGTTAATTGGCATGATGAAATAATTTGTGTGATATTTAATTTGACCTTATGTGATATTATTGCATGATGATAGTTAACTTGATAATCTGTCATTTGACTAACATAATTGCATGTTTTTTTTTTTACTGTGTGAATTGTTCTTGATAACATGATTTGTAGTATAATATAGTTTGGTGTAATTTGTTAGGATAAAGGTCTAGATCTTCAGATAATAATAATAATAATAATAATAATAATAATAATAATAATATAATAATAATAATAAGTAAATTCAGAATTATTAAAATGAATTAAATAAGACTAGAATAAGAAATATAAATATAAGATAAAATTATCCGACGATGGAACTCTGAGGGGATTGCGATTGAGCAATACTCTCAGATATCTTGAGGTAACGAAGTTCTTTTTAAGTCTTACCAGCTTGATGGAAGATTTAAAAAGATATTTCCAATATTTAAAATCCAAATTTATTATTAGAAATCGAAATAAGAATTAGTTAAGATTAACTATAACCTAAAAGAATAAATAATAAAATTAAAAATTAAGAATTATAAAAATTAACATATTTAGAAATTAAAATAGAATAAAAAATAATAAGAAAATACAAATTATCCAACGACAGAATTCTAAAGGGACTGCGCTTGAGTAGTACTTTTAGATATCTTGAGGTGAGGAGAGTTCTTTTAAGTCTTGCCAGCTTGATGGAAGATTTAAAGGATATTTCCAAGATTTTATAAATTAAATTATAAAAATAAAAATAAAATTAGATTATAAAATAGTAAATCAAAATTAAGTTTATTATAATAAAGAATAAAGATCAAATTAATAAATTAGAATTAAAATTAGAAAATAACTAAAATAAATAGAAATTAAATTAAATAAATATTTTAATAAATGTGAATTATTCCGAGGATGGAATTTAAAGGGAATTGCGCTTGAGTAATTTCTTTAAAAATTCCTAAGGTGAGAAAGTTTCTTTAAGGTCTTACCAGCTTGATGGAAGGTCTTTAAGAAAATCTTCAATATCAAAGAATACATGTTTATTTAAAGATATAAAAATATATGAAAATAATAATTTATATAAGAAAATAATAACAATAGAATAAAATAAGATAAAATAATAAATAGAAATTGGATAGGAGTCAAAATAGGATTTGCATAAAAATATCTAAACAATCCGACGACGGAGCCTCTTCAAGAAAGGCGATTGGTCCTACTCGAATACTCCTGAGGTGAGAAAAACTTTTAGGTTATCCAACCAGCTTGATGGAGGAGACTTAAAAGATTTTTCAATATTTAATTATATCGAAATTAAAGTAAAAAGCAAAATTAAAATAACCTTAGATCACTTGGTACCATTTTAGGATGGGCGTTGTGAGGGTGCTAATCCTTCCTCACACGTAACCGTACTCCCGAACTTAGAACTCTTAATGTAGACCAAGCCTTATCCTTAGTTTGAATAGGTGACCAATCACACCTACGTTAGAATGGTTGGTGGCGACTCTGTAGTTTTGTGTCTAGCTATTAGGTTTCCCCCGAAACTTGATACGTTATGACAGGATATATAAGAAATCTATTAAGTTGTGGCATGGGTTAGGGATATTTCGAGGCACATGAAGAGATTGTATTAAGGGATATCTTGCTGCTAATATTAAGGGTACGATTAGTAGATATTGAAATAATTAGGAACTTATGTATACCGACATTTGTAGATCATTTTCACATATTGTATTTAGTGGATATAAGTGTTTCATCACTTTACTAACGACCATTTCGATGTAGGTCATATGGAGTAAAAGATTTGATCTTGTAGAGGCCTTAAGCATTCTGATTAATTCCGCTGCGCTGCTTGAGGCAATGATCAGACAGTAGTGATGAATATCATGTTCGTTATAATGAAACTAGGCGAAATCACATACCGGTTTTCGGTTAAGTGCACTATAGGATTATATATTGACGCCTAGTGTAAGGTGCTTGGAATATTGAAACAGAATGAGATTACAGTTGCAGTCAATCGTACATTTTGATCTAGTACGATTTATGTTAATCACTCCAAATCTTTAAATTCGGGTGGAGTGAAATTAAAACTGCAATTCACATTCAAAGTTGATCTCCAAGCAAGACCAGTTCCTAAATGCATCCTAAGTTATAGTCAGACATTAAGCCGATTTTATGCCGCTTCCTGTGTTTAGGGTTATAAGGTAAGGCAAAAGAGCTATAACCCATAGTCAAGAAAACTTGAAGAGAAAACTATCAGCGGCAATTCTGTTGGCTATTATATCGGCTAGAAAGATTCTAAATTCATTTCTCGTTATGTGACACTAGAATTATTAAGTCTGACAATGCAATCTATTTAGTAGATGACTTAAAGAGTGGGAGTTGTGAACTCCACAAAGTCATTATTAAGATACATTTTGTTGTGTCATTCCCATATATGCGTTATCTTTTGATGATGAAAAGCCACAAAGCAAAGGAATTAACGATTAATCCCAATACCATATTTTGAACCTGCACCTGACTTTACAGAGGAACATGAATGTAAGATTCATGTGTCTTCTGATTCTGATGTTTATCAGGAGACTATCCTGATTCGAACTCTTAGAGTTAAATATTAGTCACGCAGGATGAGTAAGCATCTATGTCGCACAAAGATGCATGAGATCTATTTCTGTTGTCACATCATTGTAGACCAAGTGAAACCTTAAAGATTAGGCAAAAAATTTTAAAGCTAAATTTTGCCAAGGCTTTAAATAAAGCAACTTAAAAGTTTGTAGTTCCTAAGATGGAACATGCAGTATGTGAACTCAAGGAGTTCATTTGCGAACATTGAAAGGCATCCAGACTGTATCTAAAGTTTAATGAGATTGTCATTTTGAGGAGAACATTATCGTTTGATAATTGGATCCATTGCGAGGTCAGTGGGAGTTATGTGCTTATTGTGCTCTAAATTGATGATATCAAATAGCAGCCTATAGCACTGACCTATTGTATGAGACATTCCATGTCGTCATGTCACTTCAGGATGAAGAATCTAAGTGAGGCTCTATTTTTTTTTAAAGATTGAGATTCTTCGTGACATATCAATAGGCATACATTATTGGTCTCATAAAACCTATATTGAGTGTTGAGTAGGTTTACTATATATATTGTTCTCCTAATAAGACGTCATTTAGTGAAAAGTGACATATAGTGAAAATCTCAAAGTCCTCAAGATGAAAATAAAAGAGCTTATGTCGAGTGTTATGTATGCCTTATTGTGGGTAATTACTGTATGCTCAAGTTTATACACATCTGGATATTGTGTATATTATAGATGTATTTCGGAGATACTTGAGCGATCCTGTAATAGAGAACTGGAAGCTATAAAGAGAGTATTTTGATATTGATAAGTCTGACATTTTAGGTTCGGTCAGATATTCTGATGTTAATTTTGCGAGCTCTCCAGATATTGAAAATTATTTTTGGTTATATATTTGTGGATATAAAGGAGTTGTATTGTGGAAAGCGTAAAGCAAACACTTACAGCATCCTTGATTGTGGAGGCTAAATATGTAGCATGTTGTAAAGCTACATAATGGGCTATTTAGGCTGTAGAATTTCGTCTCAAGGCTGGTTTTGTGTGGTTGCCATTTGGAAGTCTTGGAGATGTACTGTGGTAATGCTGCAGCAAGTAGTTTCTCTCTCAAAATGTTAGGAGTTCCTCACACTCCAGAACGTTTAAATATCATCATTCGGTTTTGTTAGAGAGAAAATAATGAAATCCATTACTTGATTGGATTGTAGAGCACGTGGTTTAAAGAGTTCATTCTGGCTAACTGAAAGTTTGGCTGCTAAAGTGCTTTGACGACATAGCACTTGTATGAGGCATATAGAGTCATTTGCTATATTAAGTTAGTGGGAGCTTTGTAATAAAATAAACTGCAGTTGTGTGGATGGATTTCTACTTGTCATATATGCATATTTTGTTTGCGCACATTTTGGTAAATATGGCATTCTGTCGGATGAGACATTCGATATTAGTCTCATATGCTTCTGTTGAAGCAATCATCATTAGGTTTAGATGCATGGACCTAATGGAAATGGATATTGATTTTGTTTTTCATATCATTTCCACTTCACACTTCATACTACTATTTTGTTGAAGTCTTTATAAGTTTACGCATTTGTACCCTGTCGGTATGATGCATTTTGAAGCTTATAAAAGGCTTATTGTTGTTAAAGTATTTGTAAGTCTACACATTTGTACCCTTTCGGTACAATGTATTTAGAGGGCTTATGAATACATATGATGTTATATGATGATTTCGTTAATTAACTTAATTGTCCAAGTGGGAGAATGTTGGATTAACTCCATTAATGTGGACTAATTAAGTGTAATTGACATCATATAATATTTAATTAGTAGTATAATTTTGTATAAAGTGTGATGTATAATTAAATTATATTAAATATATAATATGTGTATAAACCTATAATGGGATGGGTTTGTACATGAATCCCATGGAGGGAGGTCCCTACTCTCAACCTCTATATATATGAGGCTGGCCCATTAAGTTTCATAACTTTCGTTGAAGAGGGATGAGAGTAGTTTCTCCCTCTCTCTACCTCTCTCTCACTCTCTCATTTTATCTCCGTTTCAGGTCCGAAGACAGTCAATGGAACGCTATCGGAGAGGGCTTCAACAACGTGATAATATGATATAGCGGGATTGAGCTCTCGCCCGCATCCAGGTCAGTTTTTATCGCGTTTAATTTCGTGTTAGTGACTTGGTGAGGATTTAATAAACTCCAACAGAAGACTGACAGTGTAGGCGGTCCGGTGATGTGCAAGGATGGCGGCGACGGCAGGGAATGGCAAGAAAGGAAGATGATGATGGTAACGAAAGCTGAGTTGAAGATGATCAATGGTAGCTGTGTGTTGATTTTAGGAGTTGATTTAGGCTCTGGGTTGCAGTGATTGAAGACGAGTTTTGGGAGGTGATTTTGGCTTGAGGCAGTGGTGGTGAAGAGAATTGGCAGACCCCCTGCCTGAAAGGCGGTGTGCATTTTAACCGATTTGGAACACCTTTCTTAGTCCAATTCTTGGCTTTTGTCCTTCAGATTTTTACACAAATTCAATCATTTAGGTGTTTGATCATTGGAATGGGGTTATTGATTGGTTTTCATGGGAATGGGTGAATTGCAGAACAATGGGCGACAAGTAGAAGGGGCGGGGAGAGGGTGACCATAGCTTTGGGGCATTGTACCCACATCAATTGTTGATTGGATTTGATAAAATTAATTAAAAAATAAAAAATAAAATAAAGCAAAATAAATATACAAATCAAATAAAGTAAATAATAAAAACAAATCCAACTAGGACTTGGATCATGAAGCTTATATCTTAATTTAAATCGGGTTTGATCAATGAAGCTCAAAATTAACTCATTATATAAATTAATCTATTTGGGATTTGGGCCTTGAAATCCATGCATTTGAGACTAAAATGGACATATATGAAATTTTTATTGGTTTGATTTAAATTAAGGATTATTATAAGCGAGATTAAGATGATAACATGTGTCCTTTAAAAATATTAAGAAAATAAAAAATAAATAAAATGGAACACATGTTATTATCCTAACCCTGCTTGTGGAGTTAAAAAACTCCACTGACAGTGTATAGGATAATTTTCTTTAAATTAAATATCTTCATTCTTTTTCTCAAGTCTAAAACTTAATTTAATTGAACTTAATAGCTAATTTAATTGAACTTAATAGCGAATCATTCAAAAAAAAAAAACTAACAACACTTCAAAAAATTGATAAGTATCAAGTTTATCAAAACAATTTGTAAACCTGGACAAAATTAGATGTCTACAAATGAGCCAAGCCGGGCAGGCCCAACGGGCCTTAACCCATTTTGACAGTGCTAGAATTTTGAAAATCCACCTATTTAGATAGATTTTCAAAAGGGAATTTAAGGATGTCAAAATTTCTCCTGAAATTCTTTCAAAATATTGAGTACTTCAAATATTTTTGAAAAATAAGGAAATTGGGTTTTGGACGATATCTCTCCTTCAAATCCTTCATCCAAATACACCCTAAAAATTTTATTTTCATTTTCCCTAATTTGAGAGAATGCTAGGAAAGGAAATGAGCAAAGCAAATATTAATTGTAAAATAATATTTAGTGTTTTTTTTTTAATTTTTAAATAATTATTGGTGATTTGTCTTTCATAACTTATCATTTTTTTTTTGTTTTGATTTTTACTTGGATCACATTTTATTATTATTTCAAAAATCTGATTTTTTATTTTATTTTATTATTTTCAAGCATTTTTGCTTGAATACTTTGTATGTACATTAACCTTAATGTAACAATTATCATTTGGACCAAGTTGAAGATAAAAAATAAAAAAAATAAAATACCTGAATATATACCAAAATTTTATTTTTAATCAAATGAATAACCAATATAAATTATTATTTTTATTTTATAAAAAGAAGGTTAGATTTAGAAAAAAAATTATAATGAATCATTTTTCTTTTCTTTCTTTTACTTAACGAAACAATGGTTGCTAAGATTTCTTTACTTTCCATTCCTTTATTAATCTTAATAATCTAAACAAGAGTTACAGTGTTACACGTATCATTTCCTTTCCTTTACTTTCCTCCATTTTCTTTCCTTTCATTTCCTTCAATTTAAACGTAGGGTAAAAATAATTAATATTTATCTTTAATTATTTTTAATAAGTTTGAAAGTGCTAAGATTTCTAATGAAATTCTGGATCTTTCAATTAATCATATTGAAGGTGAGCTTCATTGACATAGGTTTGGTTTTTTTTTTTTCACATAAAATTGCTCTTAAATGCTTTTCTTTCCTCTGATTGAATTTCAACTTCCTGTATCTTTACAGAATCAAACATACTAGAAGGCAATCTTGAAGGGTTGAAATGTGCACTGGATTGTATTGCATCTTAGGTTGGTTCTCCTATGTCATTTCATATTTGAAGCAATCTTGAAGGGTTGAAAGGCATTCAGTTTGAAGTTAATTTGGAAATGGAATTTTAACTGTTAGCTTTTTTTACCTTCTTCTGTTTTATAGGATTTGGAGAGAGTACAAGAGGATCCATGCCTTGATTATTCTATGAATGATGAAGATCAATCGAATATTATAAATGCAATTGAAGAGCAAAGTTTGAGGTTCTTTTGTTTCTTTTTGCTTGCTTCTTGAATAGTGCACTGGATTTAAAATGATGGCTGAACGTAATAACAGTACCTTAGTTTTTTGGCTCTGTAAGCTGTTGTAATATCTCTATTTGTGTGGACTAATTAAGTATAATTATTATCATATAATTTATTTAGTAGTATAATTTATGTATAGTGTGACCATAATTGTATATAATATATCTATATTATACATGTATTTATCCTTAATGGGACGGATATAATACATGATCCAAAATTATGAGAGGTCCCTACTGTTGACACTATTATATAAGTGATGACCCATTGATCACTTGTATGGAGTGAAGAAAAGTGGACAGCAGTAGCACCCTCCTTGCTCTCTCTCGTTCTTCATCATCGCTCACCATCATATTCCTCCATTTGGCTTTCAGACCACCATGGCAGAACAAATTAAGGATGGCCAGGGGTGGATGGATCTCCGGTGATGTCCTCCTCAGTTGGCAGAGGCGAAATGTCAGAGTAATGGTGGGTTTTAGCTCAACCCACCCAATGTTAGATTTCTTTCAAATTTATTGTGCTAATGGGCTTTGTGGATGATTTGGTTCCAACAATTGGCATCAGAGCTCGTCCACAATAAAGCCATTAGCCTTTTTTTTTTGAAGAAAAAATGAGATTTATGCATTTTATATTTTTTGGGTATTTTTCGGATTTTTGCTATACCCATAAGATTTTTGTATTTTTGAGCTAAAATAATGTTATATGCTGCTTGAGGATGATTTTTTGATGAAAATGCCATGAAAATGAAGTGAAATGGGTCAAAAACGAGGCTGAAATGGCGAAAATGGAACCGGGTCGGGTCAATACCCATTTCTCTGCGTTTTGCCCGGTTTCGCGAGGAAGAAGGTCTGGCGCGTGCTGCTTTTCCGCTTCATTCAGAAGGGTGCACACGCGCCCGCTTTTCCGATAAATTGTAATTAAAAAAATTGTAATTATAAAATTGCTGGGCGATTTTTTTTTAGCCCCGTTTTTTTTTTCTTGGCCTTTTATTGGGCTCGTTTTGGCCAATTTTTTTTGGCTGGCCATTTTTTTCATTGGGCCGTTTTTTTGGCCACACATTTTGGGCTCTTGTTTTACTATTTTGGGCTGTTTTGGTTTAATTTTAGAATTAATTTTAGCCCATTAATTTTGATTTAGGCCATTTTATGTGTTTGGTTTAATTATGTTTAGGCCACCATATTTTTAAAATATTATGGGCCATTTTACTTAATTAGGCTTTAATAATTCAATTAATTTTAGGCTAAATTTAATTTGGTTATTATTATGGGCATTATTTATTTGATTATTTTAATTGGCCATATTGTATTAATTTAATTTTGGGCAATTAAAATTAATTAATTTTTGGGTCATTTTGCCTAATTAACTTAAGGACCATATTGATTAATTAATTTTATTTGGCTATTAAATTTGGATTAATTATTGTCTATTTTGCATAATTAATTAATAGGCCATTTTGGATTATGGTTTTAATGGCCATTTTGATTAATTAATTATGAGCCATTTAGTTGATTATATTTTTGGATAATTTTCGTTATGATCAAATTTATTTAATAGCCATAATTAATTATTAAGCCCAAAATTAAAGGAGTATAAGTGAATTTTTGGAGGAATTATTTTGAGGTAATTTTTGGGAATTCAATTACCTATTTAATTCATAATTCACTTAATTTTAAAATATATACTCATGCCCATAAATTACTAATATTTGGCCTAATTAAATAAGTTTAAATAAATTATTTGGGTATTTTGTTTGAACCATTTTGGATTATGGTTTACCCATTCCGTTAATAATTTATTTAAATAAATAAACTCTCTAAAATTGATATTGCCTTATTATTTGAATATTTCACATTTATGTGAAATTAATTTAATTAATTGATATTTGATTTGAAATTACTACATATGCTTCAGAAATTGCATATTTTGGATGTAGTTAATTTTGGTCAATAAATTTTGTGAATATTCTTGAAATTATAAATCATTAATCGGATTGGCTAGTACTTGCCTGTCGCAGGAATAGTCATGAAGATTTTTTTGACGATTTATTCTGATAATTTTAAGAATATAATAATAAGGCAATGTATAGTGATAGTTGCAGTTGCATAAATTTACTGAGGTCTCTAGAAGTGGCTAGTCTCTCCCTGTCGGATTGTTAGTTACTTTTAGAGATGCTTGGGATTGAGGGGATTCTGGTCGGGACATGACACGATCTTCCTACCCTGTCGGTGGGCGATCACTCAGGTTGTATTCAACTAGTTTTGTCTTATCCTCGGTAGTGTATTGTGGAATTTATCGAGTTATTCCACTAGCCTCCATATTGTGCAACTATCACATATAAAATCTCTAATAGGATCAAATTAGATAAAGAGTATGAATTATTCTCTACGATTAGGGACATATTGAACTAGGAAGTAGTCCCGAGAGTCAATCTATCTATTATACCCAATAATGTGAGCTTTTTGAGGACAATATACTTGAAATTTCGGGAACACTTAAGTGAGAATTTTCTGATTATAAGGGCATGCCGTTAATGAGCACATAAAAGGAAGTGTTCCAATTAGGAATAATTAAGAAGTATTTATGGATGCCATTAGAAAGTAGTTCGCATAAGATCGATAAAGGTTGCAATAGGAGTTTGATTACAAATATGGCAGATTCAGTACTACTTCCTTCTGGGATGGAGAATTGGAGATCTTCCAGTTTTACAGATCTCATTTAATGCAGAAGGAAGTATGGCATTTTAATATCAAAATTGATATTGTCATTCAAGAATGGGAGATCTTTCGGGTTAACAGATCTCATTTAGCCATAATGATGACATATGCCAAATATTACTGCCAAAAGGAAATATTATTAAAAGGTCTCAATAAAAAGGTCATTTTAAAAGAAGAAATTTGTCAAGTCTATTTCCTATTCTGATTCCACCAACATCTCTAAATATCAAAGTGTGCCACTTCTATAATAATCCTGGGCACAAGAGGGTAGATTACAAGAACACTTTAGATTGGAATGTGTAAAAAGGTCATTCCGTTAGCCTTTATTTTGAATCCAATCTAGAAGATATGCACTCTAACTGTTGGTGTTTGGATACCGGTACTATTATTGATAAAGCTATAAGCAACCGGAGATAGAATAAGGGAAAATTGTTGTGAATTGGGGCTATAGAGTTAAAATCCATATTGAAAACATAGCCAGATTATTGTTACATTTTGAAGACAGTTTTGGAACTATTGTCAGTTTATACTTTTCATCTTGATAACAGAAAAGTATTTCTATTTAGTAACAACATGTGTATTGATTTTGGCATTCTGTGTAATGGATATTTAGTAGACTTATACTCCAATATTAGGTAAATTTTCTTCAGTTGTGAATGACGTGACTATCGATTCAAATTATGATAGAATAAATAGGAAATCTGTCGTATAATGGCGTAAGAGTTAGGAATATTTTGAAGCACATGTAAGATTGTATTAAGGCAAATCTTACTGCTGATATTAAGGAAATGATTAGCAGATATTGAAATAATTAGGAACTTATGTATACCGACATTTGTAAATCATATTCACATACTGTATTAAGTGGATATAAGTGTTTCATCACCTTCACTAAAGACCATTCTGATTTAGGTCATATAGAGTGAAAGATCTGATCTTATAGAGACCTTAGGCATTCTGATTAATTCCGCTGCGCTGGCAATGATCAGACAGTAGTGATGAATTTTATGCTCGGTATAATGAAATCAGGCGAAATCCTATACTAGTTTTTTTGAGTTAAGTGCACTGTAGGATTATGTATTGACGCCTAGTATGCATGCTTGGAATACCGACAAGGATGAGATTGCAGTAATAATCATTCGTACATTTTGATGTGGTACAATTTCTGTTGAATCACTTCAAATATCCGGAATTTAGATGGAGTGAAATTATAGAAACTGCAATTCACATGCAAGGTTGATCTCCAAGCAAGACCAGTTCCTAAATGCATCCCAAGTTGTAGTCAGACATTAAGCCGATTTTATGTCGCTTCCTGTATTTAGGGTTATAAGGTAAGGCAAAAGAGCTATAACCCACAGTCAAGAAAACTTGACGAAAAAAAACTATCAGCGGCAATTCTGTTGGCTTTTATATCGGCTAGAAAGATTCTAGATTTTGTTTTCTGATTAAGTGACACTAGAATTATTGAGTCTGACAATGCAATCCATTTAGATGATGACTTAAAGAGTGCGAGTTGTGAACTCCACAAAGTCATTATTAAAATACATTTTGTTGTGCCATTCCCATATATGCATCATCTTTTAATGATGAAAAGCCACAACCAAAGGAATCAATGATTGATCCCAATACTATATTTCGAACCTGCACCTGACTTTACAGAGGAACATGAATGTAAGATTCATGTGTCTTCTAATTCTGATGTTTGTCAGGAGACTATCTTGATTCGAACTCTTAGAGTTGGATATTAGTCACGCAGGATGAGTAAGCATCTATGTTGTATAAGGATGCCTGAGATCTATTTTAGTTGTCACATCATTATAGACCAAAAGAGAGACTCTAAAGATTAGGTAGATGATTTAAAGCCAAATTTGGATAAGGCTTTAAATAAAGCAACCTAAAAGTTTGTGATTCCTAAGATAGAACATATAGATTGTGAACTCAAGAAGTTCATTTATGAACATTAAAAGGCATCCAGAGTGTAACATGTAAAGTTTAATGAGATTGTCATTTTGAGGAGAACATTATCGTTTGATAATTGGATCCATTGCGAGGTCAGTGGGAGTTATGTGCTTATTGTGCTCTAAATTGATGATATCAAACAGCAGCCTGTAGCACTGACCTATTGTATGAGACATTCCATGTCGTCATATCACTTCAGGATGAAGAATCTAAGTGAGGCTCTATTTCATTTTAAAGATTGAGATTCTTCATGACATATCAATAGGCATACATTATTGGTCTCATAAAACCTACATTGAGTGTTGAGTAGGTTTATTGTATGTTGTTCTCCTAATAAGACGTCATTTAGTGAAAAGTGACATATTGTGAAAATCTCAAAGTCCTCAAGGTGAAAATAAAAGAGCTCATATCGAGTATTGTGTATGCCTTGTTGTGGGTAATTACTGTATGCTCAAGTTTATACACATTTGGATATTGTGTATATTATAGATGTATTTCGGAGATCCTTGAGCGATCCTGTAATAGAGAACTCAAAGCTATAAAGAGAGTATTTGGATATTGACAAATCTGACATTCTGAGTTTGGTCAGATATTCTGATGTTAATTTTGCAAGCTCTCCAGATATTGAAAATTATTTTGGTTATATATTTGTGGACATAAAGGAGTTGTATTGTGGAAAGTGTAAAGCAAACACTTACAACATTCTTGATTGTGGAGGCTAAATATGTAGCATGTTGTAAAGCTACATGATGGGCCATTTAGGCTGCAAAATTTCGTCTCAGGGTTGGTTTTGTGTGGTTGCCATTTCGAAGTCCTGGAGATGTACTGTGGTAATGTTGCAGCAAGTATTTTCTCTCTCAAAATACTAGGAGTTCCTCACACTCTAAATATTTAGATATCATCATTCGATTTTGTTAGAGAGAAAATAATGGAATCCATTGCTTGATTGGATGGTAGAGCACATAGTGAAAGAGCTCATTCTGGCTAACTGAAAGTTTGGCTGCTTAAGTGCCTTGATGACATAGCACTTGTATGAGGCATATGGAGCCATTTGCCGTATTAAGTTAGTGGGAGCTCTGTATAATAAAATCAGTTATAACTGTATTAATGGATTCCTACTTGCCATATATGCATATTTTGTTTGCGCGCATTTTGATGAATATGGCATTCTATTGGATGAGACATTCTGTATTGGTCTCATGTGCTTATATTGAAGCAATGCATCATTCAGTTTAGATGCATGGACCTAATGGAAATAGATATTGATTTTGCTTTTCATATCATTTCCATTTCACACTTTATACTACTATTTTATTGTAGTCTTTAAAAGTTTAAGCATTTGTACCCTGTCGGTATGATGCATTTTGAAGCTTGTAAAGGCTCGTTGTTGTTGTTGTTAAAGTATTTGTAAGCCTACACATTTGTACCCTTTCGGTACAATGTATCTAGAAGATCTTATGAATACATATTGATATTATATGATATTTTGTTAATTAACTTAATTGTCCAAGTGGGAGAATGTTGTAATATCTCTATTTGTGTGGACTAATTAAGTATAATTATTATCATATAATTTATTTAGTAGTATAATTTATGTATAGTGTGACCATAATTGTATATAATATATCTATATTATACATGTATTTATCCTTAATGGGACGGATATAATACATGATCCAAAATTATGAGAGGTCCCTACTGTTGACACTATTATATAAGTGATGGCCCATTGATCACTTGTATGGAGTGAAGAAAAGTGGACAGCAGTAGCACCCTCCTTGCTCTCTCTCGTTCTTCATCATTGCTCACCATCATATTCCTCCATTTGGCTTTCAGACCACCATGGCAGAACAAATTAAGGATGGCCAGGGGTGGATGGATCTCCGGTGATGTCCTCCTCAGTTGGCAGAGGCGAAATGTCAGAGTAATGGTGGGTTTTAGCTCAACCCACCCAAGGTTAGATTTCTTTCAAATTTATTGTGCTAATGGGCTTTGTGGATGATTTGGTTCCAACATAAGCATCTTTATAAAAGTCTTATTTTCTTTGATGACCACCTAAGTTCTCACTTTTCGTATTGATCTTGATGTTTTATATATTCAGTTAGGATATTGATTATGTCTATGTGCTAATACATGTTAAATTTTTTGAGTAATAAATGGCTGCACATTTTACTTCATTAGGCATTCAATATTCTTCTTTGTTTCCATTTCAGATTTTGGAACTAGAAAGTCAGATTGAGAAGAACAATACAATTTTGAAGTCTTTGCAGGATCTTGATTCTATGTTCAAAAGGTAGTTCAATTATTTTTGCTTTGGTTATGTGTGCTCTATATCATTTACCTTTTGCCCGCCATTCTTTTCTTTTTCTTTTATTTCCAGATTGGATGCCGTAGAACAGATTGAAGATGCATTGACAGGTTTGAAAGTCATTTTTTTTCTTATAAGCATCAAATTTTATTTATGCAGTGAAGAGGTTGTGGGATGGATAGATCCCAAAAAGTCCAAAACAACTACAAACAGGAATAAACAAAAACAGAGGAGAACAAAATGGGACAGTAAACAAGGGACCAGGTTAGCTGCAACTGTACTGAACAAACCATGTGAGTCACCATCAGGTAATGAAAAAGTCCTTCCTAGACACGCCTGCCTTTGCCAAAGCATCTGCAAATCCGTTTGCTTCCCTGAAATATTTGGAGAAAGTAACCGATTCAATTGACTGAACAAGCAGATCAATCTCACAAAATGTTGATCATAATTTCCATGGTCGTTTGGATTCTCTCCTACACCAGCTAACCGCTACCTCCGAGTTAGATTCAATGATGAGCAAATGAGAATCTTTCCATCCAGCTTTAATAAAAAGCTCAAGTCCATGCTTGATTGCAAAGAGCTCGGCAACATTTGAATCCAAGGAACCCAGCGGACCAGAGAACATCCCGATTACTTGGCTGTCATTGTTTCGAAGTACATTGACACAACCAGCTGGGCCCGGCTTCCCTAGAGCAGAGCCATCAAAATTCAGTTTTAAAGAACCCCGAATAGGAGGTGCCCAGCAGATGTTGTTGGGACGAATATTTTTGGTAGTGGGCGCAGTCACCTTAGAGAGTCAACGATGATTGTACTATCAGACAGAGTTGCTTTAATCCACAAAAGGGATCGCAATTTAACCAAATAGGATATATCTTTTATGGCCCACTTCTTATTA
Source organism: Heritiera littoralis (assembly GCA_031772115.1). NCBI lineage: Eukaryota > Viridiplantae > Streptophyta > Magnoliopsida > Malvales > Malvaceae > Heritiera > Heritiera littoralis. Next base: position 1,458,373 of record JAPDPK010000139.1, on the reverse strand, counting down.
TCGATAATAGATTCATTTCTAGCCAACCAAACGGACCATAACGCTCAGAGACAGAAGAAAACCACGAAGCCTTAAGCGTGGCAGGCAAAGATAGCTCAATGCAGCCAACCAAGAAAGAGTCTGAGTGATTCAGAATGACAGAAGCTAATATTCCACCAAGAGAAAAAATCATTCCAAAAAGGAATAATGCATGGACAGAGGTAGAAGATATGTTGATAATTTTCACTAGCAGTCATGCACCAAGGGCAAATATTTTGGGATAATGGCAAGGCAATCCCTCTCTTGATCAAGAAGTCCCTCGTGGGAAGTTTTCCAAGAGCAAAGAGCCATAGAAAGCATTGCACTGTTGGAGGAATTTTGGACTTTCAAAAGTGACTGACATCCAAACCTGGGGAAATAAAATTGGACTGGATAAGACTTTCAGAGAGTTTTTTGACTGAGAAAACACCCAGTTTGTCATGCTCCCAAATAATTGTGTCCTTTTTGGAGGGAGAGAGATGAAAGGGGGCAATGACCGATTGAAGTTCCTCCAGCCAAGAGGATTTCATGTCAAGTAATGGTCGTTGAAAGAATGAGTGCCAAGACTCATGGTTGAAGCTGTTAGAGATTGGGTAAGAATAAACTTTCGCATTTTTATCAGCTGCCAGGAGGAATAGTCTTGGAAAGGTGAATTTCAGTGGTGTGTCTCCCACCCACTTGTCATGCCAGAAAAAAATGTGATTTTTTGGAAAAGAAAAGTCCACTAGAGGACTATCCACTTTCTTCTTTATCTTCTTTCAATTTTCAATGTAGGAGAAAGGATTGTATGAAACAGTTACACCACGTCAGCATATATCACTTCCATTTAAATCATGCCACGTAATCACATTATTAAAAAAAGTCAATGATTTATTATCAGAATCATTAATGAGTTTCTTGAAATAAATATTCTTCATTTAATTATATAATAAATTATTAATTTTTTTCAATAATGTGATTACGTGGCATGATTTGAATAGAAGTGATATATGCTGACGTGGTGTAACTGTTTCATACAATCCTTTCTCTTCAATGTAGTAGCTTCCAAATTTAAAATTACCTGCATCTCCATTCACAACCTTGCTGCAATCTGCCCTAAATAAAACTTTACAACCCTCTTTTACACATATTTATCTGTCAGTTAGAGGTATTATCAGATTATGGCCACATCACATTGATTCAACTATTAGCAAACAAATTCTTCAGACTTCCAGACAAAGTTCTTATTCACAGGTAGTTTTTTCGACCTAGAAAAGCAACCTGTTTGATCTTCTTTTGGCTTATTCTTCCCTTCATAGTAGATCCGTTTTTCCAGGCCGTCACCATTTCATAAAGCTTCATTATTTATGTTGTTTCTGTGCTAAAAGTACTGCTCATAGTATGTAGTTCCTGTCACTTTTTGCTGAGTTGTTTGCAGTAATTGTTCTATGTACGTTTACTATTTATAAAGGTACATTTTTCTTGGACCTTAATCAACCCTGATGGAGAGTCTGCAAGCTTGGAAATGGCAGGCAACTATCCTCTAACTTATTGGCACAGGAGACACGTTCTTCATTGGAGTGGTTTGTGGGAAAAGTGCAGGACAGGATTATCTTAAGTACTGAGACGATTTATAGTGAAGAGTACAAATAAATCAAGGTGAGGTTCAATTTGCACTTCATTGGCTTTGTCATACAAAATTTTTAACTATTCACCCAACCTAAAGTGGGGGAAAGAAGAAAGAGACTGCAAAAGCAGAAACTTTTTACATTTGCAAAGTACCTGCTGCAGGCATTCCTTTGAGTACTTAGAGAGAGATGAGACAATCATAGCTCAGTTGGTTGGGGGAATAGATGCATTCATAAAGGTATCTCAAGGTTGGCCACTATCAAAATCACCATTGAAATTGTTATCTGTCAAAAGCTCGGATCATCATTCAAGGGGAATTTCATTGAGCTTACTTTGCAAGGTTGAGGTAAGTGGCAAGTGCACCAGGAAGATTCTAGTGCATTTAGATACTTTTATCTCCTTGACACATTCCTTCGATAAAAACCAGAGTCTAATACATATTTCAGTAAAATCTTTTCTATCTTTCTTTTTTTTTTGCTTTTTTCTTTTTTTTTTTAAAGGCTACAGAACAGAATGGTCAAAACTGATTCATGTAGCAACAATTAGTTTGCGATTTAGGCTTGGTTGAGTTGAGTTGTTTCTTTTTCGTCGTGCTAGTTATCTCTGTCTTTCTGGTTTCATTGCAGGGCAAAATATTTAACAGAAAAGTGGATGTCTGGAAGATGTTCTTAAAATATAATATTAACGCATTGTAGTTTTTCATAGGTTCATACAGGATGTCTGATAGAAAGGGTACACAACCTTGAAAGTTATATAAAATAAGAAAACTAATTATTTGGCATGAAAAAGGAGGTTTAGGTTGGGATTTTGATTAGGCTTAGAAGTTTTTAGTTCTCCATCATTGATAATTTTGAGAGATATCTTGACAAAAATTTTCTGCCATCCAGTCTGTTGAATGATTGAGAAGAAAGCAAAGGTTGAAGTAGTTATTATCTTGGCTTTTTGTGACAAATCTTATGCTTGAGTTATCTTAATCAGCTTGGATGTCGATAAGTTTCTTTTTTGATCATGGTTTCTTTCTGTTCGAATTAATTCAGCTCCTAAAGAAATTGTTTTGAATGGTGAAATAGCCTTTACAATTCCATTTATCATAGGATGAAAAGAGATTTTTCAAGCTTCCTGCCTCTGTTTTTGCTCTTATGAATTCCATATTAACTCAATTGCTTTCATTTTTCTTGATCTATTCATTAGCAAATGGCAAATTCGTTGGATATGCACATTAGACAAAATTTGTCAACCTTTTCAGAAGATGTTGAAAAGTTACTTTCAGAACAAATGCGCTTACAACTTCAGTCCGATGATGCCTCTGATAAGTAACTCCGAAGCAGCCTGCACCACTCAGTAAGCTCGTATGTCAATGTCGTATATAGTTTTGATAATTTTCCAACTCCGTTCTAATTTCTCAGGTGATCATGGTAGAGATATGGCCGGAATCAAACCCCTCTACAGGATAGCAAGTAGCAAAATCTCTGGAGAAATGCTAGCTATCTTTGTGTTGGATAGTTTTTGTTCTAGTGTAATTTCCATGACATAAATCAGTCAAGAAAAACACCAAGTAACTTGATTATGATAATTGATTTGCTCATTAAAATGTTAAAAAATGGGACTTGGAAAATTTCTATGTTCATATTCGTAATGTTAGCTACATATCACACGGTTTGGTCCTTGGAAAAGTTTCTCCGTTTACATTCAAAATATTTACTGATAATAACGCGTTTGGTCCTTCAGAAGCAGAACTTCATAGCATTGTCTCAATTCACAAGTGTGAAATAATTAAATTATACTACCAGTCTTTTGATTAGACAAATTTTGTTTTATTTTAGAAGTAGTTAGATCAATTCATTAAACTTAACAAGTGAGTTTTTAAAAGTTGTTTGAAATTATTTATTAAATATAATAAATGAATATAAACTAATAAAAATCAGATTTGTTTATGAATTGCAGGTCGAACACTTTAATTGCTCACAAATTTACATGTTTTTTATTATTTTTTGTTATTTTTTGTCAAGTGTAATTTGATACTATTTAAAGTAATTAAAAAAATAAAAAATATAATTGAATATATTAATTATAATAAAAAGAAAAAATATAAGGCTTAATAGTTAAATATACTCTTAACTTTTTGTACAAAATGAATATAAGTTCTCAACGTTTTATTGGATGAAAATTAATTCATAAATTTTTATTTTATTGTAAATAAATCTTTAATCTTTTAAAAAATGCGATTAAGTTCAAATTTGTTAAATAATACTAAATTCTATTATTATTGCACATGTAGCATGTCACATGGTAGCTAACTAAGTTATCCACATTAGTTTTCAAGTAGGATGTTCAAACGATAGTTAGTGTTATTTAATAGATTTAGACTTAATTGCATGATTTTGAAAAGATGATGGTTTATTTATAGTAAAATAAAAAGTTTATAGTTTGATTTTCACACAATAAAATGTTGAGAGCTTATTTTTATTTTATGCAAAAGGTTGAGGGTACGTCTGGTTATTAAGCCAAAATATAATGAAAATATTACTATTTTATTGTTATTGAAAAATAGATGGGTTACAAACGAATGATTTTTAAATAATTTTAAACAATTTTGTTTACGATTGTAACAAATCAAACAGTTTGTTTAATAAACTAATTTTAAAATATAGTTTGAGATTATTTGTTAAATTTAATGAACAAACATAAACAAACAAAAATTGATCTTTTTGTCAAACTATTCGTCGAATTTTTTGTTCATTTATATTCAAGAGGCAATTCTAAATTCTTTTTTAGATGTACTTATATGTTTGCATAGATTCAATTAAAAGTACTTTGTAAAATGTTACCTCTAAATACAGAAATGTTTGGGGCATGCATGATCTGTTTTTATAAATCTACTATTTGTCAATATTAGTATAAACCAGTTCAACAAATTTTCCAAGTTAAAAAATTTTCATGAACCCTATGCAATGAATTTCATTTAAATTTTGTTCTTTCTTTCTAATAATAATAATAAAAAACTTGTCATTTTCAATAATGTATGTAGGGCTAAAGTTTTGTTAAGAAAATAGGAAAATGATTGAATGACATGTTAATTTCCAAGTCAATCAATACTGTTTTTATTCAATACATTTGACTAATGGATATATTTTTCCAATGCATTTCTTTTTCCATGTTACCTGCCTATGGACAATGATAGACATTTAACAATTCTTTTTCTTTTATAAACATATGTACAATTTCTGATTTTTTTAAGTATATATTATAATATATGGAGCTTACAGAATATTTGAATTAAAAATATGATTAACTAAAATCAAAATCAATAACAAAAATCAATAGATTGATAGAATTGTTAGATATATTTTATATATACAAAAACTTGATAAATATTAGCATAATTTAGGTTTATTTGATAGGAAATATAGAAAAAAAAAATCTTTTTATCTATTGTCATCTTTTTATTTTATAACCTAATTATTGAGTACTTTTTTTTTAATCCTATAAACATATAACCTAAGGTTTGACTTTATGGGAATATATTTAATAAAATTTATATTTAATGTAAATCTTATATATTGTCAGTAAGTTATAATTATATTATATTATATCATATTATACAAGTGCTCTATGTGGACATCCTCTCTTGATGACACGGTATCTAAAATCAACTACCTATTATCTTTCATTTTTTAAAAATTAAATACTCATTAACTCTCACATTTTAAATATATATTTATCAATTTTTAATAATTTAAATATTTCTTTAATAATTTCTCTACTTTATCCTTTACTTTTGCCATTTTCATTTTTTTTAATTTTCAATTTCATTTAAGGATTTAAAAACTCATTAACGAGTTTAAAAAAAATTCGTGCATCGCACAAATACACAAACTGTGCTTTATAAATTTTAAAATGAAAAAATTTTAAAAAATTATTAATGTTATAATTAATGTATAAATTTATACATTTTATATATTGAGAGTATATCAAATATAAACCGTATTCTATATATATATATACACACACATGTATGCTTAATAATTGATTTTATTTTTATTTAATGAATATATATTTCTTTTCACTTATTGAATTGACGTCTCATGTAGAAAGTGAGAGAAGAATACACAAATGAAGGGAAAAATTAAGAAAAATATGAAGATGTAAGTAATGCGAAAAAAAAAAGAAGATAATAGCGTATATGACAATACTTTAACATTGTTTGATGAAATTAAAAAAATATAAAAAAATTCACTAACCAAATACATGAATGAAATATATTTTTTCTAGAAGGACTGAGAATAAAAAATTTAAAAAGAAATATAAAAAGAAAAAGGTATTTAATTTTAGAGTTTATATTTGATTCACTAGCAGTAATATGTATAAATGTTATATACCGTCAATTGCTAATAAAATGTCACGTCATTAATAAGTAATATTATAAACTATGCACATACTTAAAAAAATAATTTAAAAAATTTATTGATATTTATCTTTCGGACTATTATGGTCAGTAGAATTTTTATAATTCTTTAGGAATATTAACAAATAAAAAGTTTAAGGATCTACATATTTTTTAACTTTGTGTATTGGATAATAGTCGAATTAATCTCGATTCGTGCTAGTTCAAAGCAATTTGATATGATGTGAATATTTGGAATATGGAACTTCTAGTTATAGATTATTTTCACTTAAGACCAATAATTCAGTGAAATTTTACATCACTGAATCAACTATTTAGGTTATATATATTTTTTTAACTTTACATATTATGGAAATGATATTTTGAGGTTTATTGGCAATATATAATATTTATGCATTGCCAATACGATAAATATAAATCTTTTATTGCACATTTAATTTTATTTCCTATAACTTTAAGTATATATTTTTGGTGACAAAAGGTGCATTAAAACATAAAAGCAGCCCAGCCTGGCTTACATCAAAGAGTTACTCAAATATTAGCTGTTAAGAGATCTGGGGAAAACAACCCCGACAAAATTAGAGAATAACAGCAAGTTCAGTCCTCCCGGAGGTTATTCAAAATAATCCTTTTAGCTTCAAGAGAGATATCTTTACTTTAAATATTTAAAAAAATATAGTGAGAACTTTCCTTGCGATTTTGGACCAGTTTGGGAGTGGTTGTGCTTCAAATTATTAATTATAATTGACTTGCGCCCTGACTGACCGACCGTGAGAAAAACAAAAATTCAAGGAAAAGGCCAAAAGTGTACTCTTAAAATAAAGGAAAGAAGTCTTAAAATAATGTTTTCGACTTTGTAGCACTGTAGGGACCTATGTGGTTTGTTAGAAGCTTAGTATTGACTTGACCCGATTCCACACTTGCTTTAGGGAATCTTGAGGAAATTCTTTCCTCAATTTCCAGCTCCCGTGGAAACGGCTTCACAGAGAAAGAGAGTAATAAAATAGGAAAAAGAATTCTAAACTTTCGGTCTTTCTTTCACACGTTTTACCAAACAGTTACGAGGAGTATTATTCTCCATAATATTGCCTATAAATACACCCACATGAGCATGCAACATCCTCATTCCTCAAACTGACAGTATTTCTATATTCCTAGCACCTAGTACATACATAGAAGCCATGAAAAGCCTTCAATTTTCTGCCATTTTCCTCCTCCTCCTCGTCATTAGTATTGGTATATATCTTTATTTAGTGATTAATTGTTCATTTTTTTTTATATTCTATGCTTAATCTTTAAACCAAGGTACTTGAAGAAAAAACCCTAATATCCTTAACTCGATTTTCTATATATCCATTTTTTTCATGAATATAGTTTTTCAAGTAGATTTTAACGTTGTTTGTATCATTTCTGTCAACAATCCATTTTTTCATTTCTCGCAATATATTTATCAATGGAATCTTTTTTGTCTATAAATTTTGTTGGTTTTCTATCTTTTAACTGTCACTAACAAAAAAATTTAACTCATTCTTTATTTCTCTTGATTATCCGTCAATATATACGGATAAAAATACATCGTTGGTAACAAATATAATATAATTGTGGTAGTGATAACAATTAAGAGGAGATTTTGAAAATTTTAACTTGTTGTTTATCATAGGTGTACCTTTGATCCATTTTTTTGGACTTTCCATAAATATATTTAGTTTTCTAATTTTTATGTTTGATTTGTTCATTATTCTAATTTCAGTATCATTTGGCATGCACAGGCAATGAATCAAAGATGGCAACTGCAATTGGAAGCTGTGATGTGGTGGGGCATGGAGGAGGCTGTAAAATTAACGAATGCTTCAACAGTTGCAGGACGAAATATGGGGCAAATGCTCATGGATTTTGCTACACTATCAAAGCTCCCAGTGATACTTGCGTCTGCCGTTACCCTTGTTAAACTTCCATGTTTCTGCTATCTGCATGAAATAGTAATAATAAATAATCCACCAGTGGACCAAGTGCTGTAGGAAGATTAGGTTAAGCGTACCCCTAGGGCTGGCAGCCAAGCAGCTCATGTGTTAGCAAAGTTTGGACTAGAGAACGACCAGGATAGGTATTGGATACAAGAGATACCTGATTGTATTCGTCGTGTAGTTGTTTCTAATGCAAATTTATGGAATAATAGACTTATTTTCAAAAAAAAAATCCACCTATGGATTTCTTTTCTTAGGTACTCGATCGGTTTTATTAAATTTAGAATTAATATATTTATATTGTATTTGTTTCATATCATATTAGTTAAAATATGAAAATTAGTATATTACGATATATAATGATACATTAAACATCAAATCGATTTTTCAATTTTTATCAAATTTATACATAGTTTATGTAAAAACATTAAAATTGTCAATTTTGTATTTTTTTGTTAACATATCATATCTAAAATTTTCAAATCTAGGTCTTAATTCAAGTGATACGGATGAGTGAAAACTCTAGCACTATGATTGAATTAGGGGTAGGGAAGGGAAAGGAAAAAAGGCAAGGGAAACATGGAAACATTTCCCCAAGGATAAAATTTAGAAAAAAATAAATGAAAGAGAGGGGTGTTGAAAATTCCTCACTTTCCTTTAACAGTACGCTTAGATGAAAATTTTAAAATTTTAATTTCAAAATGGAAGTATTTTAAAATTTATCATTTCGAAATACTAGCGTTTGTAATTATATTGTTTGGATAAATAGTTTTTAGAAAGAAATTTTGACCGTTAGAATTTGATAAAATAAAAAATAATTATAAAATAAAATTAATGATATTAAATATAAGAAAAAGAAAAATATATAATAAAACATGCAATATGGGTATCATTATATTTGTACAAATATATAGGTATCATTAATAATATGAAAAAAAATAAAATATATGTTATATTTAAATAAAATAATATTTATTTTTTAGTTTTTTTATTTAATTGTAGGTTATATGTAATAAAGTAGAAGTAGTTTTAGAGGAACTTTAAAAAACTATCTATTTAGGTGAATTTTTAAAAGGGAAGTTGATCTCAAAATTTCTCTTGAAATTCTTCCGAAATTTTGAAGTACTTCAAATATTTTTGACAAATAAGGAAATTGGGTTTTGGATGAAGTCCCTCTTTCAAATCTTTCATCTAAATACACTTTATAAATTTCATTTTTCATTTACCCGAATTTGAGAGAAATGCTAGGAAAGGAAATGAGCAAAACAATTTTAATTGTAAAATAATATTTAGTGTTTTTTTTTAATTTTTAAGTAATTATTAATTATTTGTCTTTTATAACTTACTTATCATTTTTTTTATTTTTACTTGGATCACATTTTATTATTATTTCAAAAATCTGATTATTTTATTTTATTTTATTATTTTCGAGCATTTTTGCTTGAATACTTTGTAAGTACATTAACCTTAATGTAACAATTATCATTTGGACTGAGTTGAAGGCAAAAAATAAAATATTTTTTTCCAATAAAAAAATAAATACTTGAATATATACCAAAATTTTATTTTTAATCAAATGAATAACCAATATAAATTATTATTTTATTTTATAAAAATGGTTATATTTAAAAAAAAATTTATAATGAATCATTTATTTTCATTTCCTTTCCTTTTCTTTCCTTAACTAAACAATGGTTCCTAAGATTTCTTTACTTTCCATTCCTTTATTAATCTTAATAATTTAAACAAGAGTTACAGTGTTACACATATCATTTCCTTTCCTTCACTTTCTTTCCTTTTAATTCCTTCATTTCCTTTTTACTAATTTCTATTTACACATAGGGTAAGTTCAAGTTGTAGTGTTCTCTCTTACTAATATATATGATTTATCTTAAATTAATCAAATTTCCTTTTAATCCTTATAGCAAAATAATTAATATTTATCTTTAAATACTTTTAATAAGTTACTTTTAGTAAGTTTGAATTCAAATCTCAATAAATGCTGATTGTGAAAAATTTTTACTTCACAAGCATAGTTAAGAGATTGTCACATGTCTAATTTTTTTTAAGGGTTAATTTTTGACATTGACAGTGAAAATTTTTAATTCCACAAGTAGAATTAAAAAAAAACCACACATCTCACTTTATTTTTTAATTATTTTTTAATTTTTCAAATATTTCTTAAAGGATTGGTACTTGTTTCTTTCAACACTTGTGGAGTCTAAAAACTCCATTGAGAGTGTATTTGATAATTTCTTTATTTTTTAATTAGTTTTTTTTTTCAATAGAGAAATTATTTGATACGTCGTTAGTGGACTTTAGACTCTAACAATGTGACATATACCCTAAAAAAAAAACTAATTAAAAAAACAAGACATGTGATAGCCTCTTAATATCATTTGTAAAGTTAAGACTTTTTACTATGTGCGTATCAATTAATCCTGCTTAATGTGATAGCCACTCAATTAATCCTGCTTGTGGGTCTAAAAACACAATTAATACGTGTATCAAATAATTTCTCTCATTATTATTATTATTATTATTATTATTATTATTATTATTATTATTGCAGATCTAAACTACAGTATTTTTATATAACCTAATCAAAATTTTTAGAACCCTAATTTCTGCTCCATAATTATAAAATCCTCCATTAATTGTCTCTGAAAGTAATTTTTTCAGCAATATTTTAAGTAAATTTAATATACTATATTTGTAATAAATAATATACTATATATATGTATATTTCTTTCACACGCATTGATAAATAATAGTGTTTGAATGATATATGATGGTTTTTGAAGAAATTTGAGAAGAATGCAATAGCAGAACCATGGAAAAGAAGCATAAATAGAAACGAATAAGATCAGATGAGAGATTTAGCTTTTGGGAGTTTAAAGTATGATATAGCAATGATTTGGCAAAATGTATAAGACATCGAGAAATAAGTTTAAAGATGTAATTATTAGCGAAATAAGTTTTTAAATTACAATGATTTGAAAAAAAAAAAACTCGTCTTATAAAGTTGGAAAAAGAAAATACAGAAAATGAAATTATATTGTTTTATCATTATATTATTAATTAGAGAAAATAACAAAATAAAATTTAAAAAATAAAAGATAATTTTGTAAATATATATTGACTCGCATCACTCTTATTTTCTTTTCACTAATATTTTCCATTTGACAAATTTGTTTTTGGTAAATAAGAAAAGAAAATAATAATCTTTCCTATTTTTTATTCTCACACTTTTCTCTTTTGTCAACTAACAAAAACTATTTTTTTTTCACTTTTTCATACACTCTTCTTCATCCTTTCACGTTTTCAATCCACTACACTGGAAATTTTTACAAGTAAGGTTACAAATTTTGATTTTACTGTAAGATCAATGTAAAAAACACATTATTAAGTGTAAATTTAAAGTTATTAGGAAAAATAAAAGAAAAAAGTTTTTTTTAATACTTGACAAGAGACAAAAGTGTGAGGATAAAAAAATAAAAAAATATTATTATTTTTTGTCTTTATCAACAAAATTAAATCATTTAAAGTTTAAAAAATTAGTAGAGAAAAAGTGAGAGAGATATGTGAATCAAATATACATATTTACAAAGTTATCTTTTATATTTTTTTAATTTAATTTTATTATATTGACTATATAAAATAATATAATTTTATTTTCTTTGTTCTCATTTTTCAGCTTTATTAAACAATGATGAAAAAATTATATTTTTTTCATTCTTTTCATTTTTCTTATCAATTATATCAAAAAAAAATAAATTTATCTTTTTATAGTTCTGTCCGGTCAATTTTTTATTTTTATATTTTTTCTACTCTTCCTAGCAGAAACTAAATATTTTAAAAAATTTAATAAGAAACTTCCTTGTGATTTTAGACCAAATTCAGAGTACTTGAGCCGAATAGTCAAAATTAATTATAATTGACTCGTGCCGTGAATGACCGAACGGTAAAAAACGCCGGTTAAAAAGTGGGAAAAACAAAAAACATCAAGGAAAATGCCTAAAGTGTTTTCTTAAAACAAAGCAAAGAAATCAACCAATGAAATAAAGCAAAGAAGTTTTAAAATAATTTGAGAGTTGTGAAAGGATATATTTGACAAGATTCCACACTTGCTTTAGAAAATCTTGAGGAAATTCTTTCCTCAATTTCCATCCCTTGTAGAAACAGTTGCACAAGGAAAGAAGGAATTAAAAGCAGGAAATAATTGCGAAATAAATCTAAACTTTCACTTTCTTACATTTTACCAAAGAAAGTTCTTTTTAATTGACGACATATTCCAATATTACATTGGTATGAAATTAACTTTTACTCGTAGTTTGTGAATGACGTTAGCCTAAAATAATTTAATTTAATGAAGATTCAAATATGAAACTCCTCGCTATAGATCGTCTTCGCTTAAGAATTCAATGATACGTTTCAACCCTTTGGGTTATTTTACCAAACAAAGTTGAAAAAAAATTTCTTCTCCATGATTTTTTTTTTGTATAACCACATATCGTCATCCATTTTACGGTTTAAAACTAGTCTTGTTTGGATTAGGAGTGTTAAACAGTAAAACCCTCCCAAAAATTGACAACTCCAAGATCTGAACCGTATCCAAATGCATAAGAAAAAAATCCATTTCTTCTAACCATTTGTTTGCATTGGATGGGGTTAGCAAATGAAAGCTTGGCTTTCAAACTTAACCCATGATTCTTCTCCACACTTTCTCATCTTCCAAACACCCAATGGTCTCTCTCTTAATCCTAAGTTAAACCTTTTTTTTTCCTTTAATTTTCTCCATTGCCTTTCTTTATAAGAAAATGGCAATGAACACAATCTAGATGAAATAACTCTACAGCATTGAGTAGCAATTAGACCTGCTCAAGGACCGGACTACCCGCCCAAGCCCGAAAGCCCGTTCTAAATTTGGTCGGGCTTGAACAAAAATATTTGATAAAAAAATGGATTTGGACAAATTTTTTAGGCCCGTTTAAAAATCGGGCCGGGCCTCGAGCTTGCCTTTCAAAGCTCGGGCCCGGGCCCAACCCGAATTATTATTATTTTTTATTTTATATATATCTTTTTCAATATTAATTAAATTTTTATATATATTTACTAAATATAATATAATTATATGTATATAAAATATTATTGAATAATAAATATGATTATAAATATTTAATATGAAAATTGATATATAAAATTTGACAAATTAAATTAAATTTTAAAGGGTATAAAATAATAAAAAACAAATAAAATTAAAATTAAAATATAAAAAAATTATTTTCTGGTCGGGCTCGGGCTTGTAGTATAAAAATGAAAACGGACTTGGACAGAAAAATCAGACCCGAATGTCGGGCCAAGCTTGGGCGTGTAAAAACTTTATTATTACTTGTCATGAGCCCGGCCCATGAGCAAGTCTAGTAGCAATGTTAAGCTATTTTTGGGATAATGCCATGTCCAATGCCTACAACCACTAAGATTTGGAGCACCATTTTTCCCATTCAAGAACAGCCTTTATAGAAGGTAACCTCTAATGCATTCTTTATTTGAATAGGATCTGGTAGAAGTCCAAGTAAAAGCTTGCTCATGGTAATCAATATTATCAAGTAGACATAGAAAAACAGAGTTTAACTGTTAGTTTCTGAAGCCTTGGATGAAAGCAATTGAGGCAGTCCATTAACTTTGTTTAGATGATAGAATCAAAGAGTCTAATAAATCAATGTATTACAAAAACATAGCAACTGCAGAAAGATATAGATGTTAAACAGATGAATCTAACCATGCAAAGCAAGAGCTTGGTCAAGGCAATGCCCAGCCACAAACAATGAAACTAAATCAGTTTCAGCCTACAAGACAGCAGTACTGTGATGCTCAAAGTTTGGTCAGTATCATCAATTTTAACTACTTTCCTACAATGCTAACACAGCATTTTCAAATAATAAAATAAAATTCCATCAGAAGAACTACAAAAGAACAACTCTTTACAGCTAAATTCCATGAAATTAAAGAAAAGGAGGTGACCAAGAAAAACAATCCTAATTCCTATGTAGCATGAATAATTTCATCTAAACACTAAATATATTGCGGCAAGACAGGACATGACCCTCATTCATATGAGATTGGAGTACTAATCAGAGTGATAATTTTGTAATTTCACTAGAAAGCTTGAAACCCTAACAACCAAAAAACGAAAATTTGGAGAACATGAATTACTTAAGCATGAGAATTGGCTGAGACCATCACCAGAATCAGTGAATTAAACTCTAAGAAATTGTATGAAAATACATACGTTTAATAGTTAACAATAATTGAAACTCATTTACAGTAGCGATCAGCTTTCTTCTTAACGCGATCATCGAGGGCTTGTTCGACGGATTTGGCTTGAGGGTTTTTGGGATCGTAACCGAACTTCTTAGTTTCCACGGGGAACAGCTCCTCGTACTTCATCTTTTTAGCCGCGTCGATGGTGTACACATCTCCTCCAGATTCAGAGCCTTCAACGGCGGAGGCAGCGGCGTCGAGGGAAGGCTGAGATTCGTCGACGGCGTTCTTTTTCTTCTTGTGCTTCTTCTTGCCTTTGTCGATGGATTTGCGAGTGGCTAAGCTTCCTCCTTTGAAGGTTAGTCTACCTCCTTTCACTCTCTCGTAGGCATCGGACATTGTTTCAGTTTGGCTCTGCTTTTCTTCTTCCCCTTTCTGGATTTTATTTCGAATTCCGGATTCCTTTGCTGAGATAATTTAGGGCTTCAACAGTCAAACCGCCTCAATCAATTTGGATTTTATATGGTTTTGGAATTCCTAATGTATTCGGCCCATATTCAGCCCACTCAGATTATAAAAGCATCTTCATCTCATCTTGCTCGGACAGGAGCGACTCATATACAGATAAAAAAGACAAATTTACATATAATACGAAAATAATACAAAATAAAATAAAAAATGAAACGAGTTAAAAATTTTGAAAAATTATATGAAATTGAAAAGTTATTTTATATTTGATATTCGATATCTCGACACACATGTTTGATGCCAAACAATCACAATTTTCATGGTGATCTTAACATAATTAAATTTTTTTAATAAATGTTTTATGTTTATATTAATTTAAAAAATAATTACTACTGTATTTGAAGATTTGATTAAATGATTAATATATTATGATCTGTTTATCTTTTTATTTAAAGAATGGGTTGAAATCTCCCTTTTTCAATTAAAAAAATCACTAATATAAAAAAATTATATTTTTTCTAATTTTCTAAGGCGTTAATTGTGAATTCATAGCCCCTTCGTATTATGAATTCATGCAGCTTATTATTTCGGCTAGAGGACCTTAGTGATTGTTCGCTAGCGTAAGAACCTTGTCCATGATTTGCTAGAGTGGTATTCATTTATATGGCCGAGGGTTAAATTAAATGGATGATGAAATTGATTTCAGTGAAATTGAAAATGATAAAAAGATTATTAAAGATATATATTTTTCATTAAAAAAATAAAATAAACAAACCCTCCTACATATTTGTTATTTAGCGCCGAAAAGTCATAGTTCCGAGAGTGCGGTGATTTCTAAACTAAGCTTAAGTTTATTGACTTGAGTTTACGTTCTTTAAATGGCATATATTTGTGATGACAAAACATTTGATTAAATTTGATAATTTTAGACATAATATAGTGACACGATATGAAAGAAATGCGAATAAAAAATACCAAAGTGATATGAGTTAAAATTAAATTAAAATTATATATGAATATAATAAAAGTTAAAATAAAAGATTTATATTTTTTGTGTTAACGTGAACTTTGACATAAATTTTTATGTTTTACATTATAATAATACAATTTAAAATGATCGAATATGAATTATTATTATTATAAATTATAAAGATAACATTGCTCGTCTCTAAGATAACATTTACTAAGAGCACGAATTATAAATTATAAAGATAACATTGCTCGTCTCTAAGAAAAACATATTCAGCTTAAATGGTGGCTTTAAGGGGATTCAACATCACACCTTTATTGAAAACTTGACTTCGCGATTATTTTAGTTCTTCAATGCCAATGGTCCTATTTTTGACATCTACATTATGTTTTGATCTGAAACATCCCAGTTGAACTTTGTTAATTCAGACCGGAGCTGTCTGAACAGAAGATGACTTCTGGATCTCAACACCGTCCTCTTCATTTTCACCTGTGAGCTCTTCCAATGATTTTCCCTTGGACTCAGGCACCAAAAATGTAAACAACATCCCAAGGCAGTTGGTCGCAGCGAGCGCAATCAGTGCATTCTTCATTCCGATACCAGGTGGATAACCTTTATCAGTTTGCGATGGATTTGTGCTTTGTGAAGCATACAAGAACCCAAACGCACCAACTATGGCCCCAGCTTTTCCTGCTGCTGCTGATATCCCATGGCATGTTGACCTCAGCCTTGCTGGAAAAATTTCAGCTGGCACAACAAATGTGGTGGCATTGGGTCCAAAATTGGCAAAGAAAAAGGTCAATGAGTACATAATAAGGAAGCCGGCGTGGTGAGTTTTCCAGTGATGATAAGGGATGGCAAGAGCAAACATGAATACACTCATGAAGAAGAAACCCATCAATTGAATTGTGAACCTGCCCAGATAATCGATAAAAGCCACTGTAAACCAGTATCCAGGGACAGTGCCGCAAAGTGCAATAAGTGTTTGCGCCTTTGCAACCCGATAAACCTCATGAGTTGCACTCATAGTTTCAGCTTTTGGAAGCCAGCCGATTGCACTAAAGACGTCTTTCTGAAACAAATTGGAACTGTAAAAGGCAATGTCCAATAAGAACCAAGTTGAAGTTGTTCCAAGCAAGTGTAGTCCATGGCGGCGGGCAAATTCCTTACTAAATAGACCAAAAGAGTTGGATGATGCTTCTGCTATCTTCTCTACCTTCTCTTCTTCGGCTTCCAGATCCACATGCAAGACCTTGGACATGTCTGCAGCAGCCTGTTTTGCGTTTTTGGCTATGAGGGCAGTGTAACGGGCTGTTTCCGGCATCTTCATTCGCCAGTAGTAAGTGAGGAGAGCAGGAATTGCTCCAAACATCAGAATGATGCGCCAAATATAGTCAGCTTCAGGTACAGTTGAGCCTGCACGGTCAAGGGAATATGGAGGGGCTTTATACGCATGATCAAATGCAGCTGACACGATAAGAGCAACAATTCCACCTGCCAAAATTCCAAATCCTTGCATTGCAAAAACTGCAGATATAAATGCTCCACGAGTCTTCTTGTTGGCATATTCAGACATGATTGTGGCGGAGAGAGGATAGTCACCACCAATTCCAAATCCAAGCCAAAACCTGAAAAAGCAAAGTGTTGCCATGACACCCTTTGGAGACTTTCCAAAGGAAAGGCCAGAAGCAATGGAGCATATCACCATAAGCATGAGGGTAAGTCCATAAACTCGTTTCCGCCCTAATTTATCACCAAGCCAGCCAAAGAAGAGTTGACCAGCTAAAGTGCCACAGAAGGCCACACCATTAACACCAGCTGCTACTCTAGGAGGCAAGGTTCCAGGTTTTAGATCTACTTCATTGTGGTAGTAAATTCGGCCAAGCAATTTTGTGATAAGAGAGATACTAAATAAGTCATAAGCATCAGTAAAGAAACCCATTCCTGCAATTACAATTGCAGTGAAATGGTACCATTGTGTCTTTGCTGCATCCAGTGCATTAAGAACTCCAAGTTGGTTTCCAGCCATCTCTAGCTCGATCTTAATTAGTGAGTAATCTCCCTCAAAATGGCCGATTTTTACCTGGACAAATGATAAGAAAATTAATATAACATAAATTCAAATTATCCTACTGCTCCTGACTCTATATACTCTTGATGAGAAATTCTACTCACGATCAAGATTTTGCTATTTACAAATGACTTTTTTTTTAATTATCATAAGAATACCCTCTAATAAAATTATTTTAATCTCTTTATCCAAAATTTTTGTGTTTTCCGGAAGCTTTAATGCTATGTTTCTAGGAAGTGGATTTCTGGAAAGCATTAAAACTTCTTGAAATCTATTTTTGAAAAGCACGAAAAGTTTGAAAATTTCATTCTAACAAAATATCCAATCTTCAAATTGTTTCTTGACTATGCATTAAATCATAATTGTCTTATAAAAATATATAATTAATAAGCATGGTGCTTTCATTCCAATAAAATATCTCATGTTGTTATTTTATCATATGATTTGTAGAGCTATGAAAGTAATTTTAAGATAATTATATGAATTTGGAAACATACTTTTTTGTTTGAGAAACAATATTTGATTAAAAAGTTGGAGAAAATTCAAAAAACTTCAGAACAAGAGCAAATGAAACATGGCAAAAATTCAGCTGCATTTCCTAAGGTTTCAATCAATTTGATTTTCTTTTTCGTTTAAAAAACTCTAATTTTGATGATATTATGCGAGGGCGATAATATGAAAATGCGTCTTTTGGAAACAATAATGCTTCCCGGTGCATGAAAGCTTTTCGGAATCCATTTTCGGAAGTATGAAAGTTTTCCGAAAATACATATTTGAAAAATACGAAAATTTGGAGAATTTAAATTTTGGATAAGAATAATAAAATCATTTTTATTAGGAGTATTTTTATCATACTATTAAAAAAAATTATTGTGAGGAGTAAAACCTTGATTAGTGAAATTGAAAATGATGAAAAAACTATTAAAAATATATTTTTTAAATAAATAATAAAAATAAAATAAAATAAAAAAAAAAGATAAAAATGTATTTTTATCTTCCAAATTTTTGTCTTTTTGTGGGTGGATTCCACCGCACTAGAGATCCGGTGGAATCCAAACCTACTCTTAGGAAAAGAATAAAAATAAAAATAAATTAGTGACTAATCTCCCTCAAAATGGCTGATTTTACCTGGAGAAAGATGATAAGAAAATTAATAAAACACAAATTCCAATGATCCTACTCCTTTTGACTATATAAACTCTTGAAAAATTCAATTCATAACCAAGATTTTGTTTTTCACAATTGTTTTTTTATCATAAAAATATCCTCTAATAAAATGATTTTATTGCCTATATCTAAAATTATCGTTTTATTCTTTTTCTTTTGGAAAGCTTTGATGCTATGCTTCCCAGGAGTGGATTTTTGAGAAGCATTAAAACCTTCCAAAAATCCATTTTTGAAAAGATTGAAAATATTGAAAATTTCATTCTAACAAAATATTACACGATGAGAGTGTTTCTTGATTGTGCATTAAATCATAATTGCCATGTAAAAATATAAATTTCTTTATTGTATCACGTGAATTTGTACAACTATGAAAGTAATTTTAAGATAATCATAAAAATTTGAAAACATAATTTTCATATTTGAGAAATAGTTGAAGAAAAATTCAAGAATTTTAGAACAAAAGCAAACAAAGTATGACAGCAATTCGGGCGGATTCTCCCAGGTATCAATCGATTTTGATTTTTTTTTCATTTAAAAAGCCCTAATTTTGATTTTTTTTGAGAGGGCGATGATATGAAAATGTGTCTTTTGGAAACATAAATACTTCCGGAAGCATAAAAGCTTATTGGAAATCCATTTTCGAAAAACACAAAATTTAAAAATTAAAATTTTTGAATACGAATAATAAAATCATTTTATTAGAGATAATTTGTCATAATATTAAAAAAATTTCCAGAAACAAAATGTTGAATGTAAATAGAATTTCTCTAAACTCTTTCTGGACCTAAATATTAAGGACAGCAAAAGTAAAAATGATTTAAAAATTTAGCTATTTAAGGGTCCTAGAAAATTATCACCTAATAAATCATCACAAAAATAAATCTGCCCTGAACCATAAGGACTACAGAAGTCAAGGAACAGTACATGCTTTCTCACTTATAAAAGAATAAAAAAGAATAATAAAAGCCAAGACATAGGCAGGGATTTCATTGTATATCCCAGATTAGAGAAATCAACCTGGTAACTGCCTGCTAGTTTCCAAGACAGTGAAAAGATAAGTCAGAAAATGAATTAATAAAGAACCAATTCAAGAACAACTAATTGTTCCAAAGAAACAAATTAATACTTTCAGCTCTTCATCAGAATTGTTGAATGACAAAACATCAAGTTCACATGCAGCAGGCCTTGTAATATATCTTACTTCCTTAAAGTTTCAGAACTGCCTGACCTTTCGAAGACAAATATCTGCTCCTTGGCTCAAGCAAAAGAATAAGAGGCCTGCGTTTGTATGGTGATTCAGGTTTGAGTAAAGAGTGATCCGTAGTCAAGGTATTTATAATCTGATTTCTCAAGTCCCCACGATTCGGCTACGGTATTAACTAGCATATACCATTTCATTTTCTTCGTTATTGTCAATGGTTTGACGACAATGCTCATTGCCGCTGCAGCATTCTAGCAATACAATTTGTTTTTTTCTTACACTACATTAACATTTTCGCCCAACAAGGTTACGCTCCAAAAAAATGTTGCAGACAACGGGACAAGGAGATAATCATCATACAGATTTTTTTTCTGTTTTTTTTTTGTTTATTTTAGTAACTATTTATTTAATTATCATCATGTCAATATAGCACCCTATAATTAAATCTCTTAAGAAGAAGAAGAGAAGAAAAAGTTTTGGATTTATATGTGTATGTGAAAGCTATATGAAACAGATACAAATAAAAAAAAAATGTAATCACAACATCATTAAACAAATGATTGGTTTATAGGAGCATTCAAATTGGAAATGGCTCAAGCAGTTCAAAGAAATTACACTCTTTGGAATGTTTTGTGTCTATAAAAAACCCTTGTTTTAATTTCTATTGGAAGCAAGAGAGAAGTTGCAAAATCAATTATAATTAAACTCCATGATAGTGATCATTTAGCTATAAATTTGTGGAAGTTAAAAAGCAAGTTCTTTCACCCTTTAAAAATAATAAAATATAACCACATAAAAGTTTTTCGAAACACTTATAATTCTAAATGAAAAAAAAGGAGAAAAAACAATGTGTAGGTAGCTTTCCAATGTTAGAATATTTTAGACATATAACATTGTTCCAGTTGTCCGCTTGCATCATCAGCTTCGTTTCTTGATTTTGCAAAAGGATGATGCTCGTTATTTTTTAACTTTGAAATTGCCAAAGATTCAATTTTAATCATTTAAATATATTCGAATATTTAATCTTTAGATTATATTTAGATTTAAAAATTTTAAACACAACATGATAACACGATATAAAAAATTATAAAAAAAATAATATGACTTGAAATTTTAACAAAAATCATATACAAATTTGATAAAAATTAAAAAAAATTGTTTAATATTTAATATGTAGATACAAATTACAAGATGATAATTTTCGTATTAGTATTAGTGAAATTCATTATTTTGAGGTAAATTAATAATTTGAAAAACAAAGTGTCCCCTTTATTTTAAAAATCATATTTGTCTTTCTCTTTTATAATTAATTAAGATAGTGATATATGACGCGTACCGTATGAAAGGGTTCAACATTCAATGCAACCCATTCACTCAGAAAACACCAATTGACTAATTTGATGATTGCATTGTAGAATGGTCAGCCAAACATAAGATTTTTAGTCTCAAATTTTACTTGAAAATGAAATGTAGAGATTATGACTAGAAAACTTGCTAGGAAACAGCCAATGAATAAACTAATCAGGCCTTCAAGACAGAAAATTTTCCTTGCTTTTTTTTTTTAGCTCAGCCAAAAGTCAATTTTATTAATAGGAATGATGGATACTGCCTGAAATGAAAGGCAATATCACTTAAAACACCAGGAAACAAACAAAACAAGAAGCACCAGTGAAGCAAACCGGTTTCAAAAAATGAATTACAGCCAAGCAATAAAATCTTCAACTCTGTCAACCCAAGCCTTAGCCAAAGAATCAGCCATCTCGTTGATTTCATCAATAGTTAAAGGCCACTCCAAGAAATTTGAATCATCAACCGATCGCTTATGAAAAGCAACATTGAATGTCACAAGCAGAAAAGTGCATTTTGGAGTAGTCAAATATCATATTTTTCACCCTTCCAGGATCAGAGATCCACACTTCATTACACATTAAACCCGAAATGGAGTTTCAACACGGCCTTGCCCAAGACGAACATTGGAAAAACTTAGAATTCTGATCACCGTCCTAAAGCCAAAGATTTCTAGACTTTTGACGCCAAATTGACTCCCTCTCATCAGCATTTAAATCCCTCTCAGGTGAAATTTAATCAAAATAATTTCATCAATATTACCAATAACCTCCTTGTTCCACCATTTAAGAAAGACCTTCAGTTTACTTAATTTGGTTCGAAGACAGAAACCAAACCAAGTGAATCTATCACCGTTAAGTGGGAGATCAATAAGTTCACTCTTAATGATAAACTCATTTAAGTCCAAAATACCAGAATCTCCATCTCGGCATCCTTTCCTCTCAGAGCTTGATTTAACCGTAATAAAATCACTGGCAATACACAAATTTGAACCGAGCTCAACTTTAAAATCAAGGATTTCCTTCCATTTGAACCGTAATAAAATTTGCCTTGCTGATTGATCTTGTAATAATGAAATTGATGACTCATTAGTTTTAAGTACAATTTATGCATTTTTTTTCTTATTTTTTAAGGAAAAATGTTTATATTATTATTTATTATTATTAGCTGATAAAAATGTCATGTAGCATGATAGTTATCACACTTTTGGAGTATGTGTGTTTAATATATGATAATATCTTGGGAATTCTATATATATACACACACAGTGGCAGATCTTGACCTTTGATTTTGAGGAAGCCAATTATTATTATTATTTTTTTGTTCATATGTGATATGAGGGGAATGAAAATTCAAATCTTGAATTTAATCCTTTTAAGTGGAGATAACAACCGTTAGGTTAAGTTTTTGTTATTACGGCTAATTAAAAATTTAAAACTATATTTTTTTTTCATTTGAGTTCGGTCATTATGTTTTAATAACATGAGACATATATACACGTAATATACTGATAAAAAATAAAAAAACTTATAAAATTATAAATTTTAATAATTCATAAAGAAAAAGTATAAAGAAATAATATATATCAAATATATAATCTCATCTAAAATTGTGAGTGGTATTCTTATGAAGAAACAAAATCCTCAAAAATTAAATCTAAACTAAATGTCTCAACAATTTTTCGTTCGTTGTTGACATGGCAATTAAGTTATCTCAAAATTATGTAATAGAAATTAAAAAAGAATTATCCCAAAATTTTGACTTAATATAAATTTTTTAACATTACTCATGTATATGATAACAAGATATATAAACATATATTTAAAAAATAGAGTAACATAGAAACATTAATAATTTTGTTATTATTGTTTTTGGGGATAGTTGATAGGTCTCAAGGTGATCCAAATAGCAAACAAAAGTGCAAAGTATATTAAATATATATATATATATAAAATAAAAATGATATCGGATGGCTATTAGGTTAGAAAAATATTATAGATTTATTTTCTATTTAGTTGATTGAGAGTTTTGATGAAAAAAGTTAAACTGGATTTTTTAAGTTTATATAATTGCAACTTAATATTTGTGACAATCAAATTGATTTTATGTATTTGTGAATAGTGATGGATGAGTAAAGTAAATAAATTAATATAAATGTAATTTTAATTTTTTTTATTTGAAGGGGTCAATTTAAATTTATGCAATATAAATACATTATCTATAACATATATAAAAAAGATTAGTAAAAATGTTGGGGGGGCCAAGGCCCCTCCAACCATAGCTTACGCACCGCCATTGTATACACATACAAGGATATCTATGTGTACCTAGAACATATAACTAGACAATACGTGTGGACTAATATAATATTGTGGTTTTCGTTATCATTTTGAACATAATTAAATATGTTGATGTCGTCAGGGGTGAATCCAAAATATTATAGTAAGAATGTAAGAGGATTGAACTAAATATAAATTATAAAATTTTTAAATAAATTTTAATGAAATTTCATTAATAAAGAAATTAAAGAAAAGATAAACCAAGTTACAACATAATATAATAAATCTAACATCTTAAAATTTATATATATATATATATATATATATATATATATATATATATATATATATATATATATATATCCCAACAAATCACATCAACTACAAAGTCAAGAAATATCAAGAAACAATGATAGAGTAAGAATTTGAGAGAAAAATTTCTGTATTGAATTGATAAAAGAGAGAATGTACAAGTATGAAGTTGCCGATATTCTATCTGTGCATCTGCCTGTTAGTATATCTCCTCATTTATGGAAATAAATATTTGGTTGACCAATTCCGGATATGGTCCATAATTTCACGGTGAATCTCAACTCAATATTTGGCTATTAAAACACGATTTTATGATGGTTAAAACGTGATTTTATTGCCATAATTAGCACGCTCTCATTACTATTTAAGGAGGGCTCCTTCCGGTCCCCAAGTACGTTAACCTAAAAAACATACAAACACCATCTAGTGAGGTTTTGAGTGCTTGGAAGATTTGGAAGGTCTGTGATCGACACAAAGTAGACTGTCAGATTCGGCAATTGCTTCAACAGCAGAGTTACAGAGTGCAATGGCTAGAGGTTAGATCCTATCGCTTCCGCATTTTATTTGTTTAACATGTTTCTTATTGTGTAGAAGCATGTTAGGCTTGTTATGATACACTTACATTTGGCATCAGAGCCGTAGTTTAACCTCTATCTTGCTAGAGATCTGTAGAAAGAAGCTAAAAAACCCATATTTTGAAACTTTAAGTCTCGGATTTTTTGAAACCCATTCTGTTTTCATGTGATTTTGGTTCAAATACTTTAGATCTATTGTTGTAAAGCTCTAGGGATGAAAAAAAAATACATGAAAAACGGGAGTGTTTGAAGGGTTTTGTGCCGGGTCGGGTCGAAAAGACCCAAATTTCTGCAAAAAAGGGCCCGTTCGGGCGAAGAAGAAAGAGTTGGGAATCGGGCGCGTGAGATCCACGCGCCCGATGTTGTTAATGTTGCGGGCGCGTGGATCATATATTATTGTTACGCGGGCGCATGAGAACCACGCGCCCGATGGAGTAATGCAGGCTCGTGTGACGCACGCACCCGCGCCCTGCTGTATTAATGAAGAAAAAAAAGGAAAAGGAAAAGAAATTCTTTTGGGCCTCGGGTTTTAGGCTACTATTTGGGTCCTTATTTGGTTAGTTTTGGGCCATATAATTTAAGGGTTTTCCTTTTATTTTGGGCTAGATTATTTGGGCCATGTGGATTAAATAAAAGGGCCATTTGGTTTATTTTAGGCCTTAAGGATTTATTTAATTTTAAGTAATTTATATTATTTAATTTAGGCCAAATAATTATATTTTTTTTATAGTTTTATCAAATTTTCAGTTCTGTAATTTTCATAATTTTATGAATAATTGGATTATTTTCACAAAATTAATATAATTATGAAAACTTCTCATTATTTTGGATTTTATGAGGATTTTTCATAAATTTGAAATTTTTATAAAAGCTATAATTTTAAATTGAATAATTTTTGTGAAAATTATCATAAAATTATGATTAAATTATGAAAATTTGATTTGAATGTGTATATGTGCTCATTTTGAATCTGTATAATTTTGTTATTTTTATACTAGAAGCACATGTAGCTAAGTTATTCATATTATTTGGAATTAAAATTGCCTTGTGATAATTTCAATTTTTAAAATATGAATAAGCTTAGAATTTTACCAATATGTCTAAGTGATTTATAATTTATTTAATTAGGGCTTAGCCACAGCAACCTTAATTAAGTAAAATTATTTTTGTAAAATCACATAATTATATGAGACATAAATTGTGATTAGTTATAAGGTTATGATAAATTTTATCCCACAGGAATTTTTATTATAATTTTATAACTAATTAGGATAAAATATCAAATTAGTTTCTTAATTTACCCACAGGAATTAGGAAATGATATAATTTGATAGTTTTATCATTATGAAATAAATCTATTAGAATTAGAACTTTAGCCCACAGGCAAGTTTTATGTCTGAGATTCATTAATAAAATATGTTTACATTGGTAGACATAATTAAGTTTGCCTCAAAAATTCTAGATACATAAGCATGTTTATTTTCTATATGCAGTGTTTCCTCAGGCTAGTATTAACCTAGAAGTTCCCGAGCTGGATGGAGAGAACTACAAGGTTTGGAAGGAGAGAGTTCTCCTCCAATTAGGGTGCATGGATATAGACTATGCTATAAGGAAAGACGAGCCCGTATTGACTGAGACCAGCACTCCTGCTCAAGTAGCTTTACATGAACGTTGGGAGCGATCCAATCGCCTTAGTGTCATGTATATTAAGACAAAGATATCTGCTGGGATACGTGGTTCAGTCGAACAGCATACCAACGTTAGGACCTTACTGAAGGCCATAGATGATCAATTTGTCACTTCAGACAAAGCGTTGGCCAGCACCCTGATAATGAAGTTCTCATCGATGAGGCTCACCAGTGTCAAAGGAGTGCGTGAGCACATAATGACCATGAGAGATATAGCGGCCCAACTCAAGAAGCTAGAGGTGGAGATGTCTGAGTCTTTTCTTGTGCACTACATATTGAACACTCTACCAAAGCAGTACGGACCATTCAAGATATCCTATAACACACATAAGGATAAGTGGACCATCAATGAATTGATGACCATGTGTGTTCAAGAGGAGGGAAGACTGCTTATGGAATCGGGTGAGAGTGCATTTTTTGCAAGCCAAGGAAAGACCAAGGATCGAGCCAAGAACAAGGGAAAAGGTAAAATCCCTGCCGAAGCTGATATTAAGAAAGAGTCCAAGTGTTTCTTCTGTAAAAGGAAGGGACACATGAAGAAGGACTGTGCCAAGCTTCAGCAGTGGCTCGTTAAGAAAGGTAATCCACTCTCATATGTTTGTTTTGAATCAAATATGGTTGAGGTTAATCATAACACATGGTGGATTGATTCTGGATCTACAATTCACATTTCGACTTCCTTACAGGGTATGACAAACCTAAGGAAGCCAGTGGGAAATGAGGAGAGCATCTATTCAGGAAACAAGATGCGCTCGCTTGTTGAAGGCGTTGGAACATGCACTTTAGTTCTTAGGAGTGGTTTTGTTTTGCAATTGGAAAAGACCTTTTATATTCCTAGTTTTTCGAGAAATTTAATCTCTGTTTCTAGGCTGGTACCTTATGGATATTCCTTTCAATTTTCAAATAAATCAGTATTGATATATTTTAAGTGTGATATTGTTGGGAATGGTACCTTATGTGATGGTCTTTTCTCTATTGATTTGCAAAATGACACTGCTCATAACGCCTTGCATGTTCAAACTGGTACTAAAAGATGTGTTATGAATGAGGACTCCTCTACGTTATGGCACCGGAGATTAGGTCATATCTCCATAAATAGAATTAAGAGATTGGTAAATGACGGAATACTTAGTACTCTCGATTTTACTGATTTCGACACTTGTGTGGATTGCATTAAGGGTAAGCAAACCAACAAGTCTAAGAAAGGTGCCAATAGGAGTTCAACCATATTAGAGATCATACATTCTGACATATGTTGTCCAGACATTGATGCATATGGTCAGAAATACTTCATCACCTTTATTGATGATTACTCGAGGTTTATGTATCTCTACATGCTTCATAACAAGAGCGAAGCATTAGATGCCTTTAAAATCTTTAAGGCTGAAGTAGAGAAACAATGTGGAAAACCCATAAAGATAGTAAGAACTGATAGAGGTGGGGAGTATTACGGTAGATAAACTGAAGATGGACAAGCACCTAGACCATTTGCAAAGTTCCTTCAAGAAAATGGGATTGTTGCCCAATATACCATGCCTGGTTCACCGGATCAGAATGGTGTTGCAGAAAGAAGGAACCGAACTTTGATGGAAATGGTGCGTAGTATGCTTAGCAACTCGAAGTTGCCTAAGTCCTTGTGGATTGAAGCTCTTAAAACGGCAGCGTATATATTGAACCGGGTTCCAACCAAGGCTGTTCCAAAGACGCCTTTTGAATTATTCAAAGGTTGGAAACCGAGTTTGCGTCATATGCGCGTTTGGGGATGCCCTTCTGAGATAAGAGTTTACAACCCACAGGAAAAGAAACTGGATCCTAGGACCATAAGTGGGTATTTCATTGGATATGCCGAACGGTCCAAAGGCTACAGATTCTATTGTCCATCTCATAGCACTAGATTTGTGGAATCAAGGAACGCCAAGTTTCTTGAAAATGACTTAGTTAGTGGGAGCGATCAATCTCAAGACCTAGTTTCTGTGAGAGATCAACCCTCTACCTCGAGTCAAGGATTGGTTATCATGAACAATGTCCCTTCAGTACAACTGGACATTGAACAACCAATCGTTGAAGATCCACAAGTAGTTGATAACTTACCAGTAGACGAGGCTCCTCTGGATACACCAGAATTGAGTGAGCAACCAGTTGAACAACATGATCCTTCGGAGAATGTTGAACCAACATTAAGAAGGTCTACTAGGGAAAGGAAAACAGCTATTCCTAGCGATTATATTGTGTATCTACAAGAGTATGATTTCAATATTGGGCCCGTTAATGATCCAGAGACGTTTTCACAAGCCATGAACAGCAAAGAATCAAAACTTTGGTTCGATGCTATGAAGGATGAGATGGATTCGATGGCATCTAATGGAGTATGGGATCTTGTCGAGTTGCCTAATGGGGCCAGGGCTATAGGCTGTAAATGGGTCTTTAAGACCAAAACTGACTCATTAGGCAACATTGAACGTTATAAGGCAAGACTCGTAGCCAAAGGATTCACTCAAAAGGAGGGAATCGATTACAAGGAGACCTTCTCTCCTGTATCTAAGAAAGATTCTCTTCGCATCATAATGGCGCTTGTTGCACATTTTGACTTAGAGTTGCAACAAATGGATGTGAAAACAGCATTTCTCAATGGTGATCTAGAGGAAGAGGTTTACATGAAACAACCTGAAGGTTTTTCCTCTAGTAATGGTGAGCATTTGGTCTGTAAGCTCAAGAAATCCATATATGGGTTGAAACAAGCTTCCCGCCAATGGTATCTAAAATTCCATGAAGTCATCTCTTCATTTGGTTTCGTTGAGAACATCATGGATCAATGCATATACCAGAAGGTCAGTGGGAGCAAGATTTGTTTCCTTGTGCTATATGTGGATGATATTCTGCTTGCAACCAATGATAAGGGGATGCTACGTGAGGTGAAACAATTTCTTTCTGAGAACTTTGATATGAAGGATATGGGCGATGCATCTTATGTCATTGGCATTAAGATCCATAGAGACAGACATAGAGGTATATTAGGTCTGTCACAAGAAGCCTATATCAATAAAGTCTTGGAAAGATTCAGAATGAAAGATTGTTCACCAAGCCCAGCTCCCATTGTGAAGGGTGACAGGTTCAATTTGAGCCAGTGCCCGAAAAATGATCTTGAGCGGGAACAGATGAAGAACATTCCATATGCCTCAGCTGTTGGAAGCATTATGTATGCACAGGTCTGTACCAGGCCTGATATTGCTTTTGCTGTGGGAGTGTTGGGTAGATACCAAAGTGACCCGGGGATGGACCACTGGAGAGCTGCGAAGAAGGTGCTTAGATATTTTCAAGGCACTAAGGATTACATGCTTATGTATAGACGGACTGATGAGTTGGAGGTGATTGGCTACTCAGACTCAGACTTTGCTGGCTGTGTTGATACCCGGAAATCAACATCCGGTTACATCTTCATGCTTGCCGGTGGAGCTGTTTCATGGAAGAGTGCTAAGCAGACACTGACTGCCACTTCCACTATGGAGGCCGAGTTCGTTTCCTGTTTTGAGGCTACCTCACATGGTGTATGGCTTAAGAGTTTCATTGGTGGGCTTAGAGTTGTTGACTCCATATCTAAGCCATTGAGGATATATTGTGACAATTCAGCTGCGGTATTCATGGCTAAGAACAATAAGAGTGGAAGTCGAAGTAAGCATATCGACATTAAGTACTTAGCCATTAGAGAACGTGTTAGAGATAAAAGAGTGGTCATTGAACACGTTAGCACTGAATTGATGTTAGCTGATCCTTTGACTAAGGGCATGCCACCGTTTAAATTTAAGGATCATGTAGAGAGAATGGGACTTGGTCCCACATTTTGATTGTAATTGAAACTCTTATTAATAATATGATGTTTCTCATTTTGATTTGTATACACTAAAGTTTTATTTGAGAAATATCCTTGTTGTTTGGACCGAGAATAAACATAAGGTTTATTCATTAAGTAAAAATGGGTTGATTTAGAAACATTTTACATAGTAATACATGGAAGATAATACTCGCCACTTGAGGAACTGTCGCCATGATTCATGTGATTTGTTTCTTCTATAAGTGAAATATATGGACCAAGTGGGAGAATGTTAGTATATCTCCTCATTTATGGAAATAAATATTTGGTTGACCAATTCCGGATATGGTCCATAATTTCACGGTGAATCTCAACTCAATATTTGGCTATTAAAACACGATTTTATGATGGTTAAAACGTGATTTTATTGCCATAATTAGCACGCTCTCATTACTATTTAAGGAGGGCTCCTTCCGGTCCCCAAGTACGTTAACCTAAAAAACATACAAACACCATCTAGTGAGGTTTTGAGTGCTTGGAAGATTTGGAAGGTCTGTGATCGACACAAAGTAGACTGTCAGATTCGGCAATTGCTTCAACAGCAGAGTTACAGAGTGCAATGGCTAGAGGTTAGATCCTATCGCTTCCGCATTTTATTTGTTTAACATGTTTCTTATTGTGTAGAAGCATGTTAGGCTTGTTTGATGTACTTACACTGCCGCTATATTATCAGTCACATGACACACACAAGGATATCTATGTATACCTAGAACATATAACTAGACAATACGTATGGAACTACCAAGAAAGTCATAATTGCCTAAAATAATATTATGGTTTTCATTATCATTTTCAACATAAATATGTTGCTGTCGCCAGGAGTGAATCCAAAATTTTATAGTAAGAGGATTGAACTAAATATAAATTATAAATTTTTAAATAAATTTTAATGAAATTTCATTAATAAAGAAAGGAAAAGAAAAGATAACAAGTTACAAGATAATATAATAAATCTAAGATCTTAAAATTTATATATATCCCAACTAAATACATCAATTAGAAGTCAAGAAATATCAAGAACCAATGATAGAATAAGAATTTGAGAGAAAACTTTCTGTATTGAATTGATAAAAGAGAGAATGTACAAATATGAAGTCGTAGATAATATAAACATATATATATATATATATGTATATGTTTTTGTGTGTGTGTATATATATATATATATATATATATATATATATATATGTACGCACATCTACTGTTTTGTTATCTGTCAATATATCTAACTAATTGCCTCTAACTACTTTCTAACTGACATTAAATCTTTAAATACAATAAACTTCTTCAGCTCGATCCTTCTTCATCCTGCATCATGTTGCTGCTGTTGTTGTTGCAGCTGATAACTCTTCATCTTGTTGCTTTGCTGCTGCTATTGCTACAGCTGATAATTTTTATTATCTGTTAGCCTCTCGCAAACTAGAGCATACAAATCTTGTAAGCACATCTTGGAAATGAAAGATGAAAAAGGTGAAAGAGAATGAGGTTTAGTCAGAACATTAGTTAATTGATCCTGAGAAGAAACATTGAGGAGATGAGCAAACAAAGGTGAAATGTTGTTGCTGTGGCTAATAACTCTTCATTTTGTTACTCTTTTGTCATGTCTCGAAAAAAGTGATATTTTCGATAACGAAAAGAGCGAAGGTATAGAAATTAGGGTTAATTTTTTTCTAAACCTGTAACAATGGTTTGTTATGCGAGCAGTCTTATCTTATATAATCAGGTATCTAAATACCTAATTCGGTTTAAGGCATCTTGCCTAAGGTCTCAGTTTCATATCATTATGATTCACAATTGTGTGAATTATTAAATTCATTTATGCATAAAAGCGAGAAATCCTGGGTTACTGATGCGTTCGCCAATCTATATTCCTTTACATCCCAAATTCACTAATTAAACTAATACTCATGTACAAATAGTTCATACACATCTCACGCTACAGTATTGTAAAAGATTATCTAAAAATAAAGCACAATTACATTTACCAAATATAAAATGTGGATGCTCTAGAGCTTGAACTGTCAGAGCTATCTGCGAGTAACAGAAGTCGATTGTCACGACCCAAAGGCCATGATGTGCACTTGACACTTACACTTATTCCGCTTACCAAATTTACGAATTAAATTTTTCTTTTTCGATTAATGGTTTATATTCGATGTCAGTGTAGTTACTAAATGAATTTCCCTTATCCTTTCTCATTTCGATTCAACTTTACTAGCTTATTCTTTGATCCAAGAGTGAGTTAAATAACTTTCTAATGCATATAATGATCATTTTTTAACTATAACGTAATCTTGCTAAAAAAACCAGATTGAAAATATCCCCCCTTATATTTAGAGATTTCCCTAGACAAGGAACCTGTAAAACATTATCACTTATCATAATCCAGTCATACCAAATCTATTCAACTATCCACACATTCACATCATAATGCAAATCATCAAATAATTATCAGGTCAACATTCTTAATGTCCACTATTAATTATTACATACATATCAAATCTAGGATCATACACAATCATCATATCACTCTCAAAACGATCTAAAACGATCCTATGTTACATCCCATGACACAAACACACTGTACTGTGTAAACTATATAGAATGTGCATGCAAACAAAATAATACACGATTTGTATACCTCGAAAAATAGCGAAAGCAGGCTAAAAGGACGCTGGTATGTACCTAGGCTTGGTACGGTCCTTGATGGCCCACATAGAACTCCAAATGTGAACTCTAGCTAGTATGATCTGTGATGATGTTAGAAAAGGGTGAGCAAACCACGACTCAATAAGTATTTTAAGTAAATGCATGCTAGGCTCATATCGATCTACATGCACATGTATGCATGAATAGAAAATAAAGCGATACATATATGTGGTATTATGTCCTAATGCAGGATCTATCTATTTGGACTCATTCTTCAAGGTTGAGGCTGTACGAGGTATTAGTCAGAAGGATACTTTAGGTACCTCATTTCCCTGAGCCTCAACACGATACTGAAAGGACAAAATCACTCGTCACGATTCTACAATGTTAACAAAATATATAACATTGCAATAGGTAATGCGTTTAGTTCAAAATTGATTCCTTATGCACAATCCAAACAGATTCACAATGTATTTGTTCAAAACCAAATCACTATGCACTTCTTTTAAAACAGATTACTGATCACTTTAGGCGTAAACCTCGAAATACTAAAATCGATGCTGCTATAAAAACAATTCCTTAAACACATTGTTCAAAATAGGTAAATGTACTAAACTAATAACTGATACAGTTAGGCCTAAAGCCTCTAAATTCTAAAACCAAATGCTAATAACAAAACAGATTTTTCAAATGTATTTAGTTTAAATCCGATAATCGTACTAAAACTGAAAAAATCAATAAGTTCAGGTGTAAAGTCTCAAAACGTTGAAAACTGATACAAATAACGAAACAGTTTTCTAATACACTTAGTTTAAACACAACTATTGTGCACCGAGTTCAAAATAAGATCATCATGCACATCAGTATCAAAACATGGTTACTATGCACATGAGTTTAAAACACAGTAATTATGCCATGAGTTCGAAACACGATCACTATGCACATGAGTTTAAAACACAGTAACTATGCACATGAGTTCGAAACACGATCACTATGCACATTAGTTTAAAACATGATAACTACGCACTTAGTTCAAAACAAATAATCTTATGAAAATAGATACTCGATGGAGTTAGGCAAAATGCCTCGAAATACTGAAAACTGATGTTGAAATTAGAACAAATAAAGTTTAGGCACAAAGCCTCAAATCACTGAACTAAATTGTAATCAAAACGTATATTGATCAATTTGGCATAAAATCTTAAATATTGAACTAAACTTAAATCCAAAACGAATGCTGATCATAAGCCTTAAATACTGAACTGAAATTGAAATAAAAACAAATACTGATGAGGTTTGGCTTAAAGCCTCAAATACTGAACTGAAGCTGAAAGCAAAACAAATACTGATAAGATTTGGCATAAAGCCTCAAATCACAGAAAATTGATACTGATAAAGTGTAGGCAAAGATCCCTGATAACTAATAGTGATACTAATGTATTGATACTGATAAAGTGTAGGCAAAGATCCCTGATAACTAATAGTGATACTGATGTCCATCCTAGCTAGCGATGGATAAGTGTCACAAGCAACACAATAACTATGGTCATAGAGTTACTCCAGCCCCGCTGCGCAGTTGGGAACTGGAACTTGTCTGCTGGTTTTTCAGACAAGCCTGATAATGCCTAGAGCACAAGGCTTCTAAGACGCAGATACTGATACTGAAAGTCTAAAGCACAAAGCTCGATAGACGGGTAATGAAACCTAGAGCAAAGCTCAATAGGCTCTGAGTGACCCGAAGGTTAATAGATCTGCCCAAAATCAATTACAAAACGGAAAACTAAGTACTAATAAAAAACCTTTAATTTAGGAAACGAATACTGATCGAAACCTTTAAGTTCAGAAAACGGATTACTAAATACTGATTGAAACCTTTAAGTTCAAAAAATGGATTATTTATCAAAACTTAACTTAGCATGACAGAATGTATTGTCAAAATTCAAAGGTACACCATTATGCCTGCTGGAGGTATAATTTTTCAAAACATGGATCAAAACCTTTTTGAGGTTTCCAAATATGCATAAAAGCTCTTGTTACAAAGTTAGTTCAAAACTATGCTCTTCAAACCAAAGCATAATGCCGAGTATTATAAATTTCATGCATACTACAATTCTAGTCAACACATGTTGTGTGAATTCACTTATGCATCAATGGAGTACCCCTACGTACTTTGCATGGTTACTTAGTGAGATTTTAATGCGGACCATGCACACGTACACTTAGCCTAAACAGACTAAACAGATATAACTCATGCAATAACTTAACACTTAAACATTTATTTCATGCAACAGTCAAGCTTGGCTAGCCACAACACACAAATCATAAAACACATTTTTCAAACCCGACTTAAGCATCATCTAGATTTTGCAGTTCGGTCATACCTTATATCTTACCTTAATAACCCAAGCAATAGCATTGCGGGGCTTAACTTCGAAAACTAGGTTAGTTATAAAATTAAACATCTCTTACGAGATGATACTAGTGAAACTTTACTTAATCTACTTACCTTATGCACTTAGCAAGTATCTTCTTTGAACCTCCAAATTGACACTGAATCTTCCACCTTTGTCCAAGCCACTACAAACCAATTAAATCACATATTCCGTCACACTTATCCACATCATGCTTATTTTCAAACTGACACACACATACACGCACATATATACATATAAATATATATTAAAGCCACAATTTTCCAAGATTCATTTTATGCCAGGAATTAGCTCTTTGTCTTTGTACGAAAAACATAAATATATATTTCCATATTTAAAAATTTACATTGACCTAAATCAAATTATACATTTCCCTACCTCTCATTAATATATATATATATATATATATATATATTAAGCTTAATTCAAAGCTATAAATTTCACCTTAAAACCGAGCTTAACATTGGCTCCCCACCCCCCCCCCCCCCCCCTTTTTTTTTTAGTTTTTTATTTTCGAGAGTCTATCCTTAAATTTTCATTGGCCTAGTCCTTCACAAATTCCTCAAAGTTTTCGAAGTTCCTACACCAAAATTTACTCATCTTTCATTATCGTCCTAATATATATATATATATATATGCATATATAAAATTCATCATCAAGTTATCCTCATCACTTCTCTTAGTGCGTGTGTGTGTATATATATATATATATATAGACACTATATATATATACACACACACATTCTGGAAACTCAAATATAGCATAGTACTTACCTTTTAAACTATCCTTTTATATATATATATATATATATATATATATATATATATATATATTTATATACACACACATTCTGGAAACTCAAATATAGCATAGTACTTACCTTTTAAACTATCCTTGCTTAAGCCGAGAATGAGAATGAGAGCTCCCTTAATTTGCTCAATTTTTTTTTTGAGCCTTTGGAGACCCTTGCACAACAATCATCATAGTCCACAATCCCAGCCAATATCAACCTTCAAACACAGCTCAAAACCCAGCAAGAATCTCCAGCTTTAGCCCCTTTAGCATTCCTATTTGGAGCTTCTTCTCAGCAGCTTCTTACAGCCCTAACAACGCCTACATACCTTGTCCGAGACACCCTAATTCCAGTGCCTGTCCAGCCTCAAAACCCTTTCTTTCTAGCCTTAGTTTTCTACTATCTCCAAACTCCCAAAAGCCCTTAACACGGTCTTGAATAGCAGCCCAAAAATCCCAATCGAAGGCCCTGTTTATAACACTTATAGCAGCATTCGGATCAACAGTTTTTTCACTAGGTTCTGCCTCCACGAGGGCGCTTGCAACAGCTTCTCGATCATAGCCGTTGTAATCAGCCCCGGTGGCTTACGGTTCCTGCTGCACTGAGGGCTCTTCCTTGTTCCAGCCTTTCTTCTCCTTCAATGGCTACCTCTATTCTCCCCTAATTAGACGTGAATGAGGGCCCCTGTTTTGGTGAGAAGAGGCTGCTCCAAACATCCTTGTTCTGCCCAAGAGGTTGCTGGCCTGATCAGAGCCGAAGGAATGCCCCAGCATTCAATTGCAGTTCTCGGTTTTCCTTCTTCCACATTTTTCTGCTTCACTCTTTCACTCTCTCTCGATCTCTCATTCTCGATGTCTCCTCGGTCCCTGAATCCCTTCTTTCACAAAATGCAGCTGCCATAGGACAGCTCGAATACCCTGATCAAACATGAGCAAATAGCCCCTGTTCGGCTTTCTGATCAGATCCTCGCACCTCCTTTGCCTCATTTCAGTGCTCTGTTTTTCTTCTTTAATAACCTTTGTCATCGGTTCTAAAACTGGCCACATCTAGCCTTCTTTGCTCAGTCTAGCTGATGCTTTCCACCTTTCTTAGCTCCTCAGTCACTCTCGGTTCATCTTCCATTTGCTTTCCTATCTTTTTTTTTTCTCTCTCTCTTCCTCATTCTTCTTTCTTCTTGTTGCTGTTTCTTTAGTTTTTCGATCTCTCACTCAATCCCGATCTCTTTTCCTTCTTCCTCCATTGCTCACCCGTCACTCTCTTGGTCTCTTTCAACCTTCCTTTCTTTTTCCCACTGTTGTTTCTATCCTCTCCCTTTCCAGATCAATTTCGGGTGCTGCTTTCCCCTTTCTTTTCTTTTGAATGGAAACTGTGGGAGAGGAAGCCAATCAGCTAATAAATTTATTTTTTTTTATATATATAATTTTTTTTATCTTAATTATATATATTTCTTGTCCTACATTTATATATATATATATATATATATATATATATATAAAATACTAACTCCTATATATATTTTTAAATATATACTTCACATTTGATATCTATACACTTTCCTTATTCAATATATATATATATATATATATATATATATATAGACACATATATATTATTCATATAATCATGTGTATATTACATTTAATTTAATAAATTTTTATTCTTTATTTAATTGAATGAATATATGTATTTATTTGTTCTTTTAATTATCTATTCATTTGTAATACATGCACTTAGGTTTCGTAAGTGCATTTATATAATTTATTAATTTACTTCACAAATGTACAAAATATTAATTTATTTTCTTTATTGAATTAATATATATATCTCGAACTTATTTATATAAATCCAATATATTTGTATATATATTTATTAATCATTTTTGGTTAAACACACTAACTCCACTTTTCCGATTTCATCACTTAAGATAATAAAAATTTCAAAATGCGTCTTAATACTTGGTTTATTTAATCTATTCATTTATTTATAAGCTCAGTACGAAAAATTGGCAGTCTTCACATCAATACTATCCAAACTAACTTGTGACGGAATAGAAGAGGGTGGGGAGTTCAGTAAGTTAACCACACAAGTATAGAGGATAGCAATATATGATAAACTGTTCTACATGCATACAGTTCGGTAATGTTCATAACATTAAATAGAAAGTAACGTTCACTAAAATTTTGGTAGCAAAACGGCTTGATTCGGATCTAACCTAGCCTGCAAAAAAGTACAATATTCACAGTTTATTTAGTTCTTATCCTCAATTTAGATAGTTTAAATCAATAGTTCAATGTTCACATATTCAATCACAATATTCCTATACATAATTCAAGGTTCATATTTACAGTTCAGAAGCATATATTTTCTCGTAAAATAAAGTTTCATATCAATCAATTTCTCATCA
The DNA here is from genome assembly GCA_031772115.1 of Heritiera littoralis. NCBI lineage: Eukaryota > Viridiplantae > Streptophyta > Magnoliopsida > Malvales > Malvaceae > Heritiera > Heritiera littoralis. The sequence goes on along the minus strand of JAPDPK010000139.1, from coordinate 1,419,889 downwards.
AATAACTTCATATCATTGACAGATACTCATTTCACATACTCATAGTTTCACATCATATACTCGCAACGACATATCATATACTCGTAACGTCATATCATATACTCGTCAATCGTTCACTCGTAACTTCACATCATCTACTCTAATACCTATATTTTTATACTTGTATTCTTATAAAACACATACTTTTCATTTCACATACATATGGGTTATTCTTTAACACTATGATTCATTAACTCATTATTTATTATAGTCACTATTATAACTAGTGACGAGGGCCATATTGATATTCTTTGTTTCATAACTATTGTTAATTATTATAACCCGTTAGCAAGGGCCTCATTTCATGCTAATTACTATAACCTGTCAACAAGCGTTCATAAACACACTGACTACTATAACTCGTCAGCAGTGGTCTCGTAAACATACTGACTATTAAAACCCATCAGCAAGGCATCATAAGTATACTGACTATTATAACTCGCCAGCCAGGGTGAGTGTATTGACTATTATAACCCGTCAATAGGGTTTTATAAGTATACTAACTATTCTAACCCGTTAGCAAGGCCTCATAAGTATACTGACTACTATAATCTGACAACAAGGGTCTCATAAGTATACTGAGTACTATAACCCATCAGTAAGGCCTCATTATGCTAACTATTATGGGATGTCAGCAAGGTTAATATACTAACTATTATAGCCTATTAGTAAGGCACAGTATATTAACTATTATAGCCCGTCAGTAAAGCACATAAGTCATCTATTATAACCCGATAACAATGGCCTCGTATGTTATCTATTTTAACTTGATAACAAAGGCCTCGTATGTTATCTATTATGATTCGATAACAAGGGTCTCGTATATTATCTATTATGACTCGATAACAAGGGCCTCATAACTTATCTATTCTCACTCGATAACAAGAGCCTTATATGTTATCTATTCTAGCTCGATAACAAGGGCCTCGTATGTTATTTATTGTAGCTTAACAACAAAGGCCTCGTATGTTATCTATTCTAACCCGATAACAAGGGCCTCATATGCTAACTATTCTTTCCCCTTAGCAGGAGTTGATATGCTAATTCTTATAACCCGATAATAGGGTTTATGCTAACTATTATATTTCCCCGTTAATAGGGTCATAACAGTATAGTTATGGCTAACTATTATTACCCGTTAGTGGGGCCTTAACTCTCATATATCACTTCTTTTTAATATAGTAATATGAGTAACTCTCATACTGTTTCGAAATATGAAATATAGAGTTATAAAGCAAATATATGCTCTACCCAAAAAAATAATGACATATGCACATTAGCAATATGTTTGGTAAAGGCACATTATGGCCAAAGCTCAATGAGTTTCAAAACACCATTTACTTGAGATTCAAGCTGCTAAAATAGGCAAGAACATGACATGCAAGCTTGAAATCTCTTTTACACTATGCTATGCATGAAATCTCATATGCAAGTAGACATGGTTCAATAAACTTAACTTCTTCAATAACAACTGTGAATTCTATAATTCACTTCTCTAGGTCCGGGTTACAATATTATAATACCCAGCCTGCAAAGGAAAACAATAATATTCCTAATAGTAGCATATCTCATATTCATATCACATGTCACTATACATATACTTTTCATCTCGTTTCTTATACATTATCTCGTCACATAACATATTCTTCAATTTCAATTACATATAAGCTTTGGCCTACATAATAATTATATGCTCTAACCTAAGCAAGAATGCTTAATTCACTATATTATTTCACAATAACTCATAACACATGTCGCATATTTCATTTGCCTCATATGTCTTATATTTTCAATATCAATATACAGTCTTCACATAGAGTTCAATAACAATAAATTTCACATTTCCTTATTTGCATATATAGTCTAAGATGGTTCATTTCATCTTGTGCAAGACAACTTACCAATATAAAGCTAACATGCAACTTGCATAGTTAACTTACCTTTGCTTTAAGCAAAAGCCACTCCACTGATCTCGTACATTAAGGTCTCCGCACCTTAGCCAAGTGTCAAATCACTGCAATAACTTATTAGACACCATGTTACACTTCACATTATTTCTTAGTTTAATCTTATGCTTTAATACTTATTAATTCACATAGGATACCCTTAGGTATCCGTGACTTTTAGTACCCAATTAGGCACATTCACCGATTTCACTCCATACGAGTTATACTAGTTAATGATGTGCTTCAAGAACACTAACATATTAATAAACCAAGGCCAAAGAACATGGATTTCTTCATGCCCTTCACCTTGGCCTAATGTGCCTTTTCACTTGGTTTTAATTCAATTTAACACTCAATTTATGCTTAGCTAGTGTAATTATACCTTATAGCTAAATTTCATTACAAATTAGGCCACTTTTTCACTTAAAGTCCCAATTGGCCAATTGCTCCTGAGTGTGATTTGTTCCAAATAAATTTCCAATTTATTTAAATCATGCTTAAACCTTCAAAATATATTTTTAATTAATTCTCATAATAATTTAAGCATAATTACACATTTAGCACTAAGGAGTCCTATCAATCTCATACACACATATTACTTTTTCAGTCAAATTTACCTCAATTAATCACTCAATTTATTCAAATTCACTAATTTCACTGCCGATTAACTATAATTAGCCTCAATTTTAACAATTGACGCTAAATTCCAAAAATTCCCATTTTCACATAAAGGGAAAATTTCAATTCTTGGCAATTCTATGCCCCCCAATCAAATTGAAGCTACAACTAACCTTTATTTATATCAATTAACAATCATTTAACTTCAATTTGATGCAGTTTAACTCAATTATACAAAATCCCCAAAGTTAACAAAAGGAGAAATTCCAATTTCTATCAATTCTTGATAATTTCAAACAACCTATTGAAATTGAAGCTACAATTAATGTTCAATATCATCATTTAACTCAATTTAAGCTTCAATTTCATGTAAATATCAATTATAGTATGAAATCCCGAATTTTCTTATTTTCTCTCTCTAGGTCGAAACCTTAACTTCCCAATTCTTGTTCAATCCTTCAAATTGAAACAAGTATTAGTTTCCTCATAGTTCATTATTCAACCTACTGAAAAATTACACAAAACAATTAACATTTACCTTGTCAAATTTCATCAAAACCGAACCTCAAAACCCATGACAATTTTTAGCACTCTCTCTAAAAACCCATGAAACCGTCGATTTGAGGTAAGAAAGGGTTGGTTATCATTTTTTTTTATCCATTAGCTTCATGAATTTCGAATTTTTACACGCTAATGGAGGCAAAACGTGAAGAACTAAAGGGAGGAAGAGGGATGTCATGGGTTGATATTTGAAGAAGCCAAAATTGGCTTTCTAATATAAGTTTTCACTTTAATTACAATTTTGTCGTTAATGAGTTATTATTTGGTACATGTTTAATTCTTTTAGTCCTATGGGTTGATATTTGAAGAAGCCAAAATTGGCTTTCTAATATAAGTTTTCACTTTAATTACAATTTTGTCATTAATGAGCTATTATTTCGCACATGTTTAATTCTTTTAGTCCGATTTTCCTTATTTCCATTTAATTTCATAAACCCAAGAACGGTAATTCGAATTTATGAAATTGTGGGATAAAATATTTATTTAAAATATTTTTCTTGCATTAAATCGGGATTTTACGCATTGAATTACGATTTTGCCATTTTTTACTTAATTAAGCCTAATTTCGTGAGATAAGTTAAAATTGACTTCAATTAAATTAATTTAGTTTAAAATAGCTTATTCGGGACTAAATATCATCATTCTATGATGATTTGGATGTGTTTTGGTGGGTGCGCGCTTTCGTGGGGCCCACGAGTCTACCATATGGAAGTTCATATTTTTGCACCAAAATCGATAATTTCTTTTTTATTGACCAATTTAATTTATTTGACCACAAAATCATTTAATATGTTTAAAATATGGGTTCTCACATATGCTATTATTATTGCTGCAACTGATAATTTTCATTATTTGTCAAGGAAGAGAGAAAAGTACAATAAAATGTAAATATACAATTTTAGTGCACCCTACATAGCAAAAGAAAATAAAAGAAAAAGATGGAAAGAAAATAAGAAAAGAGAGACAAATTGCTGAAATTTAATTATTGTGATAATAATGTAATTTAAATAAAAAAAAACATAACATATAAAATGAATGAGGAGATCAAGTTACAATTTTGCATAAAATAAACTGTTTTACGTAAATTTTATAACTTTATATGGAATTAATATTTTTATAAACCAATAATTAGATTTAACAATCTATTTGTATATATCTGTCATGCACACAAATTTTCAGTCAATTTTATATCCCTATCATTTTGATTATGAATATATTATTTTCAATATATATTAACAGTTAAAAGTTTATTATTGTCGAACAAATTATTAGATATTTTTGATTAATTTAAAGTTTGACATGCACAATCTATGTAAATACAGTAAAAACTTTAGTAGTTGAATTTTTAAAAATAAAAATGTCGTATAAAACGATATAATTGATGCATGATATCTTTATCTCTATATTTAAAAGAAAAAGGTCGAATCTTCCTTTTTCAATTAAAAAAAAACAAAACTATAAAATTTAATTTTCTAAGGGGCTATTTATGAATTCACAGTAGGCATCAAAATTTCAAAATTATACATAGGTATTATGTTGTGTTCATCCCTTTTCTCTTTTTTTTTTTGGCAAGCTGTCTACCTTTTTCCAATTTGTTTTTGTTTTTATTGTACAATCGTGTGTATATAAATGGCAGGGTAGATTGACTCAATCGGTAAAGTAGTTCCTTTCCATTAAGTGATCTTGAATTCGAGTCCTATCAGTGCCCTGTTCTAATAATGCTACATGATAAGGGGCTAACTGCTACTATCCGTATTAAAGGTCCTTAGCCTCCTGTTATTATGAATTCATGCAGCTAATTATTCTGGCTAAAGGAACTTAATCGTTGCTAACTAGCGCTTAAGAACCTTGCCTGTGACTTGTTAGAGTGGTATCCCTTCATATGGCTAAGTTTACCAATTTGAGCTTATGTGCTTTAAATACTATAAATTTGTGATGACAGAACACTTGAGATGAGTACAGAGTAGTTTAGCTGAGACTCTCTGAGTTTGCAATTGATGGACAACATTGCTTGTGTCTGAGAGAAACAAATTCAGCTTAAATGGTGGCTATAGGGGGGATTCAATTCAATTTCAATGTTACATCATTATTGATAATATAACTTTGCAATTTGGATTATCAGCACTGACACCAAGCTTCTATTTTTAACACATCTACATTATGTTTTGATCTGAAACATCCTACTTTACTTTATTAATTCAGACTGGAACTGTCTGAGTAGAAGATGGCCCCGGGAGCTCATTACCTTCCTCTTCATTTTCACCTGTTAGCTCTTCCAATGATTTTCCCTTGGACTCGGGCACCAAAAGGGTAAACACTATCCCAAGGCAGTTGATCGCACCAAGCACAATCAGTGAGTTTTTGATTCCAATACCAGGTGGATAACCTGCGTCAGTCTTTGCTTTATCTGTGCTCTGTGCAGCATACAAGAATCCGAATGCACCAACTATGGCCCCTGCTTTTCCAGCTGCTGCTGATATCCCATGGCATGTTGACCTCAGCCTTGCTGGAAAAATTTCTGCTGGCACAACAAATGTGGTGGCATTGGGTCCGAAATTTGCAAAGAAAAAGGTCAATGAGTACATGATAAGGAATCCAGCGTGGTGAGATCTCCAGTGATGGTAAGGGAAGGCAAGAGCAAACATGAATACGGTCATGAAGAAGAAGCCCATCAATTGAATTGTGAACCTGCCTATATAATCGATAAAAGCCACTGTAAACCAGTATCCAGGGACAGTACCGCAAAGTGCAATTAGTGTTTGGGCCTTTGACACCCGAAAAACCTCATGAATTGCATTCATAGTTTCAGGACTTGGAAGCCAGCCGATCGCAGTAAAGATGTCTTTCTGAAACAGATTGCTACTGTAGTAGGCAATGTCCAATAAGAACCAGGTAGTAGTTGTTCCAAGCAAGTGTAATCCATGGCGACGGGCAAATTCCTTGCTGAATAGACCAAAAGAGTTGGATGATGCTGTTCCTATCTTCTCTACCTTCTCTTCTTCAACTTCCAGCTCCACTTGCAAGACCTTGGACATGTCTGCCGCAGCCTGCTTTGCGTTTCTGGCAACGAGGGCAGTGTAACGGGCTGTTTCCGGCATCTTCATTCGCCAGTAGTAAGTGAGGAGAGCAGGAATTGCTCCGAACATCAGAATGATGCGCCAAATATAGTCAGCTTGAGGCACAGTTGAGCCTACTGGGTCGACGGAGTATGGAGGGGCGTTATACGCATGATCAAATGAAGTTGACACAATAAGAGCAACAATTCCACCTGTCAAAATTCCAAATCCTTGCATTGCAAAAACTGCAGAGATGAATGCTCCACGAGTCTTCTTGTTGGCATATTCAGACATAATTGTGGCGGAGAGGGGATAGTCACCACCAATTCCAAAACCAAGCCAAAACCTGAAAAAGCAAAGTGTTGCCATGACACCCTTTGGAGACTTTCCAAAGGAAAGGCCAGAAGCAATGGAGCATATCACCATAAGCATGAGGGTAAGTCCATAAACTCGTTTCCGCCCTAATTTATCACCAAGCCACCCAAAGAAGAGTTGACCAGCTAAAGTGCCACACAAGGCCACACCATTAACGGCAGCTGCCACATTAGGAGGCAACGTTCTGGCTTTTTATGTCCATCAACGTGGTAGTAAATTCGGCCAAGCAATTTTGTGACAAGAGAGATGCAAAACAGGTCATAAGCATCAGTAAAGAAACCCATTCCTGCAATTACAATTGCAGTGAAATGGTACCATTGTGTCCTTGCTGCATCTAGTGCATTAAGAACTCCAAGCTGGTTTCTAGCCATGGCTTGATCTTGATTAGTGACTAATCACCCTCAAAATGGCTGAATTTTACCTGGACAAGATGATAAGAAATTCAATAAAACAAAATTTTAAACGTTCCTACTGCTCTTGAGTCTTGACTTGTACTATTCTTGTATGTAAATATTACAGACTACAACATTAAGAATCATTCAAAACTTTAGCTATTTAAGGGTCCAAGAATATTATGACCTCATAAATCATCACAAAAAATAGTCTTCTCTGAGCAATAAGGACTACAGAATTCAAGGATCAGAACATGCTTTTTCTTTTAGAAAAGTAATAAATAAATAAAAGCCAAGAAATAGACTGGGAATTCAGTGTATATCCCAGATAAGAGAAATCAAGATGGTAAGTTGGTAACCATCTGCTAGTTTCCAAGAGGGTGAAAAGATATTCAAGTCAGAAAATCGATAAGGCCCCAAATCAAGAACAACTAATAGTTCCAAAGAAACAAATTAATACTTTCAGCTCTTCATCAAATTTGTGGAATGACAGAACATCGAATTCACATGCATGCAGCAGTCTTTGTAATATATCTTACTTAAAGTTTCAGAGCTGCCTTACCTTATGAAGACAAAGATCTGCTCCTTGGCTTTGGCAAAAAGAAAAAGAAGCCTGAATTTGTATGGTGAGTTAGGTGTGAGTAAAGACTGATCAGTAGTCAAGATTTTTATAATCTGATCTCTCAAAGTCGCCTGGGTTCAGCTGCGGTATCAAAGAGCATATACCATTTGATTTCCTTCACTACTACCTGAAAAGTCAATGGTTTGACAAAAATACCATTGCTGCTGTTTTTTTCCAACAATTCAATTTGTTTGTTTTACATTATGTTAACATTTTCCGCCCAACACGACAACAGTCCTAAATAATGTTTCTGACAAATGAACAAGGGGATAATCTTCAAACTAATTTTTATTAATGATTATTTATTTAATCAGCATTATACCAACACATACACCAGCATATAATTAAATCTATTAAGAAGAAGAGGAACAGAAGAAAAGTTTTGGATTTTATGTATGTATGTGAAAGCTATTTAAAGCAAATACAAATACAAAAATTGTGCAAAGAGAATACAAGTAAACAAACGATAAGCTGAAACTATGGGGGCATTCAAATTGAAAGTGACTAAAGCAACTCTTAAGAAATTTCACCCTTGGAATATTTTGTCTATCAAGTACCCTTTTTCTCATGGAAACAAGAGAGACGTTACAAAATCGATTATAGTTGAACATCATGATAGTGATCATTTAGCTGACTTTGTGGAAATTAACAATCAAATTATTTCACCCCTTTAAAAATAATAAAATATAAACACATAAAAGTTTCTAGAAACACTTTTAATTCTAAATAAAAAAAGAAAAAGGGAAAAAAAAAACGTAGGTAGCTCCCCACTGTTAGCTTATTTTGGCCTCTTGCATCAGTAGGCATGGTTTTTTTGGTTTTGCAAAAGGATGAAGCCCATTATTTTTTTAACTTGAATTGAATTTTATTTATCGAAACACGATAACTTTAAATACGATATGCAATATTAAACCAAAAAAAAAAACACGAAACAACTTAAAGTAAAATTTTGGCAAAAAGTAGATATTATTTGATAAAAAAAAACTTTCATAATGATATCTTAACGTAAATTGCGATACAATAATTTTTATATTTTATACGTGTTGATAAAAAACATAGACGATACAAATACACAAATTATCAAATTTAATTACATTATTGTTGGCAGAATTCATTATATCATTATATCGAGGTAAATTAATAAAAAAAATTTTAAAAAAAGTTTTTTTTAATTTTAAAAAACCATATTTTTCCATTCTATTATAGCTTAGTCAAGATTGTGACTTTTTTTTTTTGAAATAGACAAGATAGTGATTCAACGCGTATGAAAGGGTTACATTCGCACGGCAAAACACCTATTAGTTAATTTGATTACTTTGTGGAATGGTTAGCCAATAACACTATTTTTAGTCTCACATTTACCTGAATTGTAGTGACTATGACTAGAAACTTGCTAGGAAACAGCCAATGAATAAACTAATCAGGCTCTCAAGACTGAAAACCTGCCCGACCAACTGATCTAGCGTGTACTAATGAAATTGACGACTCGTTAATTTTGAGTACAATGCTTATTTTTTTTTTCTTATTTTTTAATTAATTAATTTTTTTTATTAGCAGATAAAAATGTCAACTAGCATCCTAGCTTTCACACCTACGATTACGTTTAATAGATGATAATACAGTTTAATGCAAATTATCTTGGTAATCTATAGAAAAAGAATATTTATACCTAAAATAGATTCGTAGAACTTACCAAGACGATACGTATTGAACTATTAAGAAAGTCATACTTGGAATAAAAATATTATGTTTTTCGTTATCATTTTCAGTATATGTAGCTGTCATTATTTATTTTTATTTTTATTTTGAAAAAAGAAGGCTTTAAAAGATATAAAATTGACAAGTATGATATTTAAATGATTTAATTATGTGAATGATCCAACAGATTACAAATCCTTGATTCGTATAAAATTGTTTTAGTACAAGGATGACGGTTAATTGAATCAGCATCTATTATTGAAGTAACTAAAGGGTGATAATGTGACTTAAAAAATTAATGACTGGATTCACTTAAAAGTAAATGATTTCGTATAGGTATTAAATAAGCCAAGATTAATGTAAAGAACACGCTTTTGATACTGTTAGACAAATAGATTAGATTTAAACAATTTGGTTGTATCTTGGTGGCTGTTGGTAGAGGTGGCAACTGAGCGTATTCAGATGGAGTTTGGATTTAACTGTTTTGGATCTGAACATTTTAAGTTGAAAAAAAATTGAATCATTTTAGATTCTGATTAAATCAAGTTCGTATAAAAAAATCGATCCATTTCATATTATGATTATTTTGAGTTCGGATCATATTGAATTTGGGATAATTTGAATACACATTAATTTAGATACGGATCAATTGGGTTCAAGGCTGTTCGACTTCAGTTTGTTTACTTTTTAGTTAAATTGAGTTAGTCGGATATGGGTTTAGATTGAGTGAGTAGGTTTTTCAAGTTAGGCTTTTGTTACTTCTAATGTAATGTATCTGATATGAAAATGAATTGAAACTAAATTTTTAAGAATTACATAAGTTATGAAAAAAAATTCTTCTTTATGCATTACGTATAATAAAATTAGAGTTGAAATATTCAAAATATTTAATAATTAATATGATAATTTTCTTTATAATATATTTATCAATATTTATAAATTAATTTATGTATTTTTTATTTTATTTCTATGACTATAATTGTAAACATCCTATTTTGTCCAAATGTTTCCAATTTAAGTCCAACATGCTCAGTATTAATCCGAGTTCAAACTTTAAATTTATTTTCATGAAATCGCGTTTGGAAGATTGGTATTTTAATAGTTTAGTCCTGAGATTTGCTTGTGAGGTTTTTTTTTTTCTTTACCTACTCGAGGTCTAAGCTTTTAAAATGATAATTGGACTTCAAATTTGTGATTTATATGATTGTGATTCAATTTTGGATTTTGGACCTCTAAAACTTAATAGGATAATTAAATTTAAGAATTGGGTCGGACTTGGATCTATGTGTCCAGCCCATTTCATTCAGTCTCCTTATCTCATTTTGGAAAAAGAAAAAAGAGGCCAAAAATGAAAGTTAAAATAAGAAATAATTTGGAACAAAAAAATATAAATCTAATAAGATTGAACCAATCTCGTTTGAGTTTGTTTACGATAAGATCACAAATTATGAACATTTTCGTAAGGTTGCAAAATATCAATATTTTCATAAAATTATAAGATATCGTGAGATATTGTATATATTTTATGATAAATTGATGAGAAATTGAATTAATAATAAAATTTAAAAGAATTGTATAAATAATGATATATAGAACCAGCCATCAGGTAAACTTCCTGAAATATAAGTTACCCTTCACATATATAATAATGGTCCGATTGTGAAATTACAAGATAAAGATGTAAGATCCGGCCAATGCAATGGATTCAATGTATGTTATTATTCTTTTTCTTGGCATCCAAAACGCCTCATCTGTGCAGATCATTGTAGTCGTTAAAAAGATAGTCTTTTATAGGAAAGAGCTGCCTGCTGGCGTGTATTTTGTATGCCATTGCCCAAGCAAGGCTTTTTCACATTTTGAAGACATCAAAAAAAAAAAAGTTGTACAAAATTTTAATACATTATAAGTTTAAATAAGTCATTAGTTATTATATTGTTTTGTATTTAGCTCGATTGTTTTCATTACGGAAAAAAATGTAACTTGAGCGAAGTCAGGTGTATTTTTCTAGTTAATTTTATTCATAACTTCATTTGCCTTTTTCTTTTTCATTTTTTAAAAAATAAACTTCATAAAATAAGATATAATTATGGCATGATGATTAATACATTAATTGAGAAATAAGTTAAAAAACGCAATAATTTAAAAAATAAGATTTTAAAACACAGTACTTTGGTAAAAACTCGATAAAAGTGGAGTACAAAAAAAATCTAAATATAATAAAAAAATTTTAAGTTTTCACTAAAATATATATACATCCTATACATTATTAATTAATCACATAGCATCATTTTAACGAATAAATTTTAAAATGCATAGATTCTGTAAAATAAATTAAAAAAAATTATTAATATCTATTTTTAGAAAGCTGTATATTTTTTAATTTTGCTTATTAGTAAATAACGCTACGTGATTGACTAATCATATATAAAGATTATACACTATCAACGAATCAAATATAAACTCAAATAATATACTTATAACATTAAGTATGTTTGAAGCTTGTGCTGTTTATTATTATTGATTGCAAATGTTCAATGCACTTATCAATTTAATTTTAAAAGAGGAAATCAGATTCAAATTAACCCGATTCTTCTTAACAGAATACAAAGATAAATTTTTCATTGAATCAAACATTTTGGTGAATGTTTTTATCAATTTGAACCACATTGCTTAATTAGTCCGCACAGAAAATCACAGTATAACACTGATGAGATTTACCAATTAATTAAAATTGCCAACAAGGAAACCTGTGGTAATTTTACCATATAAAGTTAATTTTTAGCCAACGTTCTTTCTCAAATCATGAAATGAAACGGCTTTTTTTCTCAAGCACAGCTGTCTATAAAATAACTTTCGTACGTCAGCTTTCTCACCAAATTCAAGGTCCATTTACTTTGGCTTTTGTCTTTCTTGCATGAACCAAAACCAGCCAACCAGACAAACTGAAACCGAAACTGAAACTGAAACTGAAACTCGATTCCCTTCAATCCACTGCTGTTTCTTGACGAAACAAACGCACAACACGTGGTTTTGAAAGCAATATTTTCTTCATTTCCAGACTGCTTTATATTAATCCCTTTGGTTCATTCGTTTTCGTAGTGAAATTGAATCCATTTAGAGTTGATCAAAGAGTGTTTTCGGGTATTGAGTTTGCAGGAAATGGCTGATCAGAAAGACGTAAAGGACATCAAAGTTTCCCCTGGTCCGATTCCTGAAGGGTGGGTTCTGAGTACCAAGCTGAAAGATGATGGAACTGAAGTCAAGGTATTTGATAGTAATCTTAATTAAAATCATCATAGATTCATATTACTATATATATTTTAATTTTCTATTTCATACATATTGAAAATTACATGTTCAATTGCTTCTAAGCTTATTTATTTGTGTTTCATTTGATTGATATATAATCAGGTGTGTGTCTGTGTGTATATATATATATATATATATATATATATATATATATATATATATATATATATATATATATATATAAATCTTTTAAAGATATGCCTATTTATATTTGATCGTTCTTACAAAGTGAATTCAATACGATCTCTTATAAACGATCATTTTCCGTTATTAGTTATTATTCAATGTAAATTATTATCACGATCGATAGAAAATTATGTATAAAATTATAAATATACAAAAAAAATAATTTGTTAATCATATTAGTAGTTGTCTATATTAATTTTGAAAAAATATAGATTGATGGATTGATGGCATATTAACAAAACTAATCAAATATAGAATTCAACGTGTTCAATATTTCTACTAGCTTAGGTCAATCAAATTTTTATTGACTTTAACGAAAATAGTATGACATATTGATATTATATCTAATGGAGTAATGTTTTAATTTAAAAAAAAGGAAAATTTAAGAAATGTTGTTTTAGATTAGTAAAACGAATAATAGTTTTATAAAGCTAAATATGTAATGATATGATAGTGGTAAAATAATTTGGAAATTTTAGTAATGCATGCATGCATGCCTGCCAAAACTTTGATTTAATAATTTAACTATGTGTTATTAGAGATAATTGCAGTGCTACCATTGTCCAGCCACTGACCAACAATTCTACACTTACGAAGATCTTATGCGATATGTGAGGTATGCCAAAGCGGCCAAGGTTTCCATCTATCATCCCGTAAGTGTAACTTCCAATTTTCTTTTGCTTTATTTATTTACCTATCTTGATTTTATTTTTTATTATTATTAGTTCTGTTTTTCTAATATTAATTAAAAAATATGTCTTTTCACATACATTAATTTTAATTCAATTTTGTACTTTATTCTTCATCAGAACTTTGAGGCTAATTTGAAGAAGGAAGAAGGCTATGTACCAGTAAAGAGAGAAGGCGAGGGTTGGTCTTTGGAGAAGCGCACTCTGGTAAAAAATGAGCAGTTTTAGAAAAGTCAGCAAAATGTTATGTTGAATAATAATATTAATAAGTGGATTGTATTTCCATTTTCGATTGCTCTGGGTCCTTTGGATTTTCGACCATGTTTTCTGTTTTTAATTTTCTTCGAAGGAGATGTCTATGTGACTAATTAAGTGCTATTGTTATTTTATGTACTCGATCAGTTTAACGATCAATTTGCTTCTGTTTTCATTAATTTACGATTTTCCTTTTTTTTATTTTAGATATATGAAGAATAAAATTCTATTAAAATTTTTGAATTTTTTCAGAAAATGATAAAAGTATTAATATTTCAGTTTTGACCGAATTAATCAACTAAATAGATTTAATTCAATTAATTAGTCACTTATCGAATTAATTTCAATCAATTACCAAAAATGATTTTTTAAAAAATTGATTTTTCAATTACTTTGATTTTGTTGAATTAACGATAAACAAAACCAAATTTTAGAAAAAATTGAGAATAATAATGGTGTTCATATAGCACTTTCTTTTTTAATTAAATTCGTACTCATTGATTATGTCGGAGGACATATCACATTTCTTTACTTTTTCTTTTTTTGCCAAAATATTTTATTTTGCATAAGATTTCTTTGATTTAATGCATACAATAATATTTGAAAAAATTCATGCATCCTTATAATCCCACGACAACATGCGTTTTATAGCATAATTAAAAAAAATAAAGAAAAGAGGGATCAGGGGAGTGATAAAGTTAGAACAAGTGACAAAGAAGTGAAGTAAAAAAAAGTGGAAAAAATGAAAAAAAAAAAAAAAAGAAAATAAATAAAACCAAATCAAATTTTTTGTTCATTGTCGTAGAAAATTGAGTCACAACTCATAAAGGAAGAAAAGAAAAAGAAAAGAGGAAGGCAAGAGAAGGAAAGGAACTAGGCCATCTGAGAGTTAGGGAAAAAAAATTAAGATTTGGTGCAATTGTTGCAGATTGAGTATTTGAAATCATTCATGGATAAACTAATGCTAAAAAACATATATTTTTTTATAAATTTGTTATTGTTATTCTATTAAAAGATATAAATTTGTTATTGTCACAAATTTATTTATTTTACAAATACTTTAAAATAATATCTTTAAAAGGAAAATTTTTATATAATTTTTCCCTGAGAATACTGATTGAGTGTTTTATTATTGTTATTTTTGTAAAAAAAAAAATATTAAACCATATTTTCGACTAAACTCAATATGACTTCTTTTTTTTGGTTATAAACTTCCTTTGATTGTTCCTTTCTCTTTTATTTTATGTCATTTAAAGGGTTTCAACGAAAATTATAAAATAAGAAAAGAAATTGTGTTTTGTTATGAATTGCAATTATCACTATTATTTATTAAAATTGGTTATACAATAAATTGTTTTGTATTATTAATTGTAAGTATAGTCGATCTGTTGAATTTTTTTTTATTGTCGATATTTTTTATATTATGGGTATTTTATTCAATTAAATAATTTGGTTTCAAATTTAAAAATTTTAAAACAGATTATATTATTATTTATGAGAAACAAATAAACTAAAAACTAATGATTTTTTCCTCCTGCGACAAAACCGGAGTATATTTCTAGTATCACGTCAACACAATAGCATTTGAACGGCCATGTCGATGCCTACTACATTATTAATTTATTATATAATATATAAATTAAACACATATGAATTTATTAAAAAAAATTTTATCCTTTAGTTTGAATTTGATTTATATATTGTTTAGTAAAAAAAAAACTGTTCTATATATTAAGTAATAAATGTGATATGACAAAGTCTACCCGTGTTTGGGCCAGGCCCAATGTTGTCAGAAACTACCACGCGGCAAGAACTCACTGGTCCATGTGGCCTTCGGCGACAGATCACACCTGTCGCTGGGCGACAGACTCAAAGTCTGTCGCCTGTAATCGCAACGCGACACGTGGCACACGTTTTCGGCTCCCGCTAGCAACAGACCCCTGACGCCACAATGTTCCACGTAGTATGAGTCTCTCGCCGACGACAGGCCCCGGAAGCTCCCGATCTTCAAGGAACTTGTGTTATATTGGGACACAAACTCTCAGCAAGATAAGGGACTTATCCTTAAACAATTAACCTAGATTGTTGACCTATAAATAGGTCCCCAGGTACATCTTATCTCTAATTTTTGACTACTGGCTTTTACGCTTCCCAATATTGAAGAACTTTTTGCTGACTTAAGCATCGGAGTATCTACGCAGGGAACCACCCCTGCGTCCCTCTGACTTTTCTTGTTTTACAGAAGCTTCTTGGACACACGTGGAGACTTAGTACGAACATCGACGTCAGCGTATCTTTATTGTTGTTTTGTGCAACAACAATTGGCGCCGTCTGTGGGAAACGTATAAAAAGCCAATCAAAATTTACTAAGATGGTGAGAACAAGATCGACGAACGCAAGGACTGGCAGTGAAGAAAATTCTGTAAGTTCCCCGGAACAACATATTCGCCAGAGGAACCAGGTGAACAGGGAGGAAGAAAGAATCACTGTGTCAGCGGCAGAATTCGAAGCTCTGAGGCGACAGAGCGAAGAAACCACCCAGGCGCTACGAGCCATGGTGGATCTGTTCCACGGAGTTCTCCCACAGTTGAATCTGCCGCCTTCCGTGCAGAACTTGGTAGGAGGAACGAGTCAAGGAGTCCCGCCGCAGATGCCTTGGCGACGGGAGGACGCGACAGCGACAGACCCCTCTCGTCGGCGAGAGGCTCCCCCCGTAGCCGAGAATGACATTCAACAGGGTGCGACGGGGCCTGAGAACATGAGACCTGCCACCGGTACTCAGCGAGAGACTGATGAAGCGACAGGCCTAGACCCGGCAGCAGGGATCAGGCGACAGGCTCCATGCGTGGGGCGACAGGTGCCTGGGCGACAGGATACCGACAGGGCAACAGGGTCTACCGCCCATCACCATGACCTATCAAATTTTGATGGTACCAACCTAGAACATGGTGTTGGAGGTGCTGGAAAGAATGGTGTCGAAGATCAAAGCACTTGGGGAGCCGGGTTGGAGTTTGACCCCACTTGGTGCACACAGATGATACGAACAAACGCACCCCAAGCGAAAGGTAAGGAAGTAGTCGTAGACCTACCTGATTCGTCTCATGCTAGAAATCAGCTTGCTCCCCCCGTAGACATGAAGAAAATGATAGAACAGGTGTTAGAGGAGAAAAAATTAGTGTCTGCAGAAGAGAGCCAGAGAAGAAGAGTACCGTTCTGCACAACCATCATGCAAAAGCCTTTGCCCTCAAAGTTCAAAATGCCGCAGATGACCGCATACACCGGGAAAACGGATCCCTATGATCATATGCAAAATTATGAGGCCCTGATGTTGCTACATGGATGGGAGGACGAGATAATGTGCAGGGCTTTCTCCTTAACTCTGTCCGGACATGCGATGAAATGGTTCAATAACTTGCTGGAAGGGTCTATTGCCTCTTTTGACCAATTGCGAAGTGAGTTTCTTAAGGCATTTGCGGTGAACAGTCAACGAAGGAAGGAACCGACCTATTTGCTCACTATAAAACAAGGAGCTAAGGAGTCTTTGAAGAGTTATGTGGATCGGTTCAGAGACGCTACCTTAGAGGTACGAGACCTGCAAGTCGGTATAGCTGTGGCAGCTATATTACAGGGGACAAGGTCTGAGAAATTGCAAGAATCCCTGTCGCTAGATCAGCCAACTACCATCTCAGACCTACTTTCCCGTGCTAATAAGTATGTAACCCAGGAGGAAGTAATGAAAATGGTGACGATAGGAGAATCCAAGGATGGAAGGAAACGAGGAAGGGAAGTCACTGAAGCATCTTCTAGCCAACCAAGGAAGTTTGAAAAAGCTCCCACACTGAAATACTCAGCTTATACCCCACTCACTGAATCTCGAGCTTCCGTATTAGCAGCTATCGAGGGGTCAGGTCTTATACAGACTCCAAAGAAGGCGTCAGGGAATCTGGGCCGTGACTCAAGGGCGTATTGCGATTATCACTCAGCGCATGGGCACACAACTGAAAAATGTAGAGAGTTGATGAATCAGCTAGAAAAGTTGGCACGAGAGGGAAAAATAAACCGTTTTGTATGGAGAGGTGATAGAACTAACTATCCCGCGCAGAACAGAAGAAACAATTTCAGAGATAGAAGAGGTGAAAACAGAGGACCTGTTAGACGAAATGAAGATGAAAGAAGAGATAATGACAGAAGGGTAGAAAGAAGGAATCGAGAGGAAGATAATGAACCCACAGGGCCAGCTATTAACGTGATATCCGGAGGTGAGTCATTAGCTGGCGCTTCTTCCTCGTCTCGAAAGACCTACGCCCGACATGCTTATCAAATTAATTCAGTGATGGAAGAAAAGCATGATGAAGAGCCTATTACTTTCACGCCAGCTGACAGAGGTGATGTAACGATCCCTCATGATGACCCAATGGTGATTTCGGCGGTAATAGCAAAACACCCAGTGAGTCGCATCCTAGTTGATAATGGGAGTTCGGTAAGTTTGATTTACTGGAGTTGCTTTGAGAAAATGAGCATCTCGAAGGATCGACTGGAGCCAGTCACCACACCTCTGTATGGATTCTCAGGAGAAAAAGTGAAAGTGGAGGGCGCAGTTCAGCTACCTGTGACATTGGGTGAAAGCCCGAAGTGTGTCACTCGACAAGTGTTATTTATGGTTGTGAAGTCAACGTCAGTGGCATACAATATGATCCTCGGGCGGCCATTGTTAAATGACATGAGGGCTGTGGTGCATCCCTGCTATTTGTTAATGAAGTTTCCGACTCCCCGCGGTGTTGGACAAGTGAGGGAGATCAAAGGAAAGCCAGGACATGTAATATCGCATCTACCACATGTAAAGGGATGCAGAGGAAGGAAACCCTTACAATTGAAGAACCGCCTAAACCAAAACCTGATGAGGAAATGGAAACGATCCAGTTAGATGACGAAGATGAAGGGAAAATAGTATATGTGGGAAGCCAGCTGCCTGAACAAGTAAAAAAGGAGATGGTCCGATGCTTAAAAGAGAATTGTGATGTGTTTGCATGGACTCCAGCCGATATGCCAGGAATAGACCCTGAAGTTATTTGCCATCGGTTGAACGTAATCTCAGGGGCAAAGCCGATAAAACAGAAGAAGAGGAATTTTGCTCCCGAGAGGCAACAGGCAATTAACGAAGAAATCTCGAAGTTGTTGCAAGCAGGATTCATCAGAGAAGTTAATTATCCGGATGGTTGGCCAATGTCGTGATGGTGAAGAAAGCCAACGGGAAATGGAGAATGTGTGTGGACTTCACAGATCTGAATAAAGCTTGTCCTAAGGATTCGTATCCACTACCTCGAATCGACAAGTTGGTAGACGAAACTTGTGGGTATGAATTACTTAGCTTCTTAGATGCCTTCTCGGGATACCACCAAATCATGATGCATCCGGACGATGAGGAGAAGACTTCATTCATTACCGATATCGGGACATATTGTTACCGAGTAATGCCATTCGGTCTAAAGAATGCGGGGGCAACCTACCAGCGCATGGTAAATAAGGTGTTCCAAGACCTGTTGGGCAACACCATGGAAGCCTATGTCGATGATATGATAATCAAAAGCCGACAGGGAGAATCACATGCCAGAAAAATGACAAAGGTGTTCAATGTGTTGCGGCAGTACAAGATGAAGTTGAATCCCAACAAATGCTCATTCGGGGTAAGGTCTGGAAAGTTTCTGGGATTCATGATTACTAATCGAGGGATAGAGGCTAATCCTGAGAAAGTTCAAGCTATTCTGGACATGAGGCCGCCTAATACAGTAAAAGAAGTTCAAAGGCTGACAGGAAGAATAGCAGCCTTGAGTCGTTTTTTTATCTAAATCAGCTGAAAGAAGTCTACCATTTTTCAAGGCGATAAAGGCAGGAAAGAACTTCAAGTGGACAGAAGAATGCAACGACGCCTTTGAAAGGTTGAAAGACTACCTAAAAGAGTTGCCTCTGTTATCCCGGCCACGTCCCGGAGACCACCTCCTTATGTACCTCGGCGTAGGAGAGAAAGCTGTAAGTGCAGTCCTACTAAGGAAAGAAGGGGATAGAGATTGCCCGATTTATTATGTAAGCAAAGTCCTGCTAGATGCTGAGGCAAGATACCCCTTAGTTGAAAGAATAGCTTTATCCCTGGTGATGGCAACTCGGAAGTTACGGCCGTACTTCCAAGCTCACTCGGTGACTATCTTAACAGATCAGCCCCTCAGGCAAATATTGCAAAAACCAGAACACTCTGGACGTCTAATTAAGTGGGCCATCGAATTGAGTGAATATGACATTCACTTCCAGCCTCGCCAAGCAATAAAAGGACAGGCATCGGCAGATTTCATTGTAGAATGCACTGGCCGAGAAGTACAAGAGGAAACTGAGTCGGTATGGTGGAAATTATTTGTTGATGGAGCTCGTAACATGGACGGCAGTGGAGCTGGAATTGTGCTAATTTCACCTGAAGGGGAAACCTATGAGTATTCCCTACGTTTCGACTTCCCAAGTTCAAACAATACAGCTGAGTACGAAGCCTTGATAGCTGGGATGAGACTTGCTGAGAAAATGAGGGTCAGCAACTTAATGGCACACAGCGATTCACAGTTAGTGGTAAACCAGTTCTTGGGTGAGTATGAAGCACGAGAACCCGCTCTAATCCCTTATCTGCAGAAGGTACAATTGTTGGCACAGTCATTCAAGCTCTTCCAGCTAACTCAGATAAATCGAACAGAGAACAACCATGCAGACGCTCTTTCAAAATTGGCTTCTTCTAGAGGGGTCAAAGGGGGTATGGTCAAAGTGGAATCCCTCGCTAGGCCAAGTGTTGAAGAAGAAGATGTCTGTGATGTCGAAATCGGAGGCGATTGGAGAAGCCCAATCAAAGACTACATACTGGGAGGCACACTCCCCACTAACAGAGACGAAGCTCGAAGGCTGAAGTTAAAAAGTGCCAGGTTTACCGTGGTAAATGGGGAACTCTATAAACGGGGGTTCACAATGCCTCTTTTGAAGTGTCTAGGGCCTCAGCAGGCCGAGTACACCTTAGCTGAAGTTCATGAGGGAATATGCGGCGAACATCTGGGGGCTCGAGCCTTGGCCTCGAAAATACTGCACACGGGGTTTTATTGGCCTACACTGAGGAAGGACGCCACAGACAAAGTGAGAAGATGCGAAAAGTGTCAGAAATTCGCTCCTATAGCTACAGCGCCTGTTTCGGCTCTTCAGAACACTCTCCAGCCAACTCCATTCGCACAATGGGGGCTAGATATCCTGGGGCCTTTTCCCCTAGGCTCAGGACAAAGGAAGTATTTGCTTGTGGCCATAGACTACTTCACAAAGTGGATAGAGGCCGAGCCTTTGGCTACAATCTCTGAGAAAAAGGTGGAAGCAATGGTGTGGAAAGACATAATTTGCCGATTTGGGATCCCTCGTGTAATAAACGCAGATCATGGGAAGCAATTCGACTGTGATGCTTTCCGAAATTTTTGTAATGGCCTGAAGATTCTCCTAAGAATATCTTCTGTGTCTTACCCACAGGCCAATGGGCAGGCAGAGGTAAGCAATCGGATTATACTACACGGGTTGAAGACTAGACTAGACAAGGCAAAGGGAGCATGGGTGGACGAGCTCCCAAGTGTCCTATGGGCCTACAGAACGACAAGCAAAGTGTCAACAGGCGAAACACCGTTCAATTTGGTATATGGCACTGAAGCCCTCATCCCGGTAGAAGTTGGAGCTGAGTCACCCAGACTGGTCCCTTACATTGAAGAACGTAATTCTCAGGGACTAAGGGAAAATCTTGACCTGATACATGAGCTGAGAGACCAAGCAAAAGTAAGACTGGCTGCTTACCAACAGAGAGTAGCTGCTTATTACAATGCACGGGTCAAGAACAAAGAGTTGCAAGAAGGGGACCTCGTATTGAGAAAGTCGGCAATTACGAACGCCCATAGGGAAGATGGAAAGCTCCGGGCTAATTGGGAAGGACCATACAGAATCAGAAAGATGGTCGGACCTAGCACTTGCACCTTAGAAACCTTGCAAGGAAAGAATCTCTCAAAGACTTGGAACGCCAACCATCTTAAGCTATATTGGCAGTAAAAATTGTAATTTTTACTTTCTGATTGTTATTCTTGTTTTTATTTTCCCAGCTATTGCTACATCACTTCATTGATAATATTATTTTTCTGATTCATGAATAAAGGCCAGCCAATCATTTCCTATATTCTCTAACGCAATATGTGAGATAGATTATGTGCTACAGGAATTGAAATGAGACAACAGCTGGCTACCAAATAAGTCCCTAAGCGAAAAATGCGCGAGATGGGCACAAATAAGACCTTAAGCGTGAAGAAGACGCGAGACGGGCACAAATAAGTCCCTAAGCGAAAAATGCGCGAGATGGGCACAAATAAGACCTTAAGCGTGAAGAAGACGCGAGACGGGCACAAATAAGTCCCTAAGCGAAAAATGCGCGAGATGGGCACAAATAAGACCTTAAGCGTGAAGAAGACGCGAGACGGGCACAAATAAGTCCCTAAGCGAAAAATGCGCGAGATGGGCACAAATAAGACCTTAAGCGTGAAGAAGACGCGAGACGGGCACAAATAAGTCCCTAAGCGAAAAATGCGCGAGATGGGCACAAATAAGACCTTAAGCGTGAAGAAGACGCGAGACGGGCACAAATAAGTCCCTAAGCGAAAAATGCGCGAGATGGGCACAAATAAGACCTTAAGCGTGAAGAATACGCGAGACGGGCAAATAAGTCCCTAAGCGAAAAATGCGCGAGATGGGCACAAAAAAGACCTTAAGCGTGAAGAAGACGCGAGACGGGCAAAATACCAGTCCTTGAACACGAAAAGTGCGTGCGATAGGTAAAAGTACAAACTATATAACAAGTTACGAGGTACGTTACAAAATCTCCAAATTCATATGTTGTAATAAGTCGACAAGTTATGGTTAACACTTTGGCTATTTTAGTCTTGATTATCCTTAAGCGAAAATAACGCGAGATATGAACAACGCTCGAGAAAAGTTCATTTTTGAACGAATAGTCAACACGGTTTCAAAAAAGAACTTGGGGAGCAACATGATAAAGTCAAACAATACAAGGTACTCTACTAATTTCAAATAAGCAAAAGAAAGAGCTACAGAATGAAACGATACTTTCCATTGAAAATGAATACATTATACATTGGAGAACAAACAAAAAGTACATTGGAGTTAACAAAAAAACAAAAACTCTAATCTACGGCAATGACCGAATCAGCCGGCTGGGAAGACGCTACATCAGCACTTACGTCTCGAGAAGCTTGAGGCTCAGGAACTGGAGAAGTCAAAGAACCAGGATCCTGGGAAGACGAGGAAGCCACCCCGGAAGCAGGAACGTCACTTGAGGGCCCAACCACGACCGCAGAGTCTGGCACGGGATCAACGGCAGCAGAATCTGAAATTTGGAACTCGTCGCTGTCCAACCCCACCAGTGCCTCGATAGACTCAGGCTGATCGTCTGTCTCGATAGGCTCAGAGACGTCACGCACTGCCAGAGGCTCAGATCGATCAAATGCCTCGGAAGACTCAGGCGTATGTAGCGGCTGTCGAGGAGGCCACGGACCCTCAAGGTTGTCCAGATTATCTACGGCCCCTTCCGCTAAATAGGCCTCCGGACTTTGTGCGTCGGGCTCATACTTGGTCCAAGAAGGAGCATCGTAGTACTTAGCCTCCTCGGTGAAGAGCAATTCAGGGAAAGCCTCACTAGGCCGATGCTTCTCCAGCCAAGCGCGAGCCAAATAGAAACCATACTTAATAAATCCCGTCGAGAACGCCGCCTTCTGGTCAAAACAATGCTGGGACAAGCGGTATTCACGAACGGCCTCAATTCGGGCTTCTCTTTGACGATCCAATACATTGTGCAGCTCCTCAATAGCCTCATCTCGTTGCCTCTCTATGGCTCCCCGATCCTCGACGGCCTTGTTATAAGCCTCTTGGTACCCTTGAAGTGAAGATACCTTCGCCTGCTCTTCTTGGAGCCTTAACTCAAGATCAGCATTCTTTCGCTCAAGGTCAGCGTTCCTTTTGTTTACCTCTTCCACCCTGTTGACATAAGGACGAAGCTGGTTGACCTCGTTTGAAAGCTCCATTTTCTAATCCCGAAGCTCGCGAATCTCTTTGCTAGCTTGCTCTCTAAGAGCTCGGTGCCGAGCATTGACGGCCGCAATCTGTTGAGCTGACTGATGAGGCAAAAAACAAAAGTAACTCAGAAAATCTTTCAAACGAGAAAAATAGTCACCAAACAAATACGAAACTCTTACCTTCATAGCGAGATAGTCAGAGTTATCCTCCGCATCCGTAATGTTTGAAAAAAACCCCGCCTCGTCACGGGGGAGAATGGTGCTCCAAGCCAGACGAGACGCTATCCCGGCATCCTCGATGCTATCATTGTCGTTCACTCCGGGATAGGTCTGAAAATCGTCCCCACCGACGACGACCCCACTATCGATCACATAGCGCCTCAAAGAAGGGTCTACCACCTTGGGTAAGACTGGTCTTGTAGGCATTGAGGCTTCAACGATCAGCCTCTTCCTGTATTTGCGCCTCGGCTGGCGAGGCGCCGACCTACCCTCAGCAACACGAGAACCACCTTCTTGAGGGAGTAGATCACTCCTTTGGGACTCGGAGCTCTCGCGATCACCTGAACCTCGATCAGGCACAAGAGGCCTCTTTCGTTTGTTTCTCCCGACCTCCTGTGTAGGACGGCTAGATTCACCAGTAGAGGGAGGAGGAGGTGTAGGAGCACGAGCCGGCCCAGATGGAGCTCCGACGGGCGACCGAGGAGGAGGAACTATCGGAGCAGCAACACTAGCATCCCTCCTACGCATCAAATCTCGGAAGTTCATGTCTGCACAATATATAAAGAAAGGATTAGCCGACCAAGTAAAATATCACGCACATAATAAATAAAAAATAAAAAAGGATGGAAAACCTAGAAAACCACCAAAGTCCTCTAAACTATCCAGATTCGAATCCAACGGAAAATCAACGAAGGGGCTCCCAAAGGCGTCGGCTTGAGCCCACTCAGGGCCATCCCCTAAATAACCACTATTACCCGCAACCTCAGGGGTCTCGTCCTCCGAATCTGAAGAGGACTCATCCACAAGGCGGCCCACAGGGGTAGATGTTTCGACTACTAGGACCGGGGATGGCTGACTAGGGCCAGCATCAGATAAACGGGGAGTTGTAGGCAGGGAAGATGGGGCAGCAGAAGCTTCAAGAACGGTCCTGCTTACGCCCCAGCCAGCAGCGGCAATGTTTTCCGGGGATAGAAGAGAAAATAAATTACGCTCCCCGGTAGAACAGATTCGCCGAATAGGCTCGCCAAATTGGTCTCTTAAAATTTCTGTCCTGAACCTATCCGAACGCTGTGAGTGGTCAGAAGCATCACGATTCCATCTAGAGCGAATCTGCAGATTGCTTGGAATCTCGACAATAACCCATTCGCTCTCAAAACCGTGCAGTTTATTGGGGAAATCCGAGAAGATTTTATTGTTAGGAAACTCCCCGACTGTTAACCGTTGAAGAGAGAACGTTATCAACCCTTTCAGCCTACGAACTCTGAAGAAGGCGCTTAAGAGAGGAATTGTGGGACTGATACCTAGGTGATGACATGCTACGGAAAAAGCCACCAGCTGAGCCCACGCATGTGGGTGAAGCTGACATGGGACAATGTCTTTGTATCTAAGAAATGCTTCACCAAACTCCGGAAGAGGGAAGCGAAAACCGAAAGACAAAGAAGCCTTATGGACAGCTACGCCACTTCTAACCAAGGCAGGCGTGACCTCCCCTGGCACTGGAAGCCTATAGCCATAACCCGAGGGAAGAGGGAAACGCGTCCTAATATCCTCTAAGTCAGCAGTTGTCAATGTGCACACAAGACCACTCGTTTTAAGTGTTTTACCCGGGCGTAGTGAAGACATGGCAAAAAACTACCCGGCGACAGAGTAATGGCGACAGACCCTTTGGGCGACAGACTCAATAGGCGACAGACCTGCTGAAACGACAAGACCCTTTGGCGACAGACCTAATTTGTAATATACTAGCGGAAGACCTAAAACTCTACGCGGAAGACCACGACACCAGCGGAAGACCACGACACCAGCGGAAGACCACGACTCCAGCGGAAGACCACGATACCAGCGGGAGACCTAAATCTAAGTTGCGAAAGGCAATAAATAAGCGGTAGATGTAAACTTACTGTTTCTGAGGTAAGCGAGAGACTGCTGGGGGAGAGCGACAGGTTCTTTCGACGACAGACTCTTTCTTTTTTACGAAGGGACTGCAAATGGGCGACAGACGGTTGCTCAGAGGTTTTTCGTGGGGTCTCTCGTCCGGTCCCAGCGGTTTATATAGCCGCGACAGGGAATGCCAAATGTCGCGCCTGATCACGTCCCTCGCAAAATAGACCTTTTTTCACCTGCAAAAAATACACAAAAAGCAAAGAGAACTATTCACGGTGGGTTAAGGCCCAAAAACACATATTTATACTCTCTTGGTTGGAGAAATCCAACAAGAGAGTGGGGAGCAATTGATATGACAAAGTCTACCCGTGTTTGGGCCAGGCCCAATGTTGTCAGAAACTACCACGCGGCAAGAACTCACTGGTCCATGTGGCCTTCGGCGACAGATCACACCTGTCGCTGGGCGACAGACTCAAAGTCTGTCGCCTGTAATCGCAACGCGACACGTGGCACACGTTTTCGGCTCCCGCTAGCGACAGACCCCTGACGCCACAATGTTCCACGTAGTATGAGTCTCTCGCCGACGACAGGCCCCGGAAGCTCCCGATCTTCAAGGAACTTGTGTTATATTGGGACACAAACTCTCAGCAAGATAAGGGACTCATCTTTATACAATTAACCTAGATTGTTGACCTATAAATAGGTCCCCAGGTACGATCTTACTCTCTAATTTTTGACTACTGGCTTTTACGCTTCCCAATATTGAAGAACTTTTTGCTTACTTAAGCATCGGAGTATCTACGCAGGGAACCACCCCTGCGTCCCTCTGACTTTTCTTGTTTTACAGAAGCTTCTTGGACACACGTGAAGACTTAATACGAACATCGAAGTCAGCGTATCTTTATTGTTGTTTTGTGCAACAACAAAATGAAACAAAATTTATATTTTTTTTGTTAATAATATTATTCACTATTTCGAGTTTCATTCTTGAGTTTTTTCAGTAAATTATCTAATAGATTATTCAATATGGATATTTTGTATTAAAAAGGTAATTTATTATGCATAAATTATAGCATACCTAAAGAAGTTTTTTTTTGGTTAAAAAATAAATACATTTTTACGTAAGTATTGAAAGATGTATGCCAAAAGAAACTAATTGAAAAAAAAAATAAAATCATAAAATTAAGTAATATATATACGTACGAAATAAAATCTACAAAATTTGGTTTAACACAAATCATTTGTAGTTTTAAAATTGTAAAATAATTGTTGAATGATAAATATATTAGTGAATAGGGCTTCATCTATACTGGTATAAAATTAATCTAGTTTCATAATATTTCATATTATTTCATAACCTTTTATATTATTTATTTTTGTTTAACCTTATCATTGTATTTCATTCCTCAAGCAAGACTTGCAAGGCAATGGGAACTTGTTATGAATGTAAACACTTTATGCTTATTTTTTGTTATTATAGATTATTACTTTGAATTTTGATAATAATGAAATATTTATTTATCTATAAATCTTGAAAATAAATAATTGTAATTATTATATTTATATAGATAAAACTCATAAAAACATAACAACAATTGAACAGCAATTGGTACATCAAATGATAGATCCAATCCTAAGAAAATTCGCGGACCAAGCAGGCCCATCTGCGCACTTTAGTCCTAATTGTGGATACATAATTCTACCATCCTATTATTTATGTATATATTATTGTTATATTATATCTTTTTACCTTTAAGGTTTACATTAGTAAGAATGAGAACAATAAAAATCATTTAAATTTGATTATTAAGATTTATAATCACTTTCTTATTTATTTTTTTATCAAACAAAATCCGTATAATTTTCTATTAAAAGATGATACTTATTTAAATCACATTTTTTTTTAAAGATAATTATTCCATACAATATCAGTAAAATATTTTTATTCTATAAGCAGTAGTAAAATCATGATATTTATCTTATTTTATTTATTTTTTAAATATTTTTATAGAACACATATCAAAATCTTACTACGTCTTGTAAAATAAAAATATTCCACTAACAGTGTATAGAATAATTATCTTTCTTTTAAATGATTCAGAAAATAATTAAAGACATTTATTTAAATCATAAAATTTTTAAAATATAAAAATGCCATCCTCATGATTAGGATTAACGTCATATTATCACCTTAAATTTATACTATTTAGTTGTGATAGATAAACACCAATAGGGGGAAAAAAATCAAAAACTTTAATAACTTAAAATTAATACATGATTAGAAAACACAAAGTGGCGGACATGAGAAAAATAAGAGAAACACAAGTTTCAAGTTACATGATAAACTATGCTTTAAAGTACGATTATATTATTAAATTTTCCATCCAAAGAAAAATTAATCATACAACATTCTTTTTTTGAATATTGAATATTCATGTGACCAATAGATACTGGAAATCCAGAAATCTTAAAAAGATTTCTTTTCATATGAAACCAGACCATGAACTCCACCTTCAACTTGTGCTGCACCAGTCCGAACCTGTTCCAAGTGTTAGGTCAATGACACAAGGATACAACAAGCAAACACGAAATTGAAATCCACATTTCAAAGCTTGAACCATTAATCAACCAAAGAACTCTTCCAGACTTTGATTATAACTAAAGTTAAATAACGATGTAAGCTGATGACCCATACCTCAAGCCTCAGCGTGCCAGATCTTAAAAGCCCGTGCGCAGAAGGTAGGGAGGCCGCACCGAGATCTTGGAACCCTTGCTTCACTGCTTGAATTGTGTAAGGTACGAACTTTAATACAGAACCTTTGTCTGCAACTGCACCAACTACTCCCTGTGCGATCTTCAGCTTAGCTGTGTCGCCCAAATATCTCTGATCACTCCCCTTAGTCATTGCTTCTAAAGAGCCCATGCCTCGATATTTTTTGACGCGTTGACCATTCTGATAAAGCAAAACATGAGGATTACAGAAAAGGGTTGATTTAAGTTATAATGTAAAATGCCAATATGTCTTTTCGTATGATATTCATACAAAAAAAATTATATATTTTGTTCTCTGTTAGAGAAATGATATTTGATCCAAAAATTATAAAATGTGCATAAACAACAAAAAATCAACAAAATCAAATGAATTATTAGAAGACAATCTGCACATAACAAATAATTCACAAATCAAATTTAAATTTTTCAGCACCAGGGAACATATGATTCAAAACTCTTTAAAAAAAAGTTTCAACAAATCTTCAATGTTTTATGATTTTATCCAGAAATACATAACAATCACATGCAAAAAGGGCTCTGAGATTCAATTTGTTGTGAATTCTATACTTTCAGTACTGATATTTTACTTTTCACTAGAATATATATATATATATATATATATATATATATATATATCTATGAAAAGTCAGAATCTGAGATCAAAATACATCCAGATGAAACTACACAAAAAAGAAAGAGAATAAAGAAGACCATAGAGACCAAAAGTTAAGCAAAAATATTAAGCCATTGGATAACATAATATTCACATAAAAATCAAACTCACTTAACTCTTGTCCAGTATACACTACAACTCAAAATGATTGAGAAGAGATAGTGCCTAAAGCTGCAGAATGCAAAAAATGTCATACCTTATACTCATAAGCTCCAGGAGCCTCTGTGCTTCCAGCTAAAAAGCCTCCCATCATCACAGTAGATGCCCCCAAAACCAAAGCCTTGACTATATGTCCAGAGTTTGAAATGCCACCATCAGCAATGACAGGCACACCATGTTGTGCAGCAATAGATGATACCTTGTAAACGGCTGATGCCTGAGAATTAGATGTGGAAAAGAAATTCGATGATATAAGATGTAAGAAGTAGTTAAAAAAAAAAATTGTCAATTAATTTGTTAACATTTTCAAATGGTATTAGTTTCTGCAACAGATAATAAACGTGGTAATATGTACCGCAAATATCTAATAAATCCGTGGAAGATTGCTTATCATTATGTAAAAGCAAAGGCAAATGCTATTTTAGTTTACCAATGGCTATCTGATTTAGCATGCTGGGCATCTCTGATGGAAACACAAAAGCAAGCCCAGTAAATAAAATTGAATTCCTGATCATTTAGGAGTTCAGAGTATGTTGGCTGAGTAGGATGATGAATAAGATAGCATAAAAATCACCTTTGGTTCTCAGGTTAGACTAAGGATGACTAATACTCATGATGATTCATCCTATGAAAAAAGTAAGATTATTTTAATCATATGAGATAGGATGACAGGTAATCTCAGCATGCACAGGCATAGAACACAATATACTAATTAAATCAATCCACGATCTTATTTATTTTATTTTATCCTATCTTTCCATCTCCTTTGTCTTGTCCAACAAATGCATCCGGGTATTTTCTGCCAGCTAAGAATCAGATATTAGCACTATGGGCACTCATTCTTTTTCATCATGGCCATCCCACACTTTATTTGGATTTAGGTTTATTGCTCGACACTGCCAAAGATGGGGAAATTTTACAGCATAAAAGCAATTTGAGCTAGAGACTATAACAACATTTTTCATGAACTGAAGCACTACAGTGTATATACGAGAAACAGGGAACATTCAAATAACAGAAAATGAGCAATTTCATCAACCTATCATTAAGAGCAGTGATAACATCAACTGAAAAAATTTATCGCAAAGTTAAGGCTAGAAATGAAAGATGTTTATACCTGTCCTCGTCCAACAGCACAAACCTCTTGTGTCGTGCAAATTGACCCAGATCCCATTCCAACTCTTAACCCATCTACACCAGCCTGAATCAAATTCTGCGCTTGATACATAGTCACCACATTCCCACCGATGACATCGAGCTGATGATACGTGTTTTTTATGTACTTGATCATCTCGATCTGATATATAGAATTCCCTTGAGAACTATCCAACACCACCACATTGGCCCCTGCTTTCACCAAGTGTTCCAACCTCTCCTTATCTGACTCCCTTGTCCCTATTGCCGCACCGACCAGCCATTCTCCGTCGGAGCCCACCGTCCCTGCTCCCAATTTGGGATAGCCTTTTAGCCGCTCCACATCCTCCTTGATCACCACATTCACCACCTCACCGTCCCTCTCCAACACCACGAAATCGCTTTTCTTTTCCTCTAAAATCGCCTCAATCTTTCCCAAATCATAGTTCCAAGGAACATACTCCACGGTCTTACAATCCCGCATGTAATCGAAGATTTTCACTTCTTTACCCTTTAGGTTCTCGTAATCAGACGTTGAGACATAACCCAACAGCTTGGATGGCAGTGCGCCTGTTTTAAATAACCCAAAACAATTACAATACAAAGCGTAAAATTACTGAACAAGATAAGTTGTGGGGTAAATTACCTGAGTCGGTAACGAAAACATATTTTGCAGGAGAAGCAACAGGAAGAAAATCTTCAGGAGAAGCAAAGGCAACGGAGGGAGCAATAGGAAGGCGAAGAGACTTGGCAGAGCGGATGATGGAGGCCTGTTGTGAAGAAGTACAGTTAGAGTGGACAATAGCGATGCCACCAAGGGCAGCCATGGCAGCAGCCATGTGAGCTTCGGAGACAGTGTCCATAGGGGAGGCAACGCAGGGGGTAGACAGAGGGATATTGCGGGAGAGCCGCGTGGAGAGGGAGACGGCATCGGTGGGGAAATCAATGTAGTGAGGGAGAAAGATAACATCGTCATAGGTATAAGAGTAGCCTTGGCTGAACAGCTTTGAGGCTGAGAGGCCGTCTTCCATATCTTCCTGTATTTTTGTTTTTTGGTGGGAGGATTTAGGGTTTATATTTGAATAGACGGCGGGCTTATGGGAAAGGGAAGGAGTATGACAGTATGTATTAATGTATACAACTCACCCACACATTGAGGTAAAGTTAAAATATTTAAATATATTATTTAAGGACTAGGTATTTTAGTGAGAAAAAAAAGATTTTTTTTTAGTTACAACAAAAAAAAGATTTTCAGATTTTAATTTTGAGATTAATCAAATATGTTATTGAATTTAAGTTATTATTATTTGTATTTATTAATTTATCACGTTATACAGAATATATTCTGATTATGATGATAATTTTGAATAAAAATATACAATTTGAAAAAAACTTATTACTTAATAAATTATCGGTAAAATTTTTAAATTTTATAAAAATTTAATATAATGACATATATATCTTATTTTATTTATTTATTTTTAAAAAAAATATATATCATCATATTAATTTTATTTATAGAGTTTAAAAATTGATAATGTATTGAATAATAATTTTTATTTTAAAATTTTAAAATAATTAGAAGTTTATTTAAAAGCATTCACCAAATATTTTTCTTTATGATAAAATAATTAAAACTTTATTTAAGAAAAGTTTATTTAAAAGCATTCGCTTAATATTTTTGTTTTATGATAAAAAAATTACAACTTTAATTAAGAAAAGTTTATTTAAAAAGCATTCACCTAACCTTTTGTTTTATTTTTATTAAAAAGCTCTGTTAATTTATTACTCCATTCCATAAGTGTTCCAGTGCCATGGCGATGGCGATATTTTCATTAAAAAGCTCTGTTAATTTATTACTCTATTCCATAAGTGTTAGGTGCCATCGCCATCACGAGTCTTTTCTTCCAAAGTTTCGTATTTTTCTTCTATACGAAATAATTTTCAAAGATAATTTATAACTCTTCAGACCGTGACATTTGAGCATTAACTAAAATAATATATACTGAACATATTTGAATTCAAAAAGAAAATAGACACGTAATATTATCTTTAAATGAGTTAAATAAATTAATAATTGCAAATTTTTCGATTGATTAAATTAAGAAGAATTTATAAGAAATTTTACGTTAACTCAAATTAACACGTTTTGATGTCAGTGATGTGTTTCTTCTAAAAAAAAATTTTTCATCCAATTTGTGTTTGTGTGCATCCATACATGCTTTATGCTTTATGCTTTATGCTTTATGCTTTATGAAAAGGAGAGATACATGCGCACTTCTTTTGTATATTAAATTTTTATTAATTTATTATAAGCCTTTATTAAAGTGTAATTAATAAGTTTGGCCAAAAATAAAATTGTAACTAATAAATGCTTTCATTGTACAAAAAAAAAATTAAGTGCTTTCATTGGCGTTGCCATGTCAGTCCACCCAATTTTGGCTAGGTTTCGTAGTTTTGGTATGCACGGTGCTGCAGAATCTCTTTACTATGACTACTTTGACACCATTTATTCCACTCACATGCTGTAGTGCTACATCAAAATTAACTTTGACATATCCATCCGATAATGGACTCCACTTTACTGATTCTGTCTTTCTCGCCCCCTTCGTACTGCCTTGTGCCACCATAAACTCATACAAATAGCTAAGGGCAAAAGATGTTAGCCATTCAGATAATTTTTTCTCAATATTCTTAATCAATTTATAACTTATTTACCAATATTTCTATATTTGATTTATCAATGCATTCCAAGATAGAAAATTGCTAAAGTGTAATTAAAATATAATTCATTTAAGTTAAATTAGCTCATAACAAAATCCTACATAATTCAAAGCTAACGTATATAAAAGTATGTCCAAATTAAGGAAAATAAGAAAAAATGGCTAATATACTACTACAACAAAAAAGAAAAATCTATCCATTAAGATTTAGGGTTATTATCCTATCTACCGTTAGTAAAAATTTTTAACTCCACAAGCGAGATTAAGATGATTACATGTGTCATTTAAGAATATTAAAAAAATAAAAAATAAATAAAATAAGATACGTGTCATCATCTTAAATCCGCTTGTGGAATTAAAAAATTCTCTTAGCAGTGGATAGGATAATAATCCTAAGATTTATTTCCTTAAAATTTCTACTGCTTTTTCCAAATAAAATTTTTTAAGTAAACAATGAGGTTTATGTTTAAGTTATAGATTTTTAGGATCATGCATTGGCGAATGAACACATGAATTACAAAAGTTAATGGCATTGACAACAAAAATTATATTGCAAAAAACTGACCTCGATATATATCAATGATCAAGATTTTAATACCATGCAAATAAAATACATCAAGAATCATTAATAGGGGTTAAAGAACCATACCTAACCTTAGTAACCTTATTCTTATTAATATTTGGAGTTTATATATGATGCATTAAAAGTATATAATTTTTATACTCTGTTATTGCATTAAAGTTAACATTTCATTAATATGCAAATTAAAAAAAAGTACCAAATCCTTATAAATAAAGATTTATTTATGATACATAAACTATACATTGTCAATACAT
Source organism: Heritiera littoralis (assembly GCA_031772115.1). Classification (NCBI taxonomy): domain Eukaryota; kingdom Viridiplantae; phylum Streptophyta; class Magnoliopsida; order Malvales; family Malvaceae; genus Heritiera; species Heritiera littoralis. Next base: position 1,385,612 of record JAPDPK010000139.1, on the reverse strand, counting down.
TAAAAGTTGATATATCATCAATAAACTCTTATAAGTAAATTGAATAAAATTTATTTATATTTATTTTTAATGGTTTGGCATTTTTTTAGTTTGTTTATTGATAATGTGTCAACCTCTCGTATATTGACAATGTATAGAGATTATGCACTATTTGTATCATATATAAACTTTATAAATAAATACAAATATGTTTTTTTTTTTCATGCACCACATATATAAACCTTTAAGGCCATTTTTAGTACATAGGATGAAGATAGGATAGGATAATATAATATTAAAAATAGGATTTGATTAGATAATATCATTCTTATCTTGTGTTTGGTGTGTAAAATGATTAAAAGTAAGATAGGATTTTTTATATATATATTTATCAAATTTGGCTATGTGTAAAATTAAAAGTAGGATGGTGGTTTTTTTATTTATCAAAAGTAACCTGATTTAAAAAATATAATTTAAATTTATAATTTTTTTACAAATATAATTCAAAATTTTTTAACCCAAAAATATATCGTATTATAATTTCTATAATAATGTTAAGAGTTATTTTTTTCTAAAAATTGATTTGTCAATAAAAAATGTTTTTTAAATTACAATTAAAATGTATTAAAAAAGTTAAATTTATAATTCAAAATTTTATAAATAAAAACATATAGCATAATAATTTTTATGTCTAAGAATTAAATTAAAAATGATTATAAAAATTGATTATTTAAAAATACAGTTTATAAAATTTTAATTGTTTAAAAATTTATTTTATTTAAACGGGTTTTTCTTTGTTCAAGAAAAAAGAAAGAAAGGAAGAAAAGAGGAAAGAAAGAGAAGATAGATAAAAAAAAAGGAAAACAAAGAGAAAAAACTGAATTAATTAGAAAAGGCTTAATAGCCAAATACATCCCCAACGTTTACCACAATATGTAATTAAGTCATCAACGTATAATTGTATGGAAATAAGGACATTACGTTTAATTTTCAGCATATTAAACCTAAACGTTATAAAATAATAGAATTAAAGATATAACCATTAAAAACTGTGATTTCCATTTGTTTTGCCCACGTGGCATGCCATGTGTCATGCTGACGTGGATTATAATGCCACATGTTATGCTGACGTGGCATAATATTGCCACGTGTTATGCTGACGTGGATATAAGTTAAATTTTCTTTTTTTTTCCAAGGTTTAATACCCAAATACATTCCCAACGTTTATCAAAATATGCAATTAAGCCCTCAACGTATAATTGCATAGAAATAAGGACACTAAGTTTCATTTTTAGTATGTTAAACCTAAAAGTTATAAAATAATAGAATTAAGGATATAGTCGTTAAATAGCTGTGATGTCCGTTTTTCTTACCCATGTGGCATGCCACCTCAACGTTGGCATGGATTATAATGCCCGGTGGACTAGTGACGTGGCATAATATTGCCACGTGTCATGCTAATGTGGATATAAGTTAAATCTTCTTTTTTTTTTTCAAAATAAATATTTTTTAAAAATTCATTTCTTTTCAAACTTACATTTTTCATAGTTTCATTTTTTTAATTACATATTTTTTTAAAAATTACATTTTTTTTCATAACTTCATTTTTTAAAATACATTTTTTTTCATAATTTCATTTTTTAAATTACATTTTTTTTCATAATTTCATTTTTTAAATTACATTTTTTTCATCATTTTTTTTAAGAAGACGTGGATATAAGTTAAATTTTCTTTTTTTTTTTTCAAAATTTCGTTTTTTTTTCAAAATAAACATTTGTTAAAAGTTCATTTCTTTTCAAATTTACATTTTTCATAATTTCATTTTTTTAATTACATATTTTTTAAAAATTACATTTTTTTTCATAACTTCATTTTTTAAAATTACATTTTTTCATAATTTCATTTTTTAAATTAAATTTTTTATCATTTCATTTTTTAATAATTACATTTTTTTCATCATTTCATTTTTTTGCTGTACAATACCAATATTAGTACAAAAATGTATGTGGTATTCAACCAAAAATACTGAAACGATGAGAAAGAAAGAATTAGTATAGTAGAAAAAAATAAAGAAACCACATGCATTTTTGTACTAAAGAATTAGTATAGTAGAAAAAAATAAAGAAAAGAACCATACCACATGCATTTTTGTACTAATTTTGGTATTATACAGAAGAAAAAAATGTAATTTTTAAAAAATAAAATGATGAAAAAAATGTAATTTAAAAAATGAAATTATGAAAAAAATATAATTTTAAAAAATGAAGTTATGAAAAAAATGTAATTTTTAAAAAATATGTAATTAAAAAAATGAAACTATGAAAAATGTAAGTTTGAAAAGAAATGAACTTTTAAAAAATGTTTATTTTGAAAAAAAAATTTAACTTATATTCACGTCAGCATGACACGTGGCAATATTATGCCACGTCACTAGTCCACCTGGCATTATAATCCATGCCAACATTGAGGTGGCATGCCACCTGGGCAAGAAAAACGGACATTACAGCTATTTAACGGCTATATCATTAATTCTATTATTTTATAACTTTTAGGTTTAACATACTAAAAATGAAACTTAGTGTCCTTATTTCTATGCAATTATACGTTGAGGGCTTAATTGCATATTTTGATAAACGTTGAGGATGTATTTGGGTATTAAACCTTGAAAAAAAAAGAAAATTTAACTTATATCCATGTCAGCATGACACGTGGCAATATTATGCCACATCAGCATAACACGTGGTATTATTATCAACATCAGCATGACACGTGGCATGCCATGTGGGCAAAACAAACGAAAATCACAATTTTTAACGGCTATATCCTTAATTCTATGGATTTATATATGATGCACTGACAGTGTATAGTTTCTATACACTGTCAATACACCAGAGGTTGACACCTCATCAATAGGCCCTTATATGCAAATATAAATAAATTTTTTTAATTTGGCAATAAGGGCCTATTGATGAGGTGTCAACCTCTGATGCATTGACAGTGTATAGAAACTATACACTGCCAGTGCATCATCATATACAAACTCTAATTCTATTATTTTATAACGTTTAGGTTTAATATGCTGAAAATTAAACATAATGTTTTTATTTTCATGCAATTATAAGTTGAAAACTTAATTGCATATTGAGGTAAACGTCAGGAATGTATTTGGCTATTAAGCCATTAGAAAATGATCATTGTTATCTTAAAAAAAAACCAATATTTTTTTAGCAAAAGTACTCCTTAGTCCACTCTCCCCTTTGTCTGTCTCAAGTCTCAACTGTGCAGTTGCTCCTCTCTCTTCTTCTCTTGCCAGACTCTGCTCTCCGCCCTTGGTGGTTCATTCCGTTGCTTTCACTTTATGATTCTCCTTTCTCGTATCATATTATCTTTTGATGGCACAAGATCCGCATTCTATTAGTTCTATCTAGCAGATGGCAATGCTTTCTTCTTCTCATGCTGCTGCTCGCTTCAGGACGGAGGACTTTGATTCTATTGAGGTGAGACTAGAAAAAAGTTTTCTTTTGGTTATTTATTTTTGATTTGATTGGAATAATTTTAGTTTTTATCCATTTTTTTTTGGGTTGTTTTGGATTAGCAATAGAATCTACCAAGGTGAGACTCAAAATAAGTTCATGGCTATGGGTAGAAGTTTTAGAGGCAACCATATATTAAGCTAATAAGTATTTTGCATGTGAATCCTTCTCTCATCTTCATCATCTATGTTTTTTACTCATGTTTGCCTTTAATATCGTACTCATGATTGTACACAACTAAATCAAATTTCAAAATTTTCTATTTCAAAAAAATCAGGGAAAATTTTTGAATTTTTTGGAATCAGGAATGAGGATATTTTTTTTAACATAATGATATACTTCCGCTACAAAACAAGTTTTATTGACATTGAAATTTTTTACAAGTAAGAGCCCTCTCATCTAGAGTTGTAAATGTATGCTTTTTTTTTTGAAACACGAATTTTAGGTGAGAGTACTTGGACTGGTAAGAATTGGTAGCTCACAATTTAGTTCACTTTCATATAGGAAACTCAAAAGTAAGAGAAAAATCTCGGGTTCTCAAAGATAAAATCAACTATGTGAAAAATATTATAATCACAAAGGATTTTATTGCTCATCCTATCAACAATCTCTCAAATAATTACTTACCCAAAAGTTTATGCCCATACATTTCTTTGGATTACATGAATGAGAAGAATAAATAACATATTATTTAAAAACCTCTTTCAAGTTTCATGATCACAAATAATACGTGCTTCATAAATAAAGCTTTAAGTTTGTGGTAGGAAATAGCTTCAAGTATATGCCTATGAATGTTTTAGTTTACATTATATTTTCTAGTATTAATTTCATTAATTTTACTAATGACTAAATCAATTTTTTATTTGTCCTATCATCCAACCAACCAATCATTTTTTTCAGTAAAGATTCTGAAAAGGTGATTCTATGAGTGATAAATATTGGGAAGAATTGGATTTGAGAGCTGTAAGTGTAATAAGGTCATTTTTGGCTGGGAATACTCTTGCAACTCTGTATGGAATATCAAAAGCCAAAGAGATTTGAGAAAAGCTTGAAGTATTGTATAACATTCAAATTCAAATTGTGTTTATCTAAAAAATCAATTTCATACATTACGTATGCATCATAATAAAAAAATATCAAGTTATCTGAGTTTTCCAGTGAAATCGCCTTTGAATTAGAAGCTATTGGAGTGATCGTTGAAGATGACAATAAAGGTCTATGGCTATGTGTTTTGATTCTGTTGTATTGTTTTTTTACTATTAGATTTTATTGTAATGATAAACGACATTTTACCGTAAATAAGGGGTCGATTTCTGTGAGGACTACAAAAGTGTGTGGGTGCTAAGGAGCATTAGTATGTTGAATGTTTGCAAGTTTGTCAAGTTACATTATAGCGTTGGCTGAGTCTACAAGTGGGTTTTTGTTCTTTGATTTTTCTTTTTTTAATTTTCATAAAAATCTTCCCACTTCGAGTGTTGATGGTTCTGGACACTTAGATACCTGTAAGTCTATACTGTTTTCTTTCATAATTGGGTTAAGATTTCTTTCATGTTTGTGTTAAGTTTTCACCCAACCTGCAGTGACAAGTATTAAAGGTTGTTGATTTGATCATCTAAATTTTGGATTATTTATAATTTTCTGCTAATAACTTAACAATTCTTACTATTAATAATGTTTTTGCTTGTTGATTTTATGGGTATTGTCCTTTCTCCTGTGTTAAAGTTTTCTGTTTCTACATGCTGATCATGTGTTTTTTGCAAGATTAAATCTTTTTTAACTCACTTCTATAAATCATGTGTATTCAGCCTTGAGCTTGACACTTTGATTTCATCTATATCTTAGTTCAACTCACTTCAATAAATAGTTTGGAAATAGATACAAGTTTTGTTGTTTCGATTATTGAAGTGGTATTATTTGCAAGATGAAATCTTTTTTAACTGATTATAGTTTAAAAATCAGTTTGTTCAATTGCAAAATTTAATTTTTAATTTTTTTTTCTTTGTAGCTTACATGACAAACGTATATGACAATGACAAGTTCAAATGCCCCCATAAATGTGGAGGGGTGGTATAATGAGTATGAAAGTGCTTCTAAGTGCCAAAAAAAAATCTACTTCGAATGTGTGGAATGAGATGACTAAACTCAAATGTGAGGACAAAGAATGACGAAGGCGCAATGTAACCACTGTAAGTCTATATTTTTGGCGAAATCTTCAAGTGGAACTTCTTAGTTGAAACACCATTTAAGAAGCACAATAATGATATTACTCAATATACTATAACAACTCAAACATCCATAGTTGATGGTTCATGCATAAAAAATTACAAATATGACCAAGAAGAATGTCGTAGAGCTATATCGACCTTTCTTGTCTGTGGTAAACATTCATTTAGTAGAATAGAGGAACCAGGGTTTAGACACATGATGAGTGTTGTAAGTCCTCACTATAAGAATATAAGTAGTCATATAGCTGCTTGGGATGTCTTGAGTTATAATGCAAAGGAAAGAGAGCATGTCAAAACAGTGTTGGCAGAAGTACCTGGTCGAATATGCTTAACTTCTGATAATTGGAAATCTGAGGATACCGTGGATGAATACATTTGTATTAATGCTCATTGGACTGATAATGATTGGAAATTGCAAAAGAGAATAATAATTTTTAGAGTTTTAACCCCTCCTTATGATGGTTTGAACATAGCATATGAACCTATTTTATGCTTAGTTCTGTGGAATATAGACAAGAAAATTTTCAGCATTACTTGGGATAATGCAGCACACAATGATGTTATGGTTTCTTTTCTTAAAAGTCAATTTCGTGCCAAAAGGGTCCTTTTATGTGAAGGTGCTTTCTTTGAAATTAGATGTTGTGAACATATTTAAATCTCATTGTTCAAGCTGGTTTGAATCTTGTTGAAGATGTTGGCAAAATTCGTAATGGGATTAGATACATAAAAAGGTCCGGTGCTCAGAGTAAAAGATTTTATAGTGTTGCTGAAAAAAGTTTTAAATTGAATGTAACCAAGAAGTTGCATCAAGATGTGTGTGTGAGATGGAACTCCAGATACTTGATGCTTGAATCTGCTCTTTATTACAAAGATGTGTTAGTTTATTAGGGGCAATGGGATAAAGATTTTCAGCTCTTTTCGCTTTCAAATGAGGAATGGGGTAATGTTCACATTATTTGCAAATTTTCGAAAGTTTTCTATGATGTGACTTTTATGTTTTCTGGTTCTAAATGTCCTACTGCAAACATTTATTTTAGAGGGGTTTGGAAGGTCCACATCTGCTTGGTAGATACTGTTAAAGGTCCACATACATTCTTAAGTCCAATGGTTAGGGAGATGCAAGAGAAATTCAATAAATATTGGGCTGATTATAGTTTGGTGTTGTCATGTGCTGCCATTTTAGACCCTTGTTACAAGTTCAACTATGTGGAATTTTGTTATACTAAACTTTATGGTAGTCGTGCCTTAGAGTTTGTTCAAACAGTTTTGAGTACACTTAGAATCCTATTTGAAGTGTATGTGAAGAGATCCAAACCCAATACTTCAACTAGTGTGGCGGGGGCTGATTTTGTTGATTCTAGCTTGCATGATTCTAATGTGAGTGAGGCTGGTAGGGATTTAAATTATGGTGAGAGTGATGATTAAGATCCAAAGCTGAAAATGAAAAGTAACAATTAGATCTTTGCTTGGAAGAAAGAGCATTTGAGTTGAATAGTGATATTGACATCTTGGATTATAGGATTAAAAGCTCAATTTGGTATCCTGAACTTTCATTATTAGCTCGTGATCTTTTGGCAATTCCAATATCTACTGTGGAATCTGAGTCAGCTTTTAGTATTGGAAAGAAAGTTCTTACTTGGTCAAAGAGTTCACTCAAACCAAAAATGGGGCAAGCTGTTGTTTGTCTTGATGATTGGATGTGTGCTAAGGGTTTTTCAGCAGGTAATATTTTCTGGTTTTTATTATGTTAGTTTTATTTTTTATTATTACACTCTTACCAGTTTGGAATTTTCAATTGTTTAATCTCATTTTTGTATTAGGATTGGTAGAAGATGCTTATGACTCTAGTGATGATGAGAATGATGATGATGATGATGATAATGATGTTTCTGCCATGGCCTTCTAAGTTAGCTTTTATATTAGCTTCTCGGCTAAAAAATAATTACAGTTTGAAGTGCCTAGAAACCTTGTAACCAAACCTTAAAAATTTTGCTTACTTGTGTGCTACACAATTTCCTTATCTTTTTATGTGTCGTGCAGCCTGAAACTACCAAAACATTTTGCTGGAGAGTGGCCTATATGGTTTGGTTTGAAGATTGATAAATGGATACTTTGTTCTTTCTTTGTGATGTTTGATCACTGACCTTGGGGCCCACAAATTATAGCTAGCTGACTTAATGCATATTCTAGGATGAAGTAGAGAACTCCACTGCACAATTTCAGCTTTATTTTAATTCAGTTAATTGTCTTTGTTCCTTGAATATTTTATTCTCCCACTTTAGTAATGATCACTTTCTGCCTTTTTCTTTATTGTCTTTAATGGAAGAACTCGTTATTGTAATGTAAGAAATTGTTAGGTTTGTTATTGTAATGACCATTTTCTGCGTATTCTAAATCTTTAAGGGCAAAGACCTTAAATTTTCCTTCTGTTATGTTTGTATTTGTTTGAAAAATTGATTTCTCTCATAAATATGCATAGTAAATCTATGAATTCGGAAGCGCGATAAGCAATCCAAATAACTTTACGATCATCAGCCAAGGCTGAATGGGAGCTCAAGAACTAGGCTTTGGCAATTCCTTGGTAGATGGATTGATAAGATAAAGTGGCAATGGTCAACCACGACTGAGCCTTTCAAGCCATTTACAAGATACCACCAAGTTAATACCAAATATAGCAGTCTTTTTCACAGCTGCTGAATAGCTTCTTTTCTTGTCATAAGCTGTAAGCTACCGTTGCTGTCACCGGCATTGAAAGATTCGTAACCAATTGAATGAAAAAAGGTTAGTAGAAAGCATAACGACTCCCTGCTTTTCATTCTCAAATTGTCTGATCTGCAGTTTTGCAAATTAAGGATCAGAAATCAAAGCACCCCATTGCTTACAAACGTAATTGACTTGTATTAGAAATTTGATTGGTGCATTATTTAATAGTACATTGACAATAACATGATAGCTTAGAAATTTGACCTAGGCGGATAATCTTTTAGGATGGATCAAACAGTTATTATCTCTTTTAGAGGGAAATTAAGTTTATGGTCCAATTTCACTTTTTCCTTGTACCTCTCTATTAAAAAAAAATCATTTGGGATCTGGTTCACTCCGAGAGCTTACTCCCCCATTGAACGTTAGGAAAAAGAAATTCATTAGAGCTTGCAGAGTGGAGATTGTTTGTCACCTGTTAACTTCCTGTTACTTCAGCTCAATAGCCATAGCTCTGCAAACTGGTTTTTGCAAAGGCGTGCCATCAGAGAATTGGCACGCCTTCTGACTTGAGCCTTTTCTGCAGTAAATAAACATGATAAGTTGACAAAAACACAGTTCAAATAGCCATTTCATTTGCATCCAAAACAGTTCAGGAAATTAAAATACAGAAAACAATAACTTGCCTCACCCTGTAATTCTTCATTCTTGCACAAGATTTTCTTCAGTAGTAACATCATCAAATTTGGGAGAAACTAGACTTTCACAATATATAATTGGGCGAAAACCATGCCCATAGTCACGTATTGTGAAATTTTTTATCTTCTGCCCTTTCGGATCATACATGAATAAGTCCCATCCGTCATGATCTACTAAAACTTTCCAAGTTTTTGTATAGCATAATGATTTCTGCCAGTATTTGTGTCCAGGCAAAGGGTCAATTGGGTTGCTGAACAATCTAATCCATAAGGATTTGACACCATATTCATTCATTAGCCATCCTTCATAAAGGCTTTCATTGCATTCAAAGAACGGGCATATGCAATCTCCTAAAATCCCCAAAACAGCTACATTGTTCTCTTCCAAATGATCTGGTACTGCCACCACCTCTTGAAATTTCTGTTCTGCTAAATTAAAAGACACAATTACCACAGTTCTAGTTAGACCACTTGTCTTGCTACCCGATGTAGTGATCCGTTTAGGAAAATCCCATTTCCATTCACTTCTATGCCAGTTCGGAGATATGAAGGTTCTCCCCAAATGTTGGTTTTCCAAGAAAGGACTTCCAACTTTAGTTTCATAAAAAACATTAGCAGGACATGAAAGTCTTAATAATTTGTAATCATCGGTTGAGAAATCATAGCCAAGTCCGTAAGAGAAGGCACCATCAAGAACAGAACTTGGTTCTGGCAATGCCCTTGATTCCCTGGTAGATGGATTCCACAAAATGAACTCCCCATCATCGAGTAGTAAACAGACCAAGCCATCACTAGACCCACCGAGTCAACATCAATGTCTGACTCTTTCTTCGTTGCAGCTGGATACTCAAGCTCTGATATCATTTGCTGGTATCTTCATCACCTCTAAAAGCTTCATAGTCTGTTGAAACAAAAGGATTCGGAGAGAGGACTCACTGGAGGTTAAAGATCACTGGAGGTGAAGGATTTGTGATTGAGCAAGTTGCAGTTTGGCAAACTGAGGATCAGAGATCAAAGATCAAGATGGCTAGCATACACACTTGAATCGAAGGAGAGATCTGATTAAGGATTTATATATGATGCACTGACAGTATATATTTTCTATACACTGTCAATGCACAAGAAGTTGACACCTTATTAATAAGCCCTTATATACAAATATAGATAATTTTTTTTAATTTGCCCATAAGGACCTATTGATGAAGTGTCAACCTTTGATGCATTGATAGTGTATAGAAACTATACACTGTCAGTGCATCATATACAAACTCTGATTAATAGCCTTGACAGTATATTGACTATAATGTCATGAGGAAGTTGAGAGAGTTTTCCTTTTCCCCATGATTCTTTGAGAGATTGATCTCATTTCTTCCCTGGTTCTTTCTATAACTTTATAGGCTTCAGGCTGCAACTTGACTCTCAAACACCATCGATTCGGGGCTGTTTTAGAATTGCAACTACTATTAATTTTTGTATGGGACAGTAGTTCTTGGTGCTTTATTAATCAAACCTGGTGTGAACTTGTAGAAGTAAGAAGGTGCGAGGATGCTGTTATATATGTTTTGCTTGGAATTGCATGAGACTGCCACGGCCTAGGACAAAACCAGTCAACGTTTTTATTGTACTAGAAATATGCCCGCGCGATGCCGCGGGATCAAACTGTTTTAAATTCATAAAATTGTTTAATCTTTAACTATTTGATGTCTTTTATAACACATTTATGATAAATATCTTTTATGATTCTAACATTTAACAAATACTGACACTTTCTACCAAATAAAAACACTAAATTCACTTCAGAAAATGAGAGAAAACACAAAGGAAAAAAAAAAAGAACATTTTTTTTCTATACGCATATAATTCTGTCATTGTATCATGTATAGTGACTTTTTTTTAACAAAGGACTATACTTGTAGTTTTCGAACAAGCACAAAAATAGTAAATAGTATTTTATAGTACAATTCCACTGTTTAGTAGCTATACCATCAAGCATTATGTCACAAATCATTATTTTTGATTCTCATATGAAAATGCAAAAACATATAAGAATTGTGAGACTCTAGGAGGCTTTTGACTGATGACATTTGTATATAGATTAGTGAGAACCAAATACAAAGACCTTGAGAGAGTAGATTTGCTTTTTCAAGGAGAAGAATGAAAAAGTCAAAATAGATGCTGCAAATTGTGGGAGAAAAACAGTTATCCTGTATGCTTTTCATGGTGAGGAATCTAATCATGTCCATCCTCATCTTGGATTGTGACAGAGTTAGAGTTTGGAAAACAAAGAAAGTGGTGGAGAAGTAAAAATGGAAAGGAAAAGGAAAAGAAAAGATATGACAGAACTCAAGCCAGACATGAGGAAACAGTGAATGAAAGTCAAGATTTTCACAATCAAAAGGAAAAAGTGAAACAATTATTGAATTTATCAATGCCCACGTGCTACAGTCCTATATATATCCAAGAGCTTAATAGCCAAATAAGCCCTTAACCTTTAGCCCAAAATTGAATTCAGCCCTCAATGTTTTATCGCGTGAAATTCAGTCCATAAATTTTTATTTTGGTGGAAATAAAACCTCAACCTTTTAAAATTATGCAATTAAGTCCAAATCTGTTAAATGACACTAATTGCCGTTAGTATTGCACATGTGGCATGCCATGTGGCAGCCAACTAAGCTATCCACGTCAGCTTTCACGTTAGATATACTAACGGCAGTCAGTGTAATTTAACAGATTTGAACTTAATTGCATAATTTTAAAAGGTTGAGGGTTTATTTCCATCGAAATAAAAGTTTATGGACTAAATGTCATGCGATAAAACGTTGAGGGCTAAATTCCATTTTGGGCTAAAGGTTGAGGGCTTATTTGACTATTAAACCTATATCCAATATTATACATTATACCATCCAAAGACCTCATCAACATTGTCAAAACAAAAAATAATTTAAAGAATGCACAAATAAAATGAAAATCATATAAAAAGTAAAATAAAGCAATTTGTTCTAGAGTAATTCACTTAAACCCACTCACAACTTTGATCCCAAAAAAAAAAAAAAACTAAACAAACCCATTTCACCAAATCATTCAATTATCTTTAAAATCCCAAAAAATATAGAAATGGAAAAAAAAAATACCTGGACATGCACAATTGCATCAATAGAATTAAGCTTCCAACCTTTAAATAGGGGATTTTTTAGCTGTTAAAAAGATGGAAGCTGTAAATTGAAGTTAAGAGAGGAAAAATAGAGATCAAGAAACAATAATAATATAATATAATATAATATTTACAAAAAAGGAATAACAAAGCATTATTAACTCTGGATGTTTCCAGGTGAATCAAGGAGGAGGAGCCTAAAGCCACCAAAAGGATGGTCGGCTTTTCGAGAAACTTGTAGTATAACCCCTACCCAGGCTCCAATTGTTGATAAAGGTCGCATCAAAGAGCAACATGAAAATCACCGTAAGGCAAAAGATGCAAACATTTATAAGGTATTGTAATTCAACTGGAAAAGACAATTGATAGTATCATCACCACATGAACCGCAAAAAGGAGGCTATCATGTGAGATGGCTAAATATTGCAAAAGGTAAATGCATCATCCTTTACATGCAAGCAATAGGTTTTTTCTTTCTATTTTGTTTGTGCTCTATGCTTTTTTGCGATCTTCCATCAAAATTAAATCAAAAGTATTAGATTCAAATTATAATTTTCTTTATTAGTTTTTTCATCAATTTAAACAGTTTAATCTTTTCTGTTTTCTGCGGTCAACTACATGTGTACCTAGTAGACATCACTTAAAACCAGCTAATGCTCAATTAGTTACATGCATGCCTGGTGACGATGCAAAATAAAGGTCTTGCAAATTAAAACACCTTATTTTTGGTTTCATCCTCTTGTATTTTAGCTACATGTGCACCTAGGCTAGGCATTTCAGAATGGATGTTTTCATTATTTTGAGTACTGCAAGAAAAGCACACATACCTTGTGCCATTAGATGAGACATTTTTATGAAGGGAACTTGAATTCAGTGTAGTTCAGGTTCATGCAGTTGATCTCCTCCCTGGTTGGACTTCCCAAACGACAAATTCAAAATACATAAGACACACTTGCATCCTTAAAGAAATCTAAAGCGTAAATGTTTCAAAACATTGTACTCAGACAGAAAGATGATAGGACCGTGTGTAATGAATCAAATAATTAATTTTTTTATGAAGATTGCAATCAAAATTAACATACTTAGATACAAAAATTATGTGATCATCTTTGTCTCTATTCATCAAGAGGGACTCCAGATACTTATTTGTAACTTACCTACAGAGTTAATCAAAAAATCCCAAGCATATGTTTATTTTCATTTTTAACATACCCGAGCTTAAGCAAAAGTAAGTCTAATAATTTTCTAAACTTATTCTTTAGAACTAATTTGGGGGGAGGAAAATTATTTATTTAGAATCGGAAGTTCTTAGAGGTATTTTAAAAAGATCACATAATTGTTTAACTATAGAGGATTTAATATATTTAATCAGTTTGCATAATCAGAATTAGGTTTCTATGAGACCACAATCATCCAAAGTTTCTTACCTATTCCTTTTAACCATAAACAATTCCTCATTTCGTTTAAGATCAAGGCAAGGGCCAAAGTGTGAAGCAAAAATCACATCTAATTCATATAAGATAGATGAACGCACTAATTCCTTTATTTGAGCCATCCAATGTGATTCAATGAGTTAAAAACAAAATATTTATTAACAATTCATGTTACATTGAGAACAACCAAACAGATGTAAAAAAAAAGCATTTATTAACAATTAAATTTATAAAAGTTAATTTAAGTTCATTTAACTTAAAATTTTTCTCGCAAGCCATTCCTCTAATAAAATTCATTTTCACTTTATAAAGTACAACTATATGGCAAAATCCTTCCATTTGGTTTGATATTTCCTTCTTTGCAAGTGCATAGTATAATATTAGTTTATTATAGTACTAACAATAAATAAATAGTAGTTGTTTGGATAAAGTAAGTTTAAATATTATTTTATTAATATTTTTTGTGGTAGATTATATTTTGGAGATCATAGTTATGTGTTAATATCAATATTTAAAGCTTAACATCAACGTTTAAACAATTATGTGTTAATATCATCTTATTCTCTTTTTTAAATGTCATCCTAAAATAGTTATGTGCATATAAGTACATGTTTCTTATACGTATATGGTATTGTTCTCAACAATAAATGACACAGTAAAATTGAGAAATAAAAATAACAACTAACACTTGACCTAGTGATTACTCTTACCTTCTAAAGAATAAATACTCAAGTTCTAGTACAAATTCATTGTTCATTAGAAGGATATAAATACTTTAATGTTGTTAATATTTGCAAAGAAATGAACTTATAACAGATAAAGTAGAGCAATTGTATGCAAAAATATGGAGCTTTTCAATCACTATATAGCCCAGCAAGGTTATTAGTTATTACCATCCAAATATAACGCTAAGGTGCATCTAAGCTTCTCCCCCCCCTGCCCCCCTCTTATTTTTGTCACAACATGATAAAATAGTGAAATTGACTTCACAACCTTTTGAGCGATCTTATAAATTTTTGGTTTCTATTCCACCTAGTCTGATAATATGGATCTGAGATATGTAGCCTATGCTCGTTTAAGATCTTTAAGCAAGACTTATTTAATTTGAATTTAGGGGGAAGCCTATGCAACATTATGGTATATACATAATTAAATTGCAAAAAAAAAATTAGTACAGCAATAAAGAGTTGAATCTATAATAACACACACACAAAAAAAAATCATGGAACACCACTGATATGTTTAAAATATAAATAATAAAAGATGAAATTGAAGATAACTTTAAATATAAAGAAAACACAGATTTATAAAGGAGGCAAAATATTGTAAACTAAACATATATGTAAGAAAAAAGATAATTAAAATACTAAGAAAGACTTGAGGTATCTTTAAAAGGCTCCTTAACATAGCCTTAGATGTAGATATTTATTGTTTTGGTTATAATTTTCTTGCCATAGATTCACATGGACTGTTGCAAGTAATTCCTATTATATGAAAAAGATGTTACTTACTGCTACAAAATTGAGCGATTGAGCTTTCTCTAATGTAACTTTATATGGTGTAACTTGTTCAGAATTGTTCTTCTTTTTCTTGTCAATGTAAGTTTGAAGCTGTTGTTTACCAAGGGCATCCTCAAGGGCCTGCATAAGCAAGTAAGGAAACAAACAATTAAAATTAAGAGGCAGTAACTAAAACAAACTCTTCATTAGCTTCTTCAAGATTTGAGTTGAAGGTAACCATGTTGTAAGTATGTATCTCCTTAGTTTCAAATAGCTCTTCTTGGGCTTTCCAACATTAATTGCATGGATTGCAGAACTATCTTGCGGATTCATCAATGCTATTATTTTTCTTAGCAGCTGAACCTTGCATCCCAGAATAAAGAAAATTTGTTATAATGATGTAGTTTTATAGAAAATATAACATTAAATGAAATAACAAATTTTATACACATTGATGAAAGAATAAAACATAGATAAAGTTTGCTTTTGCTGTTGTACATGTATGGAATGATGAAATTTCAATGTCTAGATACCAAAGCTACACATGAGTTCATGGTCTAAGGAATATTTATGAAATAAAAAAAAGTTGGTAAATATTAAGTTATTCATGGCAGAGCATAAATATATATAGACAATATCTTAAAAAACAACTTGCATTTTTACTGCCAGCAGCACATTCCTTACCTGCTTATTATATTTCAACTTTGACCTCCATTATCCCCAGAACATGATTAAACTCTTCTGAAGGTTGCTTATCTCCAGCCTAAAACATAAACCATATTGAATCAATGAGAATTCATACACTCACATTAAATATTTATAGACCTAAAACTAATTAATTGCTCAGCATGAATAAGATTTTGATTTTGGATTTATATAGCAAAAGCTTTTCCTCTAAATATGCATAACCGAGGAAGAAAGCATGCTTTTCTTTCCTCATGGCTCATTTCTTTCATTTTCTTATAGCGGTAAACTATTCCCGTAACGTTCAATAACTAACGCTTGTATTTATAGATGCGCTTTACTTGCAATTACATCCGTTAGCTCTACTATAATTTATAGCATACAAAGATAGTGAAACCAAAGCTGCAAATGCTGTATGAAAATTTTCTTTTTTCATTATTAATGAGTTCATGAGTTGTGTGAGCAAGGCTTAGGCAAACAAAGGTTGCTTGACTTCCTTTCATCAGCTTCTTGATTGATAGCCAAACATTAACTATAAAATTTGAGTGGTTTGCAATATGAAAATGAAGATAATTCTAGGAATAAACTAACTGTAACATGTCCTTGCAAAAATAGTATGTATCTTCCATAATTTTACATGTAGCTACAACAAAATGAAGAAAAGAATTAGTACTATCGAATAAACAACCTGCATATTGAACATTGCATTAAGACCTCATCAACTTTGTTAAAACACACAAAATAACATCAAGGATGGCCCAAAAAAATGAACATTTGTATATAAAACTAAAATTAAGCAATAAGTTCCAGAGTAATTCAGTCAAACCTATTCACAACTTTGATCCTAAAAAACAACACAGACTCATTTCATGAAATAGCCCAATTCCCCTAAAAACCCAATAATAAAAATAAAAAATGGAGAGGAAGTGGAGGAGGAGGGATGACCTTGAGTTCTGAAATGGATGGTGATAGTACCCCACCTAATGTCTGTGAAATTTGAGCAAAGGCAATTGGATATCTCTTTGAACATCAACGGTTACACTCATCTTTTACGACAGTGAATCAACTAAAAAAAATTAAGAGAAAAAATTAGAAGGAAATTTTTGTTAGATACACAGAATTTTTGCAAACCCAGAAAACTTGAGAACACAGCAAAAACTTTAAGGGGTTTCGATACTATGTAGGGAAAAATAAAAAGAAAGATCAAAGCCTTTTTCTTAGGAAGTTTTTAGATAAAGATTTTTTTTCGGGGCTTTTACTGAAATTAAGAGAGGAATACCATAGAGCAAAGAAGAAGATCAAGAAAAAAGATGTTGTGAGAACTTCATATTGGTCTAAATTGGGAACAGATTGATGGGTTATTCCAAGCATCTCACGGTGTCTCTGTACGCGATGACACGGAGACTGGGTTCGTCAATTGCGATCGTGCACCTAAATGACTCGATGTGTGATAACTGGAAATTTTCATATTTTGGTATTAATTAACCAGAAATAAATAAATAAAGTTATTTATGAGGATTAGAATATATTGAATTTTGGAAATTTATGAAGTGATGAATTGAGGGAAATTATTTTGGATATTAAGAGATCCAAAATAATAAGGAATGAAATGGGTATAATTATATCCATATAAATATAATTATAGTGTATTTATATATATATATATTTATAAATATAAATATATATAAATTTAAAAAAAATTGAAGGAAATGGGAATCGGGATATACCCGATTCCCTTGTTCTTTTCTCCTCTTGTTCTTTTCTCCTCTGTTTAGAGAGGTCGGCCGGCTCCTGTTGACCGAAGGAGAAACGGGGAGAGAGAGCGGCGTCGCCAGCGAGAGGAGAAGCAAACGCCGGTGGCCAGCGACGGAAAACAGAAACGAAAGCAAAAACGAGAGAGGCGGAACCGAAGCGGAGAAAGGAAAAGAGCCATGGTAGTGCCGGCCAATCCGGGCACCGCCACTCCCCCCACGAGACCGGCGGAGACCAGGGGAAGGTGAGAGGAGCCACCGGCGAAGAGGAAATTGACGGAGGAAGGAGAAAAGAGGAAGAGAAGAGGCCGAAACCTAAGCCTCCAGATCCGGCGCCATCGCTGGTGATGGGGAGAAACTGAAGCCAGATCTGACGTCCCCGCAACTGTGGCCAGCTGTGGGAGGTTTGAACCAACGGTGATCCCAGCGGGAAGAGGCTGAACCGGCGAGGTGAAGAGAACCGGCCAAACCGATCCGAATCGGTTCAGACCAGGAAAGAAAAAAAAAAGAAAAGAGAAAAAGAAAAAGAAGAAAGGAAAAGAAACGAAAAGAAAAGAAGAAGAAAGAGGAGAAGAAAAGAAAAGAGAAAGAGAAGAAAAGAAGAAAAAGAAAGAGAAGAAAAGAAAAAGAATTGGTAAGGAACTGAAAGATTTCATTATTTGTTCCCTTTGAATTTATGGAATTGCCAAATGATTTTCTAAACGATATATGTAAATTGTTTGACTTGTGGCAGCATGGAAATGAGGCAAATAGCGAACTTCGGCTAGGCTCGGGAGCCGGAAAGGTAAGATACTTTTATAAAGCATTAGTAGCATTATATTGTATGTTTTGGGATTATGATTTTATATGATGCATTGATGGAATGATTTTTAAATACTAAGAGGACCCATAACTGATGGTGGGGGTCTCAGTAAGAAATAAATAAATGGTGAGAATCAACGGCTGTATGGATATAAATTGTAGTTTCCTTGCAGGAGGTTCTGACAAAATTAAGCCGTTATGCTGCCGAAATTCATAGGAAAATGTGATGAATAAGATCAAGGTTTTTTTCTCGTATAAATGGGATTGGATAGAATTATCGAGAGATAAGTATTGAAAGGACACTGGCATAATGCCAGAAAGACTTAATTTTTGGAATGGTTTGAATAAGTAAATGGTTGAACGAATAAATTGTGAGAGTATTGACGGAGTGATAATCTTAGAAATTTCGGATTTTCTGATTTTCTGGATTCTTGGAATAGTTTCGAACATGATAATACGGACATTGCAAGAGATTGGGGTTGCGATGGTTTTATCGTAATACATTGCATTGTCAAATATACGAGAAATAATAATCAGGCATACACTTGTGGAGGTGGTCTTAATATTAACATGTAGCACACGATGGATAGCAGTGATATTGAATTTTAATAAATGTATGCTACATGCATACATAATCTTATTGAAAATGAGGTTGAGTTCTGACACAATCTAATCATTGATAGATTTAAATAAATGAGTGACTCGGAAAAATTTGGAAGATATCATAAATGACCCATTTTAGTATTGTGTTTGAGATGATGATAATAAGAAAGTAGATTGTGATGCCTTGTGGACATCTGATAGAACACACATCTACATAAAAGTATACTTATACATGATTATGTTAAATAGATGTGAATTGGGATTTTTACAGTAATATGGATGGTCGTAAGGCGACTGAAATGATTGAAATACTGTTAATAATGGCAATTGGCCAAATCTCTTAAGTGGGTAAATTGCTAACCCAATTGTGACTCGATAATATCTTTGTAGATAATTCTAGTGTGGTATAATACACAGGCCATATGAAAATTGATTTAAAACTGTGATTGAGTTGGTGATAGTGAATGAAATTGGGCATCAAGTTGGAATTACGAATGGGTGCCAATATGCCAGACCATAAACAGATTGATAGATGACTATTAATCTTGTGGTTGCAATTCCTTCGATGTCAACTCTGGAATATATCTTGAATGGTGATATTGGTAATGGCATAATTCCAGTATCTTGATGATTATAGAGAAATACGATATCTAAATGTTCATAGATACTAAGAGGACTCATACTAATGTGGTTCTAGTATCGATAATGAAATGTACAAATGATTGTTATAGTCGATAATTATCGAAAAAGGATATTGAATACCGAATGGTTTGAATACCAAGTGATCTGATTATTGAATAATTAGAGTACTGAACAATTTGAATACTGAATTAAATGAATATTGAATGATTTGAATAGTGATTTACTGACTAGACAGAAAAAAAGTCTTGAAATCGAATAATTGATGGTGATAAAGTTAAATGAATCGCTTCACTGTATTTGATGAAAATATTACCGAAGTTGCATACTGGAATGTTTTATAGCATCGCTTTTAAGTATAACTTATTATAACTTGAGACGTTATACTAACACTTATATGAATGCTATAAAGTATATATTAGTTTTAAAAAGGAAAGTATATGGTAGATACACATTTTTATATATAAAGCATCTTAAAGAATTTTACCATATGCTTTACATGATTTTGACATGAAAAGATAAAGATTTAAATGTTTTATGAGACTGTAGGCACCCTAAAAGAATTAAACTCAATAAAGCATAGTGGAAATCGCCTAATTGGAGCTTTGCTCATTAGGCAGAGATGCTTGTCCGACAATAGTCATGGACAGGTCTCAGTCACGCCTGATCAGTGGGGCTGAGAGAGATGAGGTCTATGGCCATAGATAGCGCCTTAGTTGGTTTTCAGGGGACGATGACATGATTTTCACTACTAGCTACAGTGATTTAAGTCTTTATTGATAGAGATGATAGGGATCTAGCCTAGTCTCTAACCGATATGATATGAAGTCTAGAGTATGATTTAATTGATATGAACTCTAGACTTGACATGATTTATACAGTACATGAGACATGTTTGAAATGAAAAATATTTTGAAACAGTACATGTCTTAAACATGTTTTAAAAGTACATGTGATATGATTTCGACACTTATATGATTTATATACGATTTTGTGTCGAACTTGACATGATATGCAGTCTAGAGTATAGATTGATTTGATATGAACTCTAGACCTGATATGACTTATAGTATATGAAAAATGTTTTAAAACCCCACATGTTTTAGACATGCTCTAAAAACGAATACATGATTTGCAAATTGTACATGCTTCGATCATGTCTTAAAAGTAAATATGAAATGAATTGAAAACTTATATGTTTGAGCATGTTCTAAAAGCATATATGATACGATTTGAAATGATAGTGGTTTATACAGTGAAGTTACATAAATTGTCTACTAAATCATGACATAATAGTATGCTTTTTACATAAGATATGTCATGACCTTATATGGTACAAAAACATGAAAAGTATATGAGGAGTATCACGACTTGGTGGTAACGATATTTCATCTATATGATGATATGATATGATATGATACATGAATATAGAAGTATGACTATGAAACGAAAAGTGATTGATACGATATCTCAATTGGACATGATGTACTATGAGATTGATGACAATATGGACTAATAGTATATGATATTCAAATTGGACACGACAGATTGTTGTGCGATGACTTGATAGGATATCTCAATTTAACATGATACACGATGCATTGTTGTGCGATGCATCGTGGTATAAGGATAAGAAGATTGAAAATGATTATTGAATTACTTAGAAGTCTAAGTGATAGACAGATGACAACAATTGAGATAATAAGATGTTATCGAGGAAAAAGGAGAACTGTAATTACAAACTTGCAGGTTTTAAGCATTGCGGTTTAAGACAGTATAATCCTACTATTGCATTTATATTAGTATCTTACTGAGCCGTGGTTTTGCTCACCCCACTAAATTTTATCTCTTTTCAGATTATTGAAGTTACAATCTGGTATGAGAGATTTTAAGTGAGCCTTCGGAGACGGTATACAGATTTGACATTGGCCATTATCCTGTGAATCCACTTCATTACTTTTGAGGTATACATTTTTGTAAATCTCTTGTTTACATATACAGACTTTAATTAATACACAGTAAATATTTTGTTCAACTAGTCGGAATGTAACTTAAAAGTGTGATAAAGTAATGTATAGAAAATCAGTGAAATTAGAGTAGTAACTACACTGACACTGAATACAAACCTTAAAATGAAAAGAAAAAATTTAGTCCATAAATTTGTAGACTAAGAAAAGTATGAGTATCAAGTGAATGTCGCAATCTTCGGGTCGTGACATGATGTGTCCACCTCTTTAGATTTTAGACAAATAAACGGTGATTTGCTGTTCTGGAACGGATTGGGTGGTCATTTTAATCGATTGGGACTACTCAAATGACTTACCTAATTCTCTGCATTGTACCAAAACAGCATGGAGGTGATTGTCAACTATGTATTGAGCAATGGCTTTGCTAGTGGTGGCCTTACGGACCCTTGTATTGAGAGGCAAATGCAGAGAAAGAAAATATGGCTGAAGCATGGAGCGCAAAAACCAAAGCAAAGAGTGAAGGTTTCAAAGAAATACGGCAAAATTGAAGGCAAAGAGAGAAGACAAACTGCCACCATCTTCATCAAAGCCGTCCTTCTAAACAGGTGTCATGCAGAGAAACAATCTCCGCTCTAAAGGCAAATTGTCCAACCCAATTACGACAATTCTCTTTTTTCCTGCAAGACAACACATAGAGAATGAAACGGTGGAGGGCAGAGATGGAAAAAGAGGGGTGGGCGACGTGGATGCATGAGAGGCCGAATTTTTCTACAACTTTTATTATATTGATGATTGATATTTTTCCTTTATAAGATTTGATACTTTCCAAGTGTTGATATATGGCTAAACTAATAGATAAATTCAGGCAATTTGTATATAATTAAGTTTTAATATACCTTCCCTCACTAAAAATGACTAGAATCTATGCTACAAACCACACACTGAACTAGATATGATAGTAAATAATCATTATTCTCACTCTATAGTAGCAAAACATCTTGTATAATTCTTCAGTCTCATTCATCATCAAAAGTTGGGTGAAACTAGGCTTTCAGAATATGCAATCGAGTGAAACCAGTCCCAGTTTTTCGAATTGCGATATTTTCAAACCTTTGCTCTTTCGGATCGTACATGTCTAATCTGTGTCCATCGTAATCAATCACAACTTTACCACTTTTTGTATAGCATAATGCCCACTGCCAATATTTGTAGCCAGGCCAAGGATCAACCGGGAACTGAACAATCTTGTCCACGAGGACTTGACACCGAATTCCTCCATCAGCCATTCCTCGTAAAGGTTTTCACCACACCAAATGAAAAGGCATAGGCAATCTCCTGAAACCCCAAGGTCCATAACTGTTGCAAAATGGTCCTGTTCCAGACGATCTGGCAATGGCACCAATTCTTGAACTTCTCTTCTGCCAAATCAAATGAGATGATTTTTTTTGGACCACTTACTTTTCTCGCTAGAAAATGTAATGATCCGTTTAGGAAAATCCCAGATCCATCTAAGTTCATTTGATTGGTCTTGAGATCAGGAATTCTTCTCCAAATGTTGGTTTTCAATGAAAGGACTTCAACCTTAGCTATGTCTGATTCAATTTTAGGATGACGGCGGGTAACTCTTACCAGTTTGTAATCATCAGTTGAAAAATCATAGCCAAGACCACAATCAGACAAGCTCTTCGGACGATGCTTTGGTTTTGGCAATGGCCTTGATTCCCTGGTAGATGGATTGCATAAAATGAACTCCTTGTAGTCCACAGCTACACATATCAAGCCATTACAAGACCCCACCAAGTCAAAATCCATTTCAGGCTCGTTCTCCATTGATGCTGGATGATCAAGCTCCAATACCCCCTTGCTGCCATCTTCACTAACATAATAAGCTTCGTAGTCGATTGACTGAATGGGATTGGTGGAGACAAGGAGTTGGTTGGGGTTGGTATTGCTGTCTTTCTGTGACTGTGTAAGGTGTAGTTTGGCAAACTGAGGATCAGAAATCAAAGGTCGCCATGGTTTGGATACACACTTGGATCGAAGGAGAGATTTGACGGGTAACCTTGAAAGTATATTGGCTATAATGTCAGGAGGAAGCTGAGAGATAGTTTTCGTTTTCGCCATGGCTCTTTTTTGATTTGCTTGATTTCTTCCCTTGTTCTTTGTGTAACCCTATAAAGTTGCAGCAAACTTGACTTTTCCCTCTGAAGCCTACAATGTACACCATGGATATGGGGCTGTTTTCTAGAATTGGCAAGTACTATTATTAATTTGGAAAGAGATATTAGAGCATGGTGTTTTTTTTAGTCAAACTTTGTCTAAACGTCACTGGAAAAGGCAGTTAAGAAAGTGCAAGGTTGCTTCTAGCTAGTGGCTCAGCTTCTGCTGCATGCATGAGACTGCCATGGTTGTACCAGTGGAACTAGTCAAAGCTTTTAATGTTTTTGATATTTTTCAAGTGCATCGTTTGATATAGTTGAACCAATAGATAGCAGTCAACATGTAGTATAATAAGTTTATTTAAAGTTGAGCAAATTGTCAATGAATTAGATATCAAGAAGAGTGCAGTGGAAGGGTCCATGGCAGTCCATAAATTGGAATAGAAACAAGTTTGATTTTGTTGATAATTGCTACGCCCTTTTTGTCATTCCAACAAGGTATGCTACTCTCCCTACACATACCACCTTCTGTGATTTCTATTTTCTTGCGAAATTTCCCATATACAGAGTTGCTAATTTAAAAACAATGGTCTTTCCAAGTTCTGAATCTCACAAAACTAATGCACTTTAATTTCTAAAAGGTATAAATATTTCATATTTGATAATTTTTTCCTACGTTCATTCAATGGTGGACAAATTTCTCAAAATCAATTCAATGCATTTGAAGAACAACTATTTTAATTAATTGACTAGAGAAGTCTTTATGATGACAACTGGCAAGCCATCATCCAAAAAAGGAATAGGTATATACAAGATCAGAAGCTATGATTTATAAACAAAAACCCAATGCTTGGAAGCAAACAAGGCAACCCATTACATTTTGTTGCTACATGTTCTTAGTTATAGTCCTATCTTTTGACAATCTTCTGCAACTTCTCTGTGCTTCTTTCTTCAAATTTCTTAATTAAAGTAGGGATCAACTGAATAATTTTTTTTGTTGCAAACAAAAGTTTAAGAGCAGCAGAGGTTACCCATTAGCTCATCTCCAAGGTAAAAGCGAACCTTCCAACCATTACTGGGATTTATGATTCTATTGAACCTTTACCTATGAATTTTTTGGAATTGATACATTACCTACCAATAAAAGACAGTTGAGATTCGAACCCAAAAAATCATTGCAATTCTGTATCCTAAACCGAGTTGAGGCCCTTATGCAGAAATAATAAAACAAAGTTCAACCAGCCCTTCCATATTGCTTTTCAACTAAAAAACTTCAAGCTTCATTAGTTTCATTTGAAGCATTGGTAGTCTCATTGCATGCATCACTTGATACTTTGTACTCATCAGTGGAGAAATCATAGACAAGACCGTAATGGAAGACACTTTCATGAATAGAAGGCTTTGGCGATTCCCTGGATTCTCTGGTCGATGGATTCCATAATATCAAGTCATCACTGTCAATGACTAAGCATCTGTCAAGCCATTACAAGAGGCCATTTATTCAACATCAGGTTCTTCAATCGATTTTCCTTCAAGGCTGCTGGATAATCAAGTTCAATGTTCCTCAGTGGTCACACTCATCACTACAAGCTTCATATATAGTCTAGGGATTGATCAATAGGGTTGGTTGAGAGGTGCAGTTTGGGGTTGCAGTTTGGCAAACTGAGGGTCAGAGATCAATGACCGCCATGGCTAGCAAAGTTGCGATGCATGCACTTTTGAATCTAGAGAAATTTGACTGGTATCTTTTACAGTATATTCCAGCCAATATCTATGCACTTTCCTGATTGAAGATCTGGAATTCTTTGCCAAATTTTTTCCCTTCCCTGAACCTTTTCTTAATGATTATGTAACTTGTTTCTGTAATCCAGCCAATAAAGGTAAAAAAAAAAATGCAGACTGAAAACAGTAAATTAGGATGAATGACAAGAAGATTCTTATAACATAGCAAACTAAAACTGTATATATTACAATATTATTTGATGGATGAAAAAAACGCTCATTCTCAAGGCACGGTCAATAGGCTACAATAACAAAATTCTTATATATCTTCCATGCCGAAGCTGGCCGAAAACATTACAAAAGCCATAAATAACTGAAATACGTGCAGTACAACAAAGACGATCAAGTGTTGTGTTGGTATCACTAACACTCACTTATCCTAGAACAACAATTAACTTGTTCTGCACCTGCTCTCTCACATTTCACTGCAGTCACAATTGTAAACATATTTTACCAGACTGTCTTACCTAGAAAGAGCACTTTACACTAATAGCAACATCAATAACAATAACAATAACAACAAAATGAATGCACAGCAATACCTACAGCTCATTAATCTCCTCATCTGTGAGTGAGCACTCCATGGACCAATATGCAATCCGATAACAATGACCTGTCATTCCTTTCTTGTTAATAAAGTTATCTATCAAACTCGCCTAGCAGTAACAAAAGAAATATTATCTGTCAAACACACCTATCAACAAAGACACTCAAATGCTTCATATTATGATTATTGAAAAATTCTAGGTGATAATCCTTGGTCTAATTAAAGCTAAACATGTATAAAACTTCCAGTCATCTACAATATTGACCTGTTGATATGGTGCATAAGACCTTTCTGTATAGAATTTAAAATATGCTTAGTTCATGAATAAGACATCTTAGCAAACAAACTAGCCATCCACACCAGCCTTCAATATTTAAGAGAGCTTAAATGAGTAGGCTTACAATTGCTATCACATATTCAGAGATGATATTTTACCACGAAATCACAATCTCATGTGAGTAAAGCTATAATGCAAAACCACCAGTATCCAAAGGTTAAAAATCCAAGTCATTTTCACTAAATTATAGGTGAACAAAGCCCTATATATTTCAAAAAGACCCTATATACTGTCTTTTGAGACAGAAAACTGGCTGACTGACCATTTCTTTATTTATCTTATATAAAAACAGCTTAATCAGCACGCACATCCATTTCCATTGGTTACTCCTAAATTGTTTCATTTAGCCCACCTGTGGGGTAAGAAAATGCCATATTAAGAACGAAAACTAGAAATCTGATAACTTTTATTTTAAATCTGCACTGTCGTGTAATTATTTCTTTGAAACTTCCCCTAAAAACAATAATTGAGACAGATTTTTTTTTTTGTTTAAACCTCATTTACACTTTCCAAACGCTACCAGCTGCTTTAATTTGGTCATGTTGACATGACTTCCTCCACAGAAACCTAATGACTCTATTTCAGAAAAACGGCTTGTAGAGAATCGAAGGATTGTATTGAAAGACTTGAGATAAAACAGTACATAGGTACCCTATTTATATACAAAGAACTCTAACTAAATAGGAAAGTATATCACTCATAATCTTAGATATTATTCTAATTAATAGAATCTATAATTGAGTGATTCTCTAACCTTAATGCTAGGAATACATATATTTATAGATTTCCTAAAATAACAAATTAATTAAAATAGTTGACTTTCAAATAGTATTCTTAACACTCCCTCTCAAGCTGGTGAATAGACATTGTCCATTCCCAGCTTGGTTACAATCTTGTGGAAGAGTGGATTGTTAAGTCCCTTGGTTAGGACATCTGCTAGTTGTGATTCGCTTGGCACATAGGGTGTGCAAATGAGACCACTGTCAAGCTTCTCCTTAATGAAGTGTTTGTCAACTTCAATATATTTTGTTCAGTCATGCTACACAGGATTGTGTGTAATACTAACTACAGATTTGTTGTCCTAGTAGAGCTTCATAGGGCTATTCCACTTGAGTTATAGGTCTTCCAAAATGATCTTCAACCATAGTACCTCACATACACCTTGCGCCATTGCCCGAAATTCTGACTCTACACTTGATCTTGCCACAACATTCTGCTTTTTACTCCTCCAAGCTTCTAAGTTTCCTCCCAAAAAGGTGCGATAACTAGTGGTGGATCTTCTATCAATCACTGAGCTTGCATAGACAGTGTCGGTGTTGGCCTCCAAAGTGAGCTTATCACCTTTTTTGAATAAAATTCCCTTTCCTAGATTTCCCTTGAGATAGTGCAATATTTTGTGAACTGCATGCAAATGGAGTTCCTTAAGGTTGTGCATAAATCGGCTCACCATATTAACTGCATAAGCAATATCAGGCCATGTGTGGGATAGGTAGATTAGTCTACCAACCAGTCTTTGATATGACTCTTTGTTTGTAGCATTGTCTCCCTTTGCTTCTCCAAGTTTATGATTAGGATTAATTGATGTGCTAGACGGTTTGCACAACAATTTTTCCGTGTATCTCAAGAGATCAAAGACATACTTCTGTTGGGATATAAAGATCCCTTGTTTTGACCGTGCCATTTCAATGCCCAGGAAATATTTCAAGTTTCCAAGTTCCTTAATCTCGAACTCCTTTGCCAAACATCTTCCCAAGTTCTGCCTTTTCTTTTCATTATTTCCCGTCACTATGATATCGTCAACATAGACAATGAGAGCAGTAACTCCATTTGAACTTGAGTGTTTTATGAATAGGGTGTGATCCCCTTGGCTTTGCTTGTACCCCATGGAATCCATTACCTTGGCAAATCTCCCAAACCAAGCTCTTGGCGACTGTTTTAGGCCATATAGTGCCTTCTTGAGCTTGCAAACCTTATTTGCAGCCATGTTTCTATTGAATCCAGGGGGCATTTCCATGTAGATTTCCTCCTCTAGATCTCTGTGCAAGAATGCATTTTTTACATCAAATTGTTGTAAACGCTACCGTGTTCATCTTGGCAACCGGAGCAAAGGTTTCTTGGTAATCTATTCCATATGTCTATGTGTATCCTTTAGCCACCAGCCTAGCTTTGTATCTCTCAAGCATTCCATCTGCTTTATACTTAACTGTAAAGACCCACTTACATCCCACCGGTTTCTTTCTTCTTGGTCGCTCCATAATCTCCCAAGTATTGTTCTTCTCCAAGGCCTGCATTTCAACATTCATAGCATTCTTCCAATTATCATAGTTTAAAGCCTTTAATAATGTTTTGGGAATGGATACTGTGTTTATATTTGTAAGGAAACTTCTGTGAGATGGAGAGCAGTTTTCAAAGGACACAAAGTGGGATATTGGGTACAATGGATGTTTTGTGCACTCTCTGGTTCCTTTCCTAAGAGCTATGGGCAAATCAATGTCAAATAAGAAATCACTTTGAGGAGTAGAGCTAGAAGATATTACCTCATTTCCAGGATTTGAGTCTGATGACTGGTCCGATCTTAGTTCAGGAGCTAGACTTTTCCTTCTTGAGTAAACCTATGAGAACCGATTGTCAGTAGTGGCCTTTCCCCCATCTACTTGTGAACTAGGTTGTAAGGAGGGCTCATTTTGGGTTTGTGAAGGAGGAGGCTCAAGTTGCTCAATTGTAACTTCACAGGAGACCTTGGTCTCGAGTTGAAATTTAGATGATGATGACGGCAAGTCAAGGAGAAAGAAGTCTCGATCCTTATCTTCTACAAATGTTGTCTCCCTCTGAAGATAAGGTTGAGTGAAATATAGTTCTGTTTCAACAAAGGTAACATCTGCAAAGATTAGGAGTTTTTTAGTAGGTGGGTGATAGCACTTGTACCCTTTCTGTGTTGAAGAGTATCCCACAAAGACACACTTAGTAGCTCTAGGGTCTAACTTTCCTCTATTTTGGCTGTGGACATGAATAAATGAGACACACCCAAATACTCTAGGAACAAGATGGTTTATTGTATTGAGACTTGGATAAAAGTGAAACAATACCTCCATGGGACTCTTGAAGTTTAACATTTGGGATGGTGACTTGTTTATGACATGTGTAGCTTTAAGAACTGCTTTCCCCAAGAGTATTTTGACACATTTTTTTGAAATAATAATGCTCAGGTAATGTTTAGGAGATGGCCATTTTTCGTTTCTGCAACTCCATTTTGTTGTGGAGTAAAAACACAAGATGACTCATAAATAATACCTTCTTGTTGAAAATATGGGGAAAGTGTTTGGTTGAAATAATTTTTTGCATTATTTGACCTAAACCTTTTGATTTGGACCCCAAATTAGTTTTTTATCATGGAAAAGAAGTTTGGGAGGATATCATTCGCATCAAATTTTGATTTAAGCATAAATATCCAGGCAACCCTTGTACAATCATCAATAAATGAAACAAACCAACGGGCTCCAGAAATATTTGGAATTGTAGATGGAACCCATATATCACTATGAATTAACTCAAAAGGAAAAAGACTTCTTTTATTATTGGTGGGAAAGGTAGCACGTCTGTGCTTTGCAAGTTCACATGCATCACAATGAAATTGCTTATTGACTAGTCCTTTGAACAAAGAAGGGAACATAATTTCAAGGGTTGAAAAAGGATGTCCGATCTTAAAATAGTGAAGCCAAATTGTGTCTTTATTGGTGAGGTGTTGTCCAGAAAGGTAGGTTAGGGGCTGGTTACACTTACCAACCTTCGATTTTTCAAATTCCTCAAGGTAGTATCGTCCATCCTTCTCATTAGCACGTCCAATCATCATTCCCAAGCCTTGGTCCTAAAATAGACAATAAAATGGAAAAAAAGTTACTTTGCAATTCATGTCATAAGAAAACTTGGATGTTAGGAGTAATTTTTATTTCTCCTACCCCAGATACCGTGGCCAAGGAGCCATCGGCAGTGGCAATTTTCCTACTGCTAGAACAAGGTGAACATGAAGTGAAGTTCTAAGAGGAATGAGTCATATGATCCGTGGTTCCTGAATCAATAATCCACAAATATTTAAAGGTTCTATCTGAGGCATTTAAAGCATGAGAGATTGGAAGTTTACCTGAATGTATCAATGAACATATACCTGAAGGTTTTTCGAGGGTACTTATGAGATTTCTCAGCTTTTCAATCTCTTCTTTGTTGAACTCCTCTGATTCTTTAGTATTCTCCTCTCCTTAGGGTGCTGCAAAATTGGCTTGCCCCTGGCCTTTTTGCTGCTGTCCACTTTTGTTTCCCCATTCCTTGCTTGGTGGTTTTCCCTTCAACCTCCAACACATCTCTCGAGTATGTCTCGGTTTCTTGCAATGAGTGCACCACATTATCACGACTATCACCAGCAGCAGGTTTGAAGACTGTTTTACCATTATCTCCGGCTGATTGCCCCTTTTTTGATCCATTGCCTCCTCCATTAGCCAACATTGTTAAAGCTTCAACCAATATGGGCTTAAGCATCACACCCCGCCTACTCTCTTCAGCTAATATAATTGAAACAACCTCATTAAGCAGTGGTAAATCATCTTTGCCTAAGATTTGGACTCTCCCTTGATCATACTCCACATTGAGACCTGCTAGGAAGTCGTAGGTTTGATCTTTCTCTATAAAAGCCTTCAACATGGCAACATCATCACTATTTTTCATCTCTATAACCCGGTAATGATCCATCTCCTGCCACAATCCTTTCAGAAGATTGACGTACTTTGTTATCATCTTATTCTCTTGTTTGGTCGAAGTCATTTTGATCTTCAACTTGTATATTTAAGCCCCATCTTTAACTTTTGAGTAGGTTTGGCGAATAGACTCCCAAACATGTCTTGCCATCTGTAAGAACATACAAGTATCCCTGATTTCAGGTGCCATGGAATTCCAAAGCCACGCCATTATCAAGGAATCTTGCTAGTCCCATGCTGTATAGTTCGGGTCCCCCTCCTTCTGTCCAGTCCCCAAGATGAGGCTAATCTGTCCTTTCCCTTTGAGAATGGTCCTGACCAATTGAGACCATTTAAGATAATTTTTCCCATTCAATCAATAGACAGCATTGATTTGTTGTAGCTCTCTCGGTGGCAAAACCCCTTGAACAGCCAGCATTTCCTCTATGCTGTGGGAATTGACTTTGGTTGTGGCAGTAGACATGTTAGGTGCTGGACAAAAAAATAGATAATAGAGAATAGCTATGAGGCTGTTAATGGGTTCAATTGGCAATAAAGGCCTTGGTTGAGAAACTCAAGAATGAAGGCTGATAGAAAAAAAAAATCTCTATGTTTCTAACCTAAAGCTCTTGATACCATGTAGAGAATCGAAGGATTGTATTGAAAAACTTAAGATAAAACTATACATAGATATCCAATTTATATACAAAGAACTCTAACTAAATAGGAAAGTATATCACTCATAATCCTATATATTATTTAATAGAATCTATAATTCAATGATTCTCTAACCTTAATGCTACGGAAACACATATTTACAGATTTCCTAAAATAACAAATTAATTAAAAAAGTTGACTTTCAAATAGTATTCTTGACACAGATAAGGACCATTCCCATCTCAAGCCAAAGAAAATGGAAGTGATCCTTTAGAGTCCATATAGAGCCACTGAATCTAAACATACAATGGTAATCAGAACGTAAAATCCATGAAATCAAGTTATTTATGTTTTGCTGTTTGTAAAGGATGAGATAAAGGAAGCCAATTAGACACACTCATCTATGTCAATACCTTTTCCATCATTTGGATAATTATAATATTTATAAGGGATAACAGGTACTCTATACGACATTTAGTTAGGCAAATTTACCATATAGATGAACATGTTTATATCTTTAGAAGATATTTCATCATCATCATCATCATTATTAAAGCCTTTATCCCAAGAGATTGGGGTAGGCTATATGAACCAATATCTGAATTCACGTTAGATCGTCTATATGTATTCTCCTCCTCCATAGATTCCTATCCAAGGTCATTTGCTCATCCAATTCTAAAACCTCCATATCTTTCCAAACTACTTCCTTCCAAGTCTTTTTCGGTCTTCCTCTAGTCTTAACCCTTCTCTCAACATCCATAGCCTCTATTCTCCTAACTGGAGCACCTACAGGTCTGCGTCTTACGTAATTTAAATTGCATACCTCTTCAACAAGATCCCCAGCTATTCCTCTTACAACCTAAATTGTTCTCAGTAAATGATTCATTGATCCAAAAACTCATGTCTTTATAACAGAGAGGATACTGGAAAAACAATCGAAGTGTATGTCATGCTTCTGTAACAGGTGTCAAATAATAAAAGGAACATTCTGTGGAAAGGGTTAAACGAAACTACTGCTTAATTTATACCTTTGAAAAGGGTTTAAACTACTCCCATCTGGCCTTGGGAAAACTGCATTCACGTAGCTTAATCAGATGTAGGTGGAGATATTACAATTAGGAATCCATGAACTTCAACGTTCAAATCATGGAGTTATATTTAGAAGCCACCTGTCAGGTAAATTGCTCATCAGTTGACCAAAAAAGATTAATATCTGGTATATCAAATAAAACCATTGCTAGCCGCTGCAATCCAAGTCCAAAGGCCCAAGCAACACTGTTTAATCCACCATTACTTACCAATATTTCTCCATCACCCCACAATCCAAAACCTCCATCCATTTCTCCTGACAACTGTTGTAGGTCGCTAGTAACTTATACGTGGTGCTAAAGTCGCCATATGCAATAGCCATTGATATATAAAGAAACAGATTGAACAGAAATTAAAAAAAAAAAAAAGTGAGGGCCAACAACACATGGTACAAACAATAAGCATAGTGTTCATCCCCTAAAATTTTTGGCTGTCAAACAATCACAAAAGAATTTTTTGACAAAAGGATCATAAGCATTGTAATAAGCAAGGAAAAGGTAAAAAAAATGAAACAAGATTCTTCAGACTCAATGACTTGAGCTTAGAAAAAATACTAACAATATCCTATAAAAAAGGATAAAAGAGTACCTTAAAATATATTTCAAGTTCACAAGAAGGATTGGTAAATTGGAACTAGGCATCGATCCAACGCATCTCCACAGCACCTGGAATCTTAACAAATTGAGGCCAAGTGGGTTTCACATATTTTTCCATAAAACAGTTCTTAAAAAGTACATGATCAACCCAAGATGCAAACACTTCGACAACTAAATTCATAAAATTTTGCAAGTGATCTGAATTCAAGATCTCCTGATATCTTGCACATTGGAACATATATTCCCAAGGTATCTCCAAAAATTTTTTGCAAATTTGAAAAGGTTTCTTGTAACAGAAATTGCCAGTCCTTACCAAATCAATTAGTGCATTCAAGATGTAAATAAAAAAATGGGTTCAATATTGAATATAATCACCTAATCCCTATATCTCATTGTGGCAGATATGCATGACAATTTGCAAAATTTAATCCTGCAACAAAGCTTTGACTCTAAAAATTACCAAATAAGTGATGAACTAGGCCCTCTAGACTTTTCTTTAAGTCCTTAGCTGCATATGATGTGGGATCCAGACCTGATGCCCCCCAATTATCTGGAGTAAAAACACGAACCCCTTCCATCAGCATGGTAAAAGGGCACATATTTTAGAGAGAAAAAGAAGGGACCTCAATTTATGAACATAGTCATCTTACAACAAATGGTGCATGTCAAATCACAGCTGTTCATCATATGACTGAACCCAAGATGGAGCCTTGCAGCCCAACATATGGATGGCTGTACTGTACATGTATAAGGGGATGCAAATTTCCCATGTCAAAAGCTAGTCAAAATTAAAGAGATTTTCAACAAAATGAAACCTGATGAAACACAGGGTAATGGGTAGAATCTATAGAATCTCTATGGTAAACATTGCCAGTTACAAGGAAATAAGTGTGTCCTCTTCTCAACAGCTCCACTTGATGAGCACTCATATCACACCTCAATACAGTTTGAGAGTCAACATAGTATGTATCATTATAGCTCCTGTTTACATGATCAGCAGGCACCAAGACATCATCAAAATTCTGCAAAAAGATTTAATTTCATAAATATATATTCTAAAAACATTGCTGAAGGATCCAAAATAAATAAAATGATCCATTATATATTGTGTATAAAACAAAACTAAGACAATCAATTCATCAAACAGATGACAAAAGGTTTCTTCATTGCAGATAAGCACAACTTAAAAACAAAGCATAGCTTTCTTACTAATAGTCCAATTTGAGCACATAAAATTGGACAAAAATAAAGGTCCACAATCCATCAAGTACATTTTTGAACAATCCTGATGGGTGTCTGCACTTCTAAAGGCAAGAAAAAAATTTCTAAAAACTCTTAACCTCAAGTTTAAGGAAATGAAAGTTGCATATAAGCATCCAAATTACTGCATTCACCATTCCAACACTTCAGAATCGAATGATGGCTAAAACCAAAAGTGAATATATCCTTCAAAACTTAAGGGCAAATTAAGAT
Source organism: Heritiera littoralis (assembly GCA_031772115.1). Lineage (NCBI taxonomy): Eukaryota > Viridiplantae > Streptophyta > Magnoliopsida > Malvales > Malvaceae > Heritiera > Heritiera littoralis. The sequence goes on along the minus strand of JAPDPK010000139.1, from coordinate 1,350,585 downwards.
TTTATTTAGCTGGTCATGGTCCTTGCATGGCTGCAAAAACAGCTCTGCAGAAATATAAAAGCCTTTTGGACTGGAGAGATTGAATGATATTCGAAATCACATGGTCAATTTCAGAAATTGACTAGAGAGCCCATATATTAGGAGGCAACAACATACTTTAATGGGCGATATGTAGGGAGAGAAAATGTCTATAACTTCAATATTTAGTCAAAACCATTCTCTCCCTCGCACTCACAAATCCTTGCACACTCACACACAGAGGTTCAAGCCTATACTGTAACAAATGTAATTCTAAGTAACTACACAACCTTTGGAGATACGCAGAAGTCCATAAAGATATAAATCCAAATACTTTTTTTTAATTTTAATTTTCAAAGATCCTGAACCAGTTATTCTAAAACAGAGCATAAGATTGATTTACAGAAACATTTAAGCTCAAAAGCTGTTCCTTTGCCATCAAATAGTATTTGCCGATTCAGAGGTACATAAAAGAGGAAAGGAAAATATAGGCACTATTGAACCAAACATTGTACCGGTTTTACTGAAACAATCAGGGAAAGATCATCAAACTTATCGAACATGCTTGGGTAATTAGTATCGAAATACTCATATAATCCATTCTTCAAAATCCCAAGAGGGTGGCTTTTCCTTTTGTGGAGATGCATTTCCAGTTTTGAAAAAAGTGTGTCAGGAACATTGTTTGTTGGATCATCCTTCACCACATCTACAAATCCCACCCATCCAAACAATACTAAACAAAGAAAGTCACGAAAAAAATTTCACTGACAACAAATTATCAAAGCATATACCATGCAAACACTCAAACCAACAAAAATTCAACGACAGATTTTGATTGCCGAAACTTTCAATCAATTCACGATACCCCAAGAAGGGTGTAATCAATCCAGACAAATCATCTTACAAATATCTTCCATTCCAACTCATGCCAAACCAAAACACCATAAATTGAACTTTCTTACTAAATACAACTTGAAGACACACAAAGGGCATATTTTGAAAGCTCACACATAAATGCTATTAACCTTTACCAACCCAGATTAAGACAAGGGACAAAATATCCATTACCCATAAAAATTTACTAGTCATAGTAAACATGCAATATCTGCAAATACTGAAATGACCCAATTCAAGGAACAGTCAATAAAAGAAATAACATGAAATACCAAGTTCACAAAAAGTAGCATTTTTTTACCATCTTTAGCAATTTTGGTTCCACCAAGCTCTAGCACTGAGGAAGCCACGGGTTGTCTCCACTTTTTCTTAGTAGACAGAGAAACAGCAGCAGAAGAAGAAAAGGGTAAGCAAAAAGTAAAGCGTTTGAGACCATTTATGTGGTGAAAAAGGTAGGTAGTTGAACGAGCACTTGAAACAACAGCCATAAAGCCTTTGTTTTCTGTTTCAGAAGGGTGGATTTTGTAGAGAGAAGAAGCAAGGATAAGTCACTATACCGTAGTGATTGTGGATCTATTTTTTAGATTTTTGGACATTATTAAAAAAATTTTATTGTTTATAATTTGTGACCCGAATAGATCTTAGACAATAAAAAAAATGAAAGCATCTATAATAATTAAATAAAAAAACATTTTTTTAAAAAATAAAAATCTTATAATTTTTTAATTTTATTTATGATATAAAAATCTGATAAGTATTCAGCTGAAATAACTTTCGAATTTTACCCCTTTTTTTAATATTATTTTTTATTTAATCATCTTTCTAACTTTGCGCACGCGAATATATACATAAGTAACCAAAAAAAAAAATACATATATATATATATATATGTTATATAAAGTATATATAAATAAAAAACCAATTTTAGGTTTTCAATCTCCCCACCCTAACGATTCCAAATTCGCAATTCTGAGTCTGACCCCCTCCCCTGCGGCTGCTCAGGCATCTCCTTCCTTCAATCTTTCCCTTCCGTCAGCCTCACCCTTATTCCTGTACATTCGCTCTTCTCATTTTGCTCAAGCGTTTTCCTTTCTCTAGTCTTGCTTGAGTCTCGATTCAGCGGGCAGCAACAAGGTCGATGCCTACTTCGAGTCCCAGCTACCGACCGGACACAGAGTAAAGGATTGCAGCAGCAGCAAGCAAGCAGTGAATCTCCTCAGCTGATTAAGGTTTGCTTTTACAAATCTCCATGTCCCAAACAAAGCCCAATGTCCCGATTCTGAGTAGAATGTTGATTTGAAACTTAATTTTTATTTTGTTTACTAAACTACTTTAATATTATTGATGTCTAGAAAGATCCTTTTTGTGAATAATGAAGATCCTTTTTGTGAAACTTAATTTTTATTTTGTTTATTCATTTAATTGATGTCTAGAAAGATCCTTTTTTGTGAATAATGAATGAAGATCTTTACTTGTGTTTTATTACCTTTGCTCTTAGGATGACAGATTCAAGAGTAAAAGAACCTCGGCAATCTGAAGCAGAACCTCAACCGTCCGAACAAGGTAAAAGTATGTTCTTTTTTATTAATTTTAGGAGTATATATTATTTACTTATATCGCTAACTCTTTAAATTTTCAGTCTGCAATTTCTTTAGGAAGCCAACTAAGGGAAAAAACATAAGGAAAAGGACAATAAACGAAGATGAAGATGAAGATTCCAGAAATGACACATCTCTGTTGCACAATCAGAAAAAGGCTTTGAAACCTGACAATAAGTTATACTTTTCAACTGGATCCTCCAAGAGTGCTGCTGTCTCTGAATCAAATACAGAATCTGACAGCAAACCCATTTTTCAATTTGAATCTTCCAAGGAAATTCAAGTTCAAAATGATAGCAGAGCCACGGCAACCTTAGAAACTGAGACTGAGTTTACAAAAGATGCTCGAGCTATACGTGAGAAAGTTCTTAAACGAGCAGAGGAGGCTTTGAAGGGGAAAAACACAAGCTCTGGGGGAGAGAAGTTGTATACAGGAATGCACGGCTACGTGGATCATAAGGCTGGGTTTCGAAGAGAGCAAACGGTTGCCAGTGAGAAAGCTGGTGGCTCACATGGACCTCTTAGGGCTTCTGCCCACATTAGGGTTTCAGCAAGATTTGATTATCAGCCAGATATATGCAAGGATTACAAAGAAACTGGTTACTGTGGTTACGGAGATTCATGTAAGTTTATGCATGATAGGGGAGATTACAAGTCTGGATGGCAGTTAGAAAAGGATTGGGAAGAAGCAGAGAAAGCAAGGAAGAGAAATCTGGCTTTGGGTGGCGATGATGATGATGAGGCAGGGGTAGACCAGAGTGACGACGAAGATGATTCATTGCCCTTCGCATGTTTTATTTGCCGGCAGCCTTTTGTGGATCCTGTTGTTACAAAGTGCAAGCACTACTTCTGCGAGCATTGTGCTTTAAAGGTACCCTCATATGCCCTCTCCTGTAGATTTTTTTTAATGTATTTTTGTGCTACATTAACATGTATTAGTTTTTGTTATATTTGTTGTGAATTCATTACTTAGATGAAAAAACTCTTGGTTACTCACATGCAGAGAATATTTTATGTGGTCCAACTTTTTTTTAGGTATAGAAATAGGACATATTTTCACTTTACATCATCATCATTTGGTGCCTCATGTGAGTATGGTTCACATTTTTATTCTCATTTGAGGGTAAACTAACCAACTGCATTTTTTTTTCAGCGTCATGCAAAGAATAAGAAGTGCTTTGTCTGCAACCAACCTACCCTTGGCATTTTTAATACTGCTCATGAGATACGTAGAAAGATGGCGGAAGAGGGTAAACGATAAATCCATTGATGCTTTCTTTCAACTCCTGCTGCCATGGACATTTTTATTTCTTTGTTTAGTGTTTTAGCGGAAGATTCACTTGTCTATATACCTAAATTGTTAAAGGAAATGCATTTCCTTGCAAGAGCATGAGAAATTGAGCACTTTAAAATCAATTTTGCTGCAGGCATGAGCATTAGTATTTGGGTAAAGATTTTTTCTGTGTCATGTCACAACTGATATATCCTTCTTGATTAAAACTTGGAAAAATATAATCTCAGCCCTTAGAAGTTTATAGCAGCGATGAGATAGTGATGTAAATTCCTCTTACAATTCTTATCTGGTAAAGGTAGTTCATTTAACTCATTGCAGTGACTTAGAATAAATCTATGGTTAAGTGTTGTCTTAGAAGCATTGTCTTTTCTCCCTGAAAATCTGTTCTTCTTCCATTTTTGCCCATTTTAGTTGATTGTTCTGCTGATTCTAGTTGTTTCGGATAAAATGATTGTCTAAAATCAATTTTGCTGCAGGCATGAGCATTAGTATTTGGGTAAAGATTTTTTCTGTGTCATGTCACAACTGATATATCCTTCTTGATTAAAACTTGGAAAAATATAATCTCAGCCCTTAGAAGTTTATAGCAGCGATGAGATAGTGATGTAAATTCCTCTTACAATTCTTATCTGGTAAAGGTAGTTCATTTAACTCATTGCAGTGACTTAGAATAAATCTATGGTTAAGTGTTGTCTTAGAAGCATTGTCTTTTCTCCCCGAAAATCTGTTCTTCTTCCATTTTTGCCCATTTTAGTTGATTGTTCTGCTGATTCTAGTTGTTTCGGATAAAATGATTGTCTTATTATCACCATCAATATAGCACTGTTTTCTTTCATTTCTCCCTTTAAAAATTTGAAACCAAACTAGTGCAATTGTTCAAGGTTCATCTTTTTACTTTCCAGGCAACATAGCTTAGTTTATCTGGTGAAGAATTTGTGCTTTTCCTAGTGAGAAATTTTAATGCATTTTTGTCTTATGCACTTTCTTTGTCCAATACTAACAGCATCTTTTTGACTTCACAATCACATGTACCTACATATATATTCTCCTTAATAGATTTGTTCGGTTTATTCTGTCGTAATGCTCCAAATTGTATGTATCAAAGTTGAACTCTTAACTGTGGTTAACCATACAACAAAGGCTTTTGCTCTTCTATATATACACGAGATTTTTTTCTTGATTTATTTTTATCATTTAATTGTATGCTTTTTATATTTCTTTCTCTATGTAAGGATAAATTAAATTTATGCCCGAGTAATTTTGAGCTTATTGTTCATCTTAAACCCTCTTGTTTATGCCAAATGGTTGCAATATTTTTTATACTTGCAAAAATCTTACCAGCTTTATGAGTTGAGTGACAATATTTAGCAGGGTAAATGAGTAGATGGATCATAGAATGTAACATGTTATAATTATTGTAATTCATCTATTTTTGCCAATAATCATTGTGATTTGTTGATAGAATAATAAATTTTAAATTTCTTTAATCAGAATTCAATTTATAATAACTAGAATTCAATTTATAATAACTTAAAATATTGGAAAAAATTCATAGATTCGGCCTTGATTGGAAAAATCATTGTAATTTGTAATCTTTTAATGTGTACGTGTGTATGTACATACGGGTTTTCAGATGAAAAAGGAAAATACACATGGGAATCTAGTGATGAAAGTGAAGAGTGCATGAGATGCTTTTGCTATTTATGATGGCGATGCCGAACTGAAGCTGGAGGGAAACAGGCGAACGGCAGGCTTTTACATGAAAGAAACAAGAAACGTCAATGAATATGACAAATTCAATCCACCATATTCATCCCCTCGTCATGTATCCAATAAACCCTGTTTCTGCATTTTGCCCATGAAGCAGCATTTCGACCAAGAGATAGCAGTGTAATGCAGCTTCATTTGTCAAGAATCAGCGTCCAACTTCACAACCTTCACAATAGCCAAGAATTCAGCTTGATCGTATTAGATTCCTTGACTGATGACGCAAACTTGTAGGCGTGATATGGGAAGGATGCTACTTCAGAGTTTAAGGCTGTAGGATTGCAGATAGTTTCAATTGGGTAGGGACAACTAATTAAAGCTGTAGTTTTTTGTGCTGTCCGAGTCCAAAGAATGATGAACAGTTTTCTTCGTGGAGAAAACAGTTCCTGTATTTCAGACAAAAAATAGAAAAATCAGCTACCAGACCTAAACTTCAACTCAAGAAATAGTAATCCTTGGTTTAATAGCATGACCTTTCTTCTCTGTTTTCCCTCTAAAATTTTATTTTTTAGCATGTGTCTTTGTTTTCTATTTTCCTTGTAAATTTTTTAGATCATTGAATACATAAGAATAAAGTCTTTCTAGTTGATACTTACATTTCTAGTTAGACATGGGTTCAAAAGAGCAGGAACTTAGGGCTGCATGAAGAAAATTGTAGGAGAAAGCCTCCAGCGACAAAGTTTTTATATTTGCCTCATCACTTTGTCTAATATGGCTCTTGTCAATCCCAAGTCATCAAGTATCCTTTCACCTGCACTGAACTTCTAAACATAAATCCTGAGCTAAAACTCAAATTAAGCTAAACCACAGTAGGCTTTGACAAACTTCCTGGTTTACAGCATCGAGTTGACTACTAAGAAAAAACTACCTATATAATGACCGGCGAATGAAATGTAGCATGCCTTCAATTTGTTCTTAAATACTATTTGTGTTGGGATTTTTTAAGCAGAATCGTATTCTACAAATGAATGAGACCAACACGGAATTAAATCAAACACACAAGAAACAAGATTTAACCTGGTTCGGCCTAAGTGCCTACATCCACGGATGAGAGAGAAAAATCCACTATAAAACATAGAGATTTCAAAGAGTACAAAACGCCTTAAAACAAACACAAAGCCCAAGCCCCGAAACAAACTTAGTTTCTGCTCCATGGTGTTTAACCCATAGAATTCCCATGCAATACGGTGTTTTCTCCAACTTTTTCCCAAATCCCTACAAATCCATCTCTCATACAGAGATTAGATATTGATTACATCTCTCTCTCAATCCCATTCTAAAGGTTAAGACCCATTCTATATTTATAGAGCCAAGTTACTTGATCACTAAGAATTCCTATTTACTAAGGAATCTAATCTATTAAGAATATTTATTTCTAAATAAACTTAACCACCAAGTAATTCTCTAACCAATAGAATTTTATTAGAATCCAAATTGATTCTTAATAGAATTTGAGTCAACAACAATTTGCAACTTCAAAATTTCCTTCAAGAACAAGCACTTCCATTCCCTATAAAAACAAAATATGTACCAAATGATATTGGCTTTCTAAAGTTTGTGTTGATATGTTCTCTTGGCGAGGTTCTTGTTCAAAACATTCAGACTCAAAAAATACAGTTTACCTAAAATGCAGCTCATTCTAGGAAGAGGATTGGATTTCCAAGATGCCAACCAGTTTGGCCCTGCAATTAAATGTAAATAGGCATTAGAGAAAAAGGGGAAACTTTACATACATACATACATACATGTGTGTGTATATATATTCTCCAGGTAAGAAAAAAATAAAGGGGTTCAGTGTTTTTTTTTTTTTTTTTTGTAATTTCTATTTCTATAAATTCACTTATTAATTATGGGTTACTGGCTATATTAGAACACTTTCCACATCAATGTGAATATTGTCTATCCAGTTTTGACCATTTTTTATTCAAAGTAGTGATATCTAATACTTGATACAAATTTTCTTTGAGCCACCTTGGGGGTTCACTTTCAAATGTAAATCATTATCGCCACTCCTGTAAGAAAAGCTCATTTTTTTTCTTCTTACTAGACAAAAGATGTAGCCGAAACATCAGTTTGTAAGAAACGGAATACCTGAATAAGCTTTTATTCAGAAATCATATCCTTTTCTGAACTGTTCTATGCAATCCATGCTTTCTTTTCTATTACATAAGTAACAGACTGGATGTCCTGGTATCTTCCCAAACTTCCCAAATCATTGGCCTGAAAATTCGAAGGATGAAGCTAAATCATTTTATTAGAAACAGTAAGTCTTTTATATGCATATACTCAATTTTGCATGAAAAAGATATGAGATTAAAGAAAAGAGAATCATAAGAAAATTAGACATGCTCATTTTGAAAACAATGCTTGTACCATTTTCCTTTCTAAAGCTAAAATTAAATCAATTAGTCAAGTTAACATAATTCAAGAATGCCATTCTTTTAGTTTTAGACCATCAGAAAATCTTTGCTCCATTCATACCTCTCCTATGGTGTGGCACTAGAGCTTACAACAAACCATTTTTCTTTGCCTATGTGGGATTGTAGAAGCAAAGAAACCAAGGATGACATTGGATTAAACTTGAAGAAAATATTATAAGAAAATTAGCTATAAAGGGCTTTGGGAAAACTCACCAACTTGGAAATGGAGATCTTACTTGGTTGGATCTCTGTTATGAAATAAGCCATTTCAAACAATAAGGGCAACAATAAAAAATAGTTTTGCTTCAAAGAATAATACCTAGACCAAGAATCTTGAGAAAGTTTCACTATTATCTCTCTTCACCCATCTCCATCATGATCACAGGCTCAGTATCCTAGAAAAAAATGTATTTGATTAGGCAATCAATTACAGCTCACAGAAAGACAACCTAATACCTATTGCAACATTTAGATAGTCAATCAACAAGACATAATAGACAAAGCAACAACAAAAAAATACTTTCGAGTTATGCTTACCAAATGACTTTGAAAGTTGAATTTAGATGGAGGCACTTAGATTTTCTCCATTGTTGGTTCTGATTCACTGTAAAGACAGGTTCAACGGGGTTTGGTCTGGGACAGTTAAGGAATCCGAATATGGTGCTGTCCATAGAATAGAAAGCATTCCCCTGAGGTCTTCTCACTTCGTGTAAGAGTTCAAAAGTATCTGCATTAATCGAAAAGGGTTACAAAAGTACTTTTTTTGGTACATATGAGCAGTTTCCTGCTTATATTAAGCAAACCTTGTTCGACTAACACCAGTAACATCATCTTGTAAAAGCTTCTCTAAACTTACCGGTGGCTGAGAAAACTTAACTAAATCTAAAGAAGAGTTATGAGCTTGTGCTGCAAGATAATCTGCACAAGTATTTACTTCCCTAAACCCATGTTGTATGGAGCAAATCCAATCCCTCGCAATTAGCTACTTGCATGCCCGTGGCAAATGAAGACATGGATCTTTGTCCATGTCTTTCAATTATCCATGTCTTCATTTGCTGTAGCTTACTAACTATAAGTAAAGAATCGGATTCCACAATCACCTGTATGCATCCAAGATCCCAGGCTATTAACAGACCAAGATAAATAGCATGAAGTCCAGCATAAGCAACTGATCCCCATTCCAATTTATGCATGAAACAAGAGAGCCAATTCTCCTACGAACCCCCTGCAACTATCCAACCAGGAGTAGAACGTGCTGAAGCATCTACATTGACCTTGACGAATCCCTCGGCAGGCTTGGTCCATGCTATTGCTCGCCTCTGCTTATCTTGACCAATAAAGCTTGCTGCATGATGCAATCGAATGTTGTCTACAAATTGTAAAATCATCTGATGTTCATCTTCAGGCCAAGTAAATTTTTCTTCAAATATAAACTAATTGTTCTCCAAATATAAACATATTCCACCATGTCCATAATGCCAGCAGATTACAACAAACATGGATGGCCAATCAACTAATCTGGTGGCTGCATGGACCTGTTTATTAACATTGAATAACAGCCATTTAGTTAATGTCAAGTTGTTAAATATAAGAAGATCAGTACCAGAAAACCATTTCTGCCAACCAATTTAAACTTGCTCAAAACATAGTGCTCTTTAGCCCCTTTGAAGAATTGTTTAATAGGCATATACATATATTTAACATGATCTCTATAGTTAATTTCTCTTTTGTAATTTTTACGACTAAAATTTTGCAATCATTTCTCTCATCTATGAGGATATTGTTTTCCTATAAATACTTACATTAGGCTAGGGAGTGGAAGTAAGCACACGAATCCATTCCAAGGAGCAAGAACAGAATCGGCACATGATCAAGAGAAGCTTCTAGTTGTAATGTCTTAAGCAATACGTCTAACATGGATTTCATCTACAGCAAGTCATCAAATGTCCCTTCACCTGCACAAAATTTCCAAAACTAAATGTTGAGCTAAAACTTAAAACTCTGGCAAAATTGCACAAGGCTTGACAAACTTCCTGGTTTATAGCATCAATAAGTTGACTACTAGAGAAAACACTACCCACAAAATGAGCAATGATTGAAAGCATACCATATCTGCAGAGGTCCACAGTTTCTAACATGTGTTCTTCACATATAATGTTTGCACATTCATAATTCCCTTCATGAACAGGCACTTGCATTCCCTACATAAACACAATACATTCTGCCTGATATTAGCTTCCTTTAAGAATTCTGCCTGATATTTCCTTTAAGAGCAAATACAAAAATCACTTGCAATACTTGCACAAAAATAAAGGGCTCTTTAGCCCTTTTAAGAATTGTTTAGCATGCATATACATATATTTAGCATGATCTCTATAATTGATTGCAATTGATTTCTATTTTGTATCTTTTACAACTAAAATTTTGTAACCATTTATCTCACACAAGAGGATAATGTTTTCCTGTTAATGCTTACATTTTAGATTAGACAGGGGAAGTTAACACTAGAATGCATTCCACGGAGTAAGAACAAAGAGGGCACATGATCAGGACAAACTTCTAGTGGAAATGTCTTAATCACTATGTCGAAAGTGGATTTCAACAACACCAAGTCATCAAATGTCCCTTCACCTGCACAAAGTTTCAAAGACTAAATGCTGAGATAAATCTTAAATTCTGGCTAAATAGCATCAATAAGTTGACTACTAAAGAAAAGACTACCCACAAATTTAGATTGAAAGCATACCATGTCTTCAGAGGTCCATATTTTATGACCTGTATTCTTCGTATATACTGTTTGCAAGTTTATAATTCCCTTGATGAACAAGCACTTCCATTCCCTACATGAGCATTTTACATTCTGCATGATATTAGTTTCCCTTTGTCTGAAAGTTTATGTTAAAAAGTTCATTTGCTGGGATCCTATTCAGAAATATTCGCACTCCATACTGATACTTACCTCAACTGTAATTCATTCAAAAAAGAGGATTGGGTGCCAAGATGTCTCCGAGTTTAGTCCCTGCAAGTAAAATGTAATCAGATGTCTGAGGAAAAATTGGGGATGATTTAACATCTGTACCAATTGTATTTAGGCAAACAAATAGAACTTTTTAGATAGACCAAACTTGCAAAATTGGAAATATATAACAATTAACAACAAAACATTTAGGTTATTAAATATTCAAAAATGCTTACTTGGAAAATGAATTCTGATGGAATCACCTCGACCTTCTTCGATTCCTTTTCCTCCTACTTAAGTAACCCTGAAGCCATTTGTTTCCCATCTCATCTAGCACTGTATATCCAATGGATAATCCAATCACCAATCCACTTCCATACCCAATCAATACGATTTTCCAAACAGATATGCCATCTACCCGTGAATCTATATCTTCCTCGGTAGGTGGCATTGGAACATCAGCTTCATTGCATTTCTTTGTCAAAGGTGGGCCGCATAATCCTGGGTTCCCTTTATAAGAATCATTTGAAAATGTACCGAATTGATTGCTTTGTGGTATGCTTTCTTCAAGTTGGTTGTAAGAGAGATTCAATATTGAAAGAAAAGTAAGGCTTGTAAGCTGTAGAGGAATCTTCCCAGTGAGTTTGTTATGCGAGAGGTCCAATGACTCAAGGTTCCTTAGGTTCCCCAGTGCAAAAGGAATTGGACCAAGGAAGTTATTGTAGGACAAGTTTAGCATTCTGAGTGACTCGAGGTTTTGTACTTTTTCCGGTATTCTCCCATGGAAACTATTATTGGAAAGGTCAAGACAAGCAAAGATGGTTAAGATTTTCTCATAAAAAAGTTCAATCCCTTTTGTCACGATTGTCACGGAGTCTTGGTAGTAGTCATCTCCAATATAAGTTGGCTTAACTTTGTTGTTATCAGTCATCATCCTCAATGCCTTCAATTGAAAAATTCTCACAGATAACTCACCTGAAAAATTATTGGAAGCAAGGTCTAGTATGTGTAACACCGAGAAAGCATTTTCATCTTCAGAAAATTTAATCGTACCAAAAAATCTATTTGCTCTTAACACAAGGACCTGCAAAGAAGGCAATTTCCCCAACCAAAAAGGAAATGTGTCATGTATCATATTTTTTTCAAGGTCCAAAACTTCAAGATTTTTGCAATTGGCTAATGACCTCGGCAACTTCCCTTCCAATTTATTCCCACCCATTTTGAGCGACCTTAGTTGGGGGGATTGAAAGAATTCAATTGGTAATTGGCTTGAAAAATTATTGAAAGCAATGTCTAGCACATCCAGCGAAAGAAAATTTTTTTTCACAAGTTTAATTGGACCATAAAACTTATTTGCTCGCAATATAAGAACCTTCAAAGAAGGCAATTTTCCCAACCACAAAGGGAATGTATCCGATAAAGTATTGTTTCCAAAGTTTAAAACTTCGAGCACTGTGCAACTGGCTAATGACCTTGGCAACTTCCCTTCCAATATATTCTCATTGAGTTGAAGCGTGTTTAGCTGGGTTGCTTTTGTAAAATCTGGTATGCTGCAACTGAAATTATTTTTTTGTAAATCCAAGCATTTTAGTGTTCTGACATTACCCAAGCAACTTGGGATTGGCCCACCAAATTTGTTATAGGATGCATTAAACCACCAAAGTTGGCTCAAATTGCAAATAGGTCTTGATAGAGAGCCTTGTGAAGAATTTAGAGACTAATTTAGTGAAAATTGATCCAAAGATGAGAGAGAATTATTAGAAAGATCCAAAATCTGCAAAGTTTTCTTCCAGATCCAATTTGGTACTGCACCACTTATTTTGTTATTTGACAGAAAAAGAATTTCTAAATTTTCTTGGCTCTTTAAGAACTCTGGAAACATGCTTAAATTGCAGGATTGCAAATATAACCTTTTAAGCATTGGAAAGGAAGAGTTTACATCACCAAAGGGAAACTGCTTTGGAAAATCAATTGTATTAGAAGAAAGGTATAACATTGAAAGAGTGGTCTTCCACAACCAATTAGGCACAAAACCATGGATTTGGTTGTCAGAGAGATCTAGAGAAACCAACTTGTCTTGTGTTTTGATGAATTCTGGAAATTTAGTAAGTTTGCATGATCTTAAGCTTAGAGACTCTAATTGGGGAAAAGGAAGGCTTTTGTTGTAGCTTCCAATTGACAAGCTTGTGTTAGATAGGTCTAAATGCCTTAAGTTTTTGAGTTGAGAGAACATGGCAAGGCTTAAGTTCTTGAGTTCAGTAAGTCTACATGATCTTAGGCTTAGAGACTTTAATTGGGGAAAAAGGAAGGCTTTTGTTGTAGCTTTCAATTGACAAGCTTGTGTTGGATAGGTCTAAAAGCCTTAAGTTCTTGAGTTGAAAGAACATGTCAAGCTTCAGAGAATCAAAGTAGTTGTCGTCAAGATGAAGGCTTTCAAGCTTTGGAAGTTGAAGGATTGACTTGGGGATGGATCCTCTCAAATAATTATAGCCTAAATCCAAATCTTTGACCAACGAAGAAGATGCATTTGGGAACTCCTCAATTTCACCAATCAATTGATTTCTAGAAAGATACAAGGCCTGTAATGATGGGAGAGTAAATAATGAAGAATGAATCGAGCCAGAAAGCCGATTCATAGACAAAGATAGATGTTTAAGTTTTGGAACTCCAGAACTATGAAATGCAGGGATTAAACCACTAAAATTGTTATTGACTAGATTCAATTGCACAAGGTTAGTAAGATTTGCAATTGATGATGGAATCTCTCCATAGAATTTGCAAAAAGAAAGATCCAAATTTGTCAAGAACTTGAGATTACCAATTGATTTTGGTAGTTTTCCAGTGAAATTTGTATTAGAAATCGTTAAGATCCGTAAAGCACTGTTTAATGGAAATTTTGGCAATTGACCTCCAAGATTGACATTTTCTGAAATGTCAATGCCTTTTATTTTAGGCAATAGGAGAATTTCTGTTGGAAAATGCCCATTCAAACTGCAATTAACTAAATTGAGAGAAACCATATGAGAGGAAATTTCCAAGAAATTGGGAGGCAAATAAGAGAGTCGATTCCCACCAAGGAAAAGTTTGGAAAGAAAATGAAGTCTCGAGAGAGAAGAACAAAATGGACCTGTCAAACCACAGTTAGACAGACTTAAAACACGCAAGTTAGGAAGTACTGAGGATATGGTTTCACACCATTTAGTACTTTGAGTTGAAATGTTCACACTATCCAAGTAGAGCTTTGTAAGAGGCCTCAAATTCTTGATTAATGTCTTGAAGTTTGGGTTTTCTAGTTTAAGAGGTTGTTGGAGTTCAGAAGGAAGTTGAGAGTGGCAGTAGATGTCATTGTATGGATCAAGAATTTGATGATATTTTTGATAGCAAGAATCTTGATAAGATAGATCAAGAGAGATTAACCTTGTTAAGTATGAAATCTCTAGTGGAATTTGACCATGGAAACATGACTTTGAAAGGTTGAGATGAGTTAAGTTTGGAAATCTGTCAAACTCGTATTGAAACAGAGTGGTATTAAAATTGTTTCCAGCAAGATTAAGGTCTTGGAGATGATGGAGATTGAAAATGGAGTGAAAGCTGCCGGAGAGGTTTCTATTATTGAGATCAAGCCCAATCACATGACCAAGAGCATCACATGTAATTCCTTTCCAGGAACAACAATCAGAGTTGAGATCCCAAAGCCTAGATTTAGAAGAGAACGAAAAATTTGGGGCATAATAAAAATCACGCTCCAATTGCAACAAAGCAGACCTTTGGTCATCAAGGCATTGGTTTCGGAGATGAGCATGAGAAGGGGAAATAGATAGCACAAGAGATAGGGAGCAGGAGAAGAGGAATAAGGAAGGCAAAAAGAGTGAAAAGAGGATATGAAGATTCTTCATGTTTTGTTTGCTCTACAAAAATGAAGGGTTGTGTGGAGTTTTAGATTCCATAAACAGTATTTATAAACAAATTCTAGCTGGCTGCCTTTATCTCATGACGTTGATTTAATATAGATAGATTCAAATGTATTTTTCCAACGTTCAAGCTTTTGGTATAATAGTTGAATTGCAAGTCTATGTTTAACTAAATTCCAGTGAAGTATATACAGCAGCTGCTCCACGCTTTGGTTACTTTACCTTTGACTAGTCTACCAATTTTAGCTATTTAATTAATATGCTATTTAGTTTAAACTCTTTTTTACATGTCTTCATTTTGGATTTTTTGAAAGAAAATATTTATTTATTTAAATTAAAGAAAACTCTAATTTACTTAGCCTCGTCTATAGATGATCTAATTATTTAATTAATTGGCTATAGCACCCATATTTCTGTTTTACTAGTTCCCGCTACAGCACGTGGATGATTTAATAATATGTTAATATCACAATCATAATAATAAAATAATTAATTTGTATATTTATTTATCAAAAACATGAAATATATAATTAAAAAAACATATTTTAGGAGCAAAGCTAAAATTCAATAAATTTTTTGTCTAAAATAAAATTCCCCTCCTAGAAAACCATACACTATCCAAATTAAAATTTAATAAATATCTTTTTTGAGATTGTAAAAGTAAAAATGAGAAAATACATGAACTGGGAATACATCCTTTCAGTTATCAATAATTGCTTAGGGGTCGTTTGGTATCGTTTCCTGTTTTCTATTTTTTGTTTTTGAAAATTCTGTTTTTGTTTTATTTTGTTTTGTTTTCAATTTCTGAAAACAGAAAACATGTTTATTTAATACTATTACGTTTTGAAAACAAATATTTAAATTGATTCAGATATAATAATTCAATTCACAAAACAAAATTTTAAAAATTAAATAAAAAATAATATATTTATTAAATAATAATATGTAGATAATATTAAATAATATTATTTTATATTATTTAATACTAATATTAAATATTTTTATTTAATCATATAAAAATTTAATATAATTTAAATAATGTTATAATTAAATAAAATAATAAATAAAATAATATTATTGAATTTAATTGTAATAATCATAAATTAAATTTAATAATAATTTTTATTTAATTGTAATAATAATAATATTACATTATTAAATAAAATATTTAACTAATTAATTTATAATAAATTATATAGTTATTAAAATATATTATATTTAATATAAATAATATTATTTAATGTTAAGTATTTACTTATTTAATAATATTAACTTATTTAATAGTAATAGTGATATATTTTAAATTTAAGATAGAATATAATATTAAATAATAATATTGTTTAATAAAATAAAAATTAATTATATTAGATAATAATATTAATTATTAACATATCAAAATTATAATAAATGATATTATTTAAAATATTTAATATATTCAATAAATTATTATAAAAATTTAAATTAAAAAATATTATAATATTATAGTTCAATGTAATATTGTGAAGACTACAAATTTCGTACTGATTTTGTAAGTAAATAAAGGACATCAACTAAGTTAAGAGATTGAGATTTAGTTTGTACTTGTAATTTCCTTTAGTAATGGAAACAAATATTTTACTTAGGAGCAATTACCGATAAATGATGAGTGCTAGCACAATTAAGAATCATATAATTAAGTTCAAAACATGCGTTAATTTAATAAAGAAAATAAATTTAATTTAAGGACATGATTTCTATGTGTGTGTGTATATATATATTATTAAATATATATATATATATATATATATATATATATATCTCATATATAATTGAGATAAAAGATATATATATATATATATATACATGAATATAGATGAATATACAATATAAAAATATATATGTATATGCATATAAACTAGAATGGGAAATGTGATTAAATAATACAAGAAATAACAATAATAAAATGAAATAAAATAAAACAAAATGTATAAAATATATATGTATATATATATATATATATATATATATATGAAATGATAAATATACATTAATATTTATAAATACATTAAAAGTACATGTATATAAAAAAAAATGATTGGCTTCCTTAGGAAGCCAATCAAAACGTAACCTGCTCCCACTAACGTGGGAGTAGGTCTGTGAAAAAAAAAAAGAAAAAGGCAGAAACTTTGCCTCTGCCAAACGGAAATACAGAGGAACCCGATAAAAAGGGAAAAAGAAAGAAAAGAATAAAGGAAGAAAAGAGAGAAAGAAGAAGAGAGCTCTCGGCCAGAAAAGGAAGGAGAAAAAGAGAGAAAGAAGAAGAGAGCTCTCGGCCAGAAAAGGAAGGAGAAAAAGGGAGAAAGAAAAGAAGAGATCTCAGCTGGAAAAAGATGAAGAAAGGAACTTGCAGCCAAAAACAGATCGTGAGGGAGAGTGTAAGGGAGTTCTACCCGTTCGATGAGAAGAAAAGAAGAGGATGCAGCAGCTCGATCTCTCACCAACAAAGGGTTTTTGTCTTGGACAGCAATGGATGCATGAAGGAAAGTAAATGGGGTCTTTTAAAGGCTGAACAACCAGATTTTTTTTTTGTAAGCTTCAACAGAATCTGTGATTAGTTTTCTTTTAGGCTACTGTTTGAAAATGATGTTGGCATAAGAACAGGGGTGATACCACGTGAATTAATGGAAGAATGGTTAGCCCATGGAGGTCAGACAGACCTGGAATGGCACTGTTAAGGCTGATCGAAGAAGGGAAAAAGGGGTTGTATTGAGGGCTGTTAATAAAGGCTTTAAGTGGGGTTTCGGTGGCTATTTTTGGCTGGTTAGTAGTTACTCACGGTTGACTGTTATTGAAGTGTTGGAGGTAGAGGACGAAGAAGAAGAAGGAAATATTGATGCTACTGTGAGAGAGTGAAAACGAGAAAAAGAATTGCTGCAAGTGACGAGAAGACAGGGATGCATTTGGAATCGTTGGTGGCTATTTAATGTTGCGTAATGACTGGGGGATCTGGGACCTTGTAATGGCTGTCTGAGCAGTGCTGGACAACGTTAAAGGTGGCTGACTAAGGCTTCTAATTGAGCCCTAAACAAAGTTGTTTTTGGTGATTGGCAACAGGATTTAAAGAGCAATTGATTAGCTGAGGAAGGACACTTTGGTGCTGATCTTGGAGCGTTGATTTGGCTGTACATTGGAGCTGAAATAGTGGAGGAATGTTTGTTTACTGGGGTTGATGAAGAAGACACAACAGCAAGGAAGAAGAACCAAGGCCATGGTGATCGGCCACTTCAATGTCTTCATGGTAAGGGTTGTTTTCTTTAGTTAGCCAACTTATATGGCTAAAATAATAATAAAAATAATGATAATAATAATAAGAGGGAGAAGAAATGTACTTAATACATGGTGAAGGAAAGAGACACTTTAAGGGGCTAGAACCGAGAGGATTGGGTGGTTAAGTTTAAGACATGTATCTATACATGCCCATGCCATTAAGTGATATATATATATATATGTACAAGTAGGCATGTATGTGTATTGAATAAGGAAATAATGAATTGATTTTGGAGTAAGGTTAAGTAATATATATATATATATATATATATATATATATATTCAAGAAGCTTAGGAAAATGCCTAGGCAGCCAATTGAAATGGGTTTATGTATGTATATAAATATATATATATATATATATAGAAATTTCATGGTAGTGGAGAATTAATTTCGAGCATAGAAATGAACTTAGAAAATTGTGATTCTAAGACTTTTATTCTTGGTGTTGATCAAGCATATTAACGAAGAGTTGTTGAAATGTCAATGAATTATGTGTAGTGAATCGAAGCGGTGCCGAGGCTTAAATACGGATTTGGCAGCTCAAGGAGGAAATTGATTTGTCTAGAAGTAAGTGGGTTAAGTAAAGTTTGTTAGCACCATCTCGTAGGAATGATTTAATTCTATAAACTCGTTTATACTTGAGTTGGATTGAAACTTAATTTCTGCTTTTCGTGTTATGGCCAGCCAAGTGTGCATGTTAAGTAAAATGAACCGATGCATACATGCATTTATGTATAGCATGTTTTGAGTTTAATTACTTAATGTTTATGTTTTTCATGACTTGCATCAAATTTTATATTTTTGCAAAGTCTTGGTTTGAACTGATATTTGAAATAAATCGAAAGTTCTTTATATTCGAACTCAAAACTGATTTAATAGTGATTTGGAATCCGTGGAAGCTACGTGCTACACGAGGAGATTGATTTCAAACTGTTTTGAGTGCAGGCATGTCCTACGACCTTCGGGTCACTTATAGCCTATCGAGCTTAGCTCTAGGCCTTATTGCCCATCTATCGAGCTTTGTGCTCTAAACCATCGTATTGTACCTATCGAGCCTAGTGCTCTAGGTAGATTGATACTTGTCTGGAAAACCAGCAGGCAAGTTCCAGCTCTCGACTGATCAGCGAGACTGGATATCGTTCTATGGCCATAGATTCAGTGTTGCTTGCGACACCATTCCATCGCTAGCTAGGATGGATATCGATTGATTGATTGATTGAGGATCATTGCCTAAACTCCACCTACTATTGTTTCATTTCCAGTACTATTTTTAGTAAACCGAGGCAATATGCCTAATCGTTATCGATTTTCTCGATTTATGACTCATATAGATTCTTGAAAATCCATATTGATCGAAATGATTGCAATACTTATTGATCGTTTATCGAATGTTTATTGATTGTTTTATCAAAGTAATTACCGATTGACTTATCGAATTATATTGATCGTTTATTTGAAATGCATAGCATACTGAGTTCAACCGAATGCATAGTGAATTTATTTAAATGAACTGCATAGTAAGTTTTGTTTTAATTAAGTGCATATTGAAAGCGTTCTATAACCGAAATGCACAAAGAAGTGTTTGGTTTATGATCTTGCTTAAATACCGAGTTTGCTTATTACTTCAGCATTGTTTCTACACGTGCATGTAGAACGACATGAGTCTAACATGCATTTACTTAAGCTACTTACTGAGCCGTGGTTTTGCTCACCCCTTATTAATAACATCGCAGATCATACAAGTTAGGCTCCCACTTGGAGTTTGGGTGCGAAGCCTCGGGGACCATCTTGAGTAGCTATATCGGTCTGAATCCTCCGAGTGCTGTTTTTGTTGCACTTGAGGTATAACAACGATTATTTTGTTATCCATGTATGACATTTTAAATTTGCACAGTACATGCTTATGGAATTTTTGGGATGTAACTTAGGATCGTCCTAGATTATTATAGACTTATATGATTATCGAGTACTATTCGAGAAGTGAATTGTGATAATTATGAGCTGTAAACTGCCTCTTATATATATTTGTTGATCGTGGAAGTATGTGTAGTATATAGTGAAATGAACTGAGAACTTTGGGTTGAAATATGTGGCTGGAAATAATTGATTCTATTACAGGTTATTAAGTTGGGGAAAGTCGATTTTATATAAGGGGGAGTTTTCGACGTTTTTCTTTTAATAGTTTAATATTGAACGAGAATATTAAGTCGAATGATTTTAAGAAATGACAAATTAAATAATGAATACAAATCAAGTTAAGAACGTGAATTCAGTTTAGAGAGGACACTGACACCGAATGCAAACTTTAAAGTGAAAAGAAAAATCTAGTTCGTAAATTTGAGAAATAGTAAATTAAGAGTGTTAAGTGCACGTCACGGCCTTCGGGTCGTGACAAATATATATTTAATTGCTTTTTATATTTTCAACTTTTCTATATTAAAATAAATATATTAATTTTAAAATATTAAATAATATTTTATATTAAAATTTAATATTATTTTATTTAAAAAATTAATTAATTTTATTTATATTTTTATTATAAAATATTAATATTATATTAATATATAAACTCTGTTCACTTACTTATGAACAATAACAGAAATGAAAACATGTTTCTGAAAACAATGAAAACAAGAAATTCTTTGTTTCCAACAATTTGGAAATTCTTGTTTTCGTTTTCAGTTTTTGAAAACGAAAACATGTTGCCAAACGTGTTTTCTGTTTTTGTTTCCAAAAAAACTGAAAACAAAAACAGAAAACAGGAAACAAAAACAAAAAAAACGACCCCTTAGTAAATTATATAACATGTGTTGAAAATTATATAACTCAAAATTTAACCATTCATTAAGAAACACCATCAATTAATTATTAAAAAAATAAAATTTGAAATCTAACTTTCTAGGAACTAATTAAGAAATATTAATGAATCTTCACATTATATATAAACACACACATTAAGCTATTAAGAAGTTAAACAAAAGTTCATATTTGATGTGTTATCAGGGTATAAATCTTATACACTGTCATTGAATAATATCATGATATCTCATTAATTAATAAATTTAAATAATATTTATTTTAAGAATTCTTCATTTTAAAATTAATTTATGAATTAATGAAGTGACATGTTAAGATTCATTGATAATATATGAAATTTATACATTTATAATATATCAAATATAAACTCTTCAATGAAGTTTATTTATCTTTTTTAAAAAATAAATAACTTTTAAATACCAAAATTGGACCCCTCCAGTGGTCACTAATGCAAAAGCGGATTTGTAATTCAAAATTTAAAAAATTTTAACTTATGCAAAATTTCATTTGAAATTTTAGTTGAAGATATAAATTAAATTTTCTTCAAAAAGTATAAATGTTTAGTAATAATTATTTAATGAGGTTCTTTTACATTCTCACTTTACTGTGAATAATTCATAACATTATGAGAAAAATTGTTCACCCCATTCTAAGTTATGTGTCCCCCTTTGATGTCCACAGAGTATAAGAAAAATCCCTGTTGTCTTTAGTATATTTAATATTAAAATTGAAAATTTCTTTAATAAAATTAATGCTCCATTTTTTTTAATATTAAAAAGTAAAAAGTTCATAAAGATAATTTTATATTATAGAAAAAGTAAAAGTTTTAAGTGTTCAAAAGAAAATAACATGGTTTAGAAACATTTAGAAAGGAAATATGTACAAAGAAAATGAGACAAAATCAGTTTTTCTTTTCACATTCATGTTTTGTATTTGGTTCAGTTTTTCTCTTGATTTTATTTATTTTTATTTTATTTCTTTCATTTTACAAATTGTGATTTGGTTTAATAAAGACGATTTTTTATTTTTATCTATAAAATTAAATCATATATAACTTGTTAAATAAAGAGCATATCAATTAACTATTAATTTCAAGATAATAAAAAATCTATGATCTACTTTAATTCATTAATTAGTTAATTTAAAATATATTTATGTTAATTTTTTTTTAAAATTTATAAATTAATGAAATCATATATTATAACAGAGTATATAATTTACACACTACCGTGCTCGACCTTTCCGGCATAGTAAAAGTATGAATTGAATAAAATTACGGTTAAAGATAAAAGAATGCAGGAAACATCCAGCCAAAAAACTTGAAGTTAGTAGTGAAACTGAAAGTTTTCACAGATTCAGTTGTACCGTTGCAATCACAAAGGATGAGTGTTATTTTTATTTTAAATAAAACTTTAATGTTGGATTGGACTCAATTCAGTATCCAATAAGTTTGATTGACTTTGACTATTGGAAGATATTATCAACAGTTTTGATTTATTGCTTCCATCCTCCCACATTAAAAAAAACAAAGAAATTTGCTAATGAGTGCTCCATTCTTTGAAGTTAATTAATTTATTATCTGTAATTGAGAGCATAAAGTTTGCATCTTTTGATTTCATGAGTGGTTGGTTCATGTATCCCTTACTTTTAAATAAAGACGTAGATGTAAAATTCTCCTCTGTTAAATTTTATATATATATATGAAAAATTATTAAATTTAATATTAGTGACACTTTTAAATTTTTCTGTTAGGATTATAAGATTGTGACATAACCATTTATCATATATTAAAAAAACGCTACATAAAAAAGAGTTTGTATATGATGTACTAACTGTGTATAGTTTCTATACATTGTTAGGATATCAGAGGCTAACACCTCATCAATTGACAAATTAAAAAAATATGTCAAGCCCTTAAAAGTAAATATAAATAATTTTTTTTAATTTGTTTATGAGAGTTATTAATAAGGTGTCAACTTCTGATGCATAGACAGTATATAGAAAACATACGCTATTAGTGCATTATATATAAATCCTATAAAAAAATAACGAAACAAGTGACAATATTTTAACATCATTGATGCATGAAGTTCTTAGAGAAAATTTTGAATTAAATGATTACACATGTTCTTTTAAATCAAATTAAAAAAAATAAAAAAGTAATTTATTTAAAAAAATTCATGTCGTGAAATCCAATAAGAGTTTATATATGATGCACTAACAGTGTATAATTTTTATACACTGTTACTATACTAGAGATTGACACATCATCAATAAGCAAACAAAAAATATATCAAACCCTTAAAAAATAAATATAAATAATTTTTTTATTTACTCGTAAAAACTTATTGATAAAGTGTCAACATCTTATGTATTGATAGTATATAGAGACTATATACTATCAATTTATCATAATAAATCCATCTGATAATACATTAGAAACAAGTGAGAAATCAATTGCTTATAGTCAACAAATTGGAAAACATGTTTTTATTTTTGCTGAAATGTATACGAAGAGAAGAATGTTGGCATATTCCTTGATCACAAGTTGACAAAATCTGGCTATTGTCATATATAACCTGTGATAATCAATGCCAAATAAATGGTCCATTATTTCACTGATTCTTTGATCATAAAAGAATGTTATGTGATGGTTTGAACAATCGTTTTTGAGTTGGTTAGAATTTGAAAGGCCCTTAGTTCACAAATAGAGAGCAAGAATCCGGTCCCCAAGCATCACTTGCTCTGTTATACACCATCTAGTGAGCATTCGAGTGCTTGGAAGGCCTGTGATCGACACAACGAAGATTGTCAGATTCAAGAATCGCTTCAACAGCAAAGTTACAGAGTGCAATGATTGGAGGTTAGATCATGTCGCTTTCGCATTTAATTGTTTTAACATGTTTCATATTGTGTAGAACCATGTATAATCTGTATGATGTACTAACAAAGAATTCCAAAAAATACAAGTTTTTTGTCATCTCTTTTGGTTCAAGGACCTTGAGAAAATGTGACGTCCTCGTCACTAACCAAATAGCAACTAACTTTTATCTTAAATAACAATTAAATCGACTAGTTTATCCGATGTCAACCTACCTTACTGTTATGCTTTAGGCATTTTTGTCAGAGTATAATATCCATTTTCACATGCATAAAATTTTTCATTTATAAACATGTGTCATGTACATCAGGATCTCAAATAGTCAGACAACCTAATTCCCCCACATATACAAAACTATAGTATCGTACTGTACATTAGCCGAAGTAACGGCCGACTAAATATACCTCCAAGGGATAAGTAGGAAGAGTGCCCCGAAGGTATCTCAAAATCCCAAAAGATGCTCCTCTATCTGGAGCGGAATTACTTCAAGTAATCTGTATGAAAAATAGTTGTAAAGGAGTGAGTTTACGCTCAGCAAGAAACTTATGTAAAAGAGCGTACTATATCACTATATGCAGTTTTCCTGCTTGGCTCTATAATGTCATGTAAAATCATTATAAAGCATATTTCATATATTTCTTTTGCAAATACCAAATACAAGTAAATCATACTTTCAAATATTTCCACGGATCTCAAATCACGTGAAATCAAATAGGCAAATACAAATATTTTCAAATAGATGGGAGACAATTTATATCCAATAGATTCATGCACCAAGTAGTTCTCATCATGGATACAGCAAATATATCCCATAGGGATAATCCAGAGAGATAATGGATACATCAAATATATCCCGTAAGGGATAATCCAATATAAGGATCTCATGAGGATACCGCAAATATATCCCATAAGGGATAATCTTGAGGGATCAAATAAATGGCGTACCCACGTATGGGCCAGGGATCCTCCCCAAAGCCGAATCAAATAAGAGACTCATGGCCATTGTCTATAGCCCACAGTTTCACTAGTCAGGTGCCGTACTGTGGGTCTGAGGGCTGGACTAGAGCTCCTCAGTCAAGTACAAATAACAAATAATGTGCATGCTCTTTTGAGAGATTCATAGTCTCCAAAACCTTATTCATATAGGTTTTAAACAAGTATGAATATCCTTTCTTAAAACAGGTTCTCAAAACCTTTCTTTCAAATAGGTAGTCGACTGGTCATATATGGCAGTCGACTGCTACCCCATGTTTTGCCTTATTGAATTTCTTTCCCTTTTTGAAATTCAATTATTATATTTTTCAAAATACAAATAGGGCAGTCGACTGGTCCCAAATGACAGTCGACCGGTTTTGAAACAGAATGTTTCCCGAGAATTAGCAGTCGACTGGCCCCATTGGCAGTCGGCTGGTTTTGAAACAGAATGCTTTCTGGAAAAATAGCAGTCGACTGGTTTGAAACAGAATGGTTTCTGGAAAAATGGCAGTCGACTGGCTCCCTTGGCAGTCGATTGGTTTGAGTCGATTTTCGAAAAACGGCGTTTTGGATGTCTCTAGGCAGTCGGCTGCTCCTAGCCTAATTGGTACTAGGAGTAGGACCCAAATTGCCCCTTTTTCCTACACTTCAAGCAACTGTTGTTTCTTTCCAAAATAGTTAAAATAGTTGAAAATATGCGGACATAGTCACCCTACGTCCGTTACATAAATTCCTTACCTCAATTAGCAATTAATCCACAAGTTGGTTGCACCAACACTTGTCCTTTTTCTTTACTCTTCAAGCTGTAAACATCATAACAATTAAAAACTCCATAAACCTACTATATCAACTTCATACAATTCCAAACCAGCAAAATTATCAACATAAACCATATCTTCTCTTACCTTTGCTATTCACCAACTTTTAAGATTTTAAGATCTCTTCAATCACTTGGATCTAGCCTTTCATATTAAAGGCATAGGTTAAGCTATCGACAGGGATCATTTTTCTTTAGAGAAGTTTAACGAATCGATGGCATGAGAGGGTGGTTTGTCAAGGTGAGAAGCTTGGACACTTAGAGAAAATGGAAGCAACGAGAGGGAGAGGGGCTGGAAGCTGCCGTGGGGTGCAAGAGGTGATGATGATGATGAGTCATGGCTTTCATTAAATGCCCATAAATGCATTCTAATCTCCTCATCATCCTATCTCAGCCATTGACCATCCATTGACCCTTTGACCTCTTGACCCTCAATTCCTTTAATTCCCTCTATGTCCCATGCATCATTTATAAATTCAGAAAATTCATATTTATTCCATTAATCCAAGTTGAAAAACTATACAAGTATAGGAAAAATTACAGAAAATTGGGGATTTCACATTCTCCCCACCTTAGAGAATTTGGTCCTCCAAATTCAAGTAATGTTATGTCTTAAACAATTCCGGATATCTCTCTCTCATCAAGTTCTCTAGTTCCCAAGTAGCTTCTTCTGTAGTATGGTGTTGCCAGAGAACTTTAACCAATGGAATCGTCTTTGATCTCAATACTTTATCTTTCCTATCCAAAATCTGAATTGGTTTCTCCACATAACTCATGTCTTCTCGAATCTCCAAGGGTTCATATTCAATGACATGAGATGGATCCGGATTATACTTCCAAAGCATCGATACATGAAACACATTATGCACTCCCGATAACTCCGGAGGTAGTGCCAACCTATAAGCCACATCTCCAACACGATCTAGGATCTCGAATGGTCAGATGTAGCGAGGACTTAACTTACCTCGTCGGCCAAATCTCATAATCCCTTTGGATGGAGAGACTTTCAAAAACACATAGTCTCCAACCAAAAACTCAAGTGGCCTCCGTCGAACATCTGCATAGCCCTTTTGTTGACTCTGAGCGGTCTTAAGTCTTTGACAAATCAGTTTAACATTCTCAGAGGCTTGCTCGACTAAATCTGGAGCCAACAAATTGCGCTCGCCCACTTCTTCCCACCCAATCGGTGATCGACACCTTCTTCCATACAAAGCCTCGTATGGTGCCATCCCGATACTTGCATGATAGCTATTATTATAAGCAAACTCAGCCAATGGCAGATGGTCGTCCCATGAGCCTTTAAAATCCAAAGCACAGGCTCTCAACATATCCTCTTAAGTCTTTGACAAATCAGTTTAACATTCTCAGAGGCTTGCTCGACTAAATCTGGAGCCAACAAATTGCGCTCGCCCACTTCTTCCCACCCAATCGGTGATCGACACCTTCTTCCATACAAAGCCTCGTATGGTGCCATCCCGATACTTGCATGATAGCTATTATTATAAGCAAACTCAGCCAATGGCAGATGGTCGTCCCATGAGCCTTTAAAATCCAAAGCACAGGCTCTCAACATATCCTCGAGCGTCTGAATAGTGCGCTCGGACTGCCCATCAGTCTGCGGATGAAAAGCTGTGCTAAAATTCAGCTAAGATCCCATGGCTTCCTGAAAATGTTCCCAAAAGTGAGAAGTAAACCTGGAATCTCTATCCGATGTGATGCTCACTGGAACACCGTGTAGTTTAATGACTTCTCTCACGTATAAGTCTGCCAAAGCGCTAAGTGTATCTGTAGACTTCATAGGTAGGAAGTGAGCTGACTTCGTCAATCTATCCACGATCACCCAAATACTATCATGATTCCTCTTAGTTCTGGGCAATCCCACAATAAAGTCCATCGTAATGTGTTCCCACTTCCACATAGGTATAGGCAGAGGGTGTAGTAATCCCGCTGGCTTTTGGTGCTCTACCTTAACCTGTTGACATGTAAGACATTTTGCCACAAAATCAGCTATGTCTTTCTTCATGCCCTTCCACCAATACACCTTGCGAAGATTATGATACATCTTCGTGTTCCCCGGGTGTAATGTGTACTTAGTGGAATGTGCTTCCGTCAAAATTAGCTTCCTCAATTCATTATCCTCTGGAGCACATATACGGTTATTAAACCTTAAAATTTCATCCTCACCCATATGGAATTCTGAGGTCATACTCGATTGAATTTCCTCTATAGCCTCAATACACTGGACATCCTCTCTCTGAGCAGCCCTAATTCTGTCCATCAATTTTGGCTCAATTCTCAAGCTAGCCATCATACCAAATTGCTCAAGAGGTGTAACACTTAAACTGAGGCTTGCAAACTGTTCAAGTAACTCATATTCTCTTATCATCATATAAGCCACTATACTTACATGCTTACGGCTTAGAGCATCCGCCACCACATTAGCTTTCCCTGGGTGGTACATGATCTCACAATCATAGTCCTTCAAAAGCTCTAGCCATCTTCTTTGCCTCATGTTCAATTCCTTCTGGGAGAACAAGTATTTTAGACTTTTATGATCCGTAAAAATCTGAAATTTCTCACCATACAAGTAATGTCTCCATATCTTCAGGGCAAATACTACTGCAGCTAACTCCAAATCATGAGTCGGGTAGTTCTTCTCATGGTCCTTTAATTGTCTAGAACCATATGCCACTACTTTACCATGCTGCATTAACACACATCCCAAACCTTGCCCTGAGGCATCACTATATACTGTAAATCCTCCTGAACCACTAGGGATGGTAAGGATCAATGCAGTCGTTAACCTACGCTTCAACTCTTGGAAACTTTGCTCACAAGCTTCATTCCATTCATACCTCACCTCTTTGCGCGTCAGTCTCGTCAATGGAGCAGCTAGCTTTGAGAAACCCTCTACAAATCTTCTATAGTAGCCAGCTAAACCCAAGAAACTCCTAACATCCGTTACCGTCTTTGGTCTCTCCCATTGGACCACCGCTTCAATCTTTGATGGATCAACTGAAACTCCATCTTTACTGATCACATGACCTAAAAAGGAGATCTGATTCAACCAGAAATCACACTTACTTAGCTTGGCATATAGTCCTCGATCTCTGAGGGTTTCCAAAACAATCCTCAAATGCTGCTCATGTTCTTCCCATGACCTCGAGTACACCAAGATGTCATCGATGAAGACAATGACAAACTGGTCTAAGTACTGCTTAAACACGTCATTCATCAAGTTCATGAAGGCTGCAGGTGCATTGGTCAGTCCAAACGGCATCACCAAGAACTCGTAGTGACCATATCGTGTCCTGAATGCAGTCTTAGGGATATCTTCATCTCGGATCTTCAATTGATGATATCCCGACCTCAAGTCTATCTTGGAAAAGACTTGTGCACCCTTGAGCTGATCCAAGAGGTCGTCTATCCTGGGGAGAGGATACTTGTTCTTGATGGTCACCTTATTCAACCACTGGTAGTCAATGCACAATCGCATACTACCATCTTTCTTCCGAACAAATAGCACAGGAGCACCCCAAGGGGATATGCTGGGTTGTATAAATCCCTTGTCTAGTAACTCCTGAAGCTGCTTCTTCAGTTCTTCCAATTCCACCAACGCCATCCGATAGGGAGATCTCGAAATGGGCTCCGTCCCCGGCACCAAATCGATAGTGAACTCCACTTCCCTATTCGGAGGAAGTCCTGGAAGATCATCCGGAAATACCTCGAAAAATTCCTTAACTACTGGAATTTCGTGAAGTGTGGGACGTTTCTGATCTACGTCCACCATGTGTGCTACAAGCCCTTCACATCACAAGTATATTCTATCAATTAAATCTCAATTAAACCAAGCAAGTAATTATGCTTTTGCATTACATATTTGCAAAATTTATAACATAGCTAACGGGAGAGGAGAAAATCACACTCTTAGCATGACAATCTATCATCACATGATTCTCAGCTAACCAATCCATTCCTAATATAACATCAAATCCAGACATATTTAATAGGATTAGGTCAGCTATCGACTCTCTTTCTCCTACCCGTAGCTTACAATTACGATACACTATGTCCGTCATTTGGGATTCCCTAAATGGAGTAATTATTTGTAGCAATCCTCCTAACTGCTCAGGCTCAACATTTAATCTCCTAGTAGCCATAGGGGAAATAAAAGAGTGCGTAGAGCCTGGATCAAATAAAGCAAGGACATATGTATCATTAAGGTAAATCTTACCCTGAATCATCTTTGGTGAAGCATCAGCGGACTCCTTGTCAATGGCAAATACCCGTCCCTGAGTCACTGGCGCCTTTCCTTTCTTTGCCGCTGTGGCCTTACGCTGGGGTTGTGTGGTCTTAGATTGTGGTTGATGGGTCTTTTCTGACTCTTCAGGTGCCCTCTGATTTATCTTGGGACAATCTTTAATTCTATGTCCCTGTTCACCACACCAATAGCACGCCCCACTCGCCAACCGGCAAGGCTGTGCTCCATGAAATTTCCCGCATTGTACACACCTCGGCACCATACTCCTCGGTGAGCTAGCGGTACTACCAACTGGATGTTAGGATCTTTCATCACGTATTTTGATCCCAGTGGATCTAGGAGTTCCTGTATCATAATCATCATAACTCCTATTTAACATAATTCCTTATATTTATTCAATTAAGACACTTTATTTTCGTATAATGGACTTGCTTACCTGTCGAGGCTTTATCATAAGGCCTATTTCTCCTAGATGGATATCTATCCCTCGAGGCCTTCTCATCTGACTACCGCTTCATAGGTTCTTTACCCTTATTCCTTGCTCGGAAGTCTGCCTGATGAAACTCATAGTCCTGCTCACATAGTTGAGCCTTACGGACTGCCTCTCCATAAGTAGTGATGTCCAATGGATATAGCTTAGACCTAATGGAAGGTCTCAATCCCTCCATAAATTTGTAGGTCTTATGATCTTCTCTTCTCAATACTTCAGGATCAAATCTGCTCAGTGTGATGAACTTCGACTCATATTGGCTAACCGTCATACTTCCTTGAGTCAAGTTCAAAAACTCAACCTGTAATCTCCTCTGAGCAGTACGTGGGACATATTGTTCATTAAAAGCTTCCACAAATCTATCCCACGTCACTTCAGTATGCTTAGCCTCCAATACTGTCTGAGTAGCTGCCACCATGGTTCGGCCTCATCCACTAGCAAATAGGCGGCCAATCCTACTTTTTCTTTCTCTGTACAGGCCAAATACCCAAATGCCTTGGTAACCGCTTTCATCCAATTTTTCGCGGCCAATGGGTCACTGTCCCCCTTGAACATTGGCAGATCCAACTTCTTAAACTCCTTTATTAGTGCCACACTGCAGTAAGCTGTAGGATCTCGCCTCTCATTAGCTGGGACTGGTGGGGGTTGTACCACCGGAGTAGGAGGTACTGTAGGGGTAACTGCCGGTGCATTAGCGGCCACGTCCGGAAATTTAGCCATAAACTGGGTGAACATTACGGCCATGTTTTCCATATGTTTCTCCATTTTAGCTAGCCTCGTATTCGGGCTATGCAGTGGAGATGGAGGAGAAGACTGTGTTGGGGGCGGTTCATCATGACCCCATCCTCGTCCTCGTCTAGTACCCCTCCTTCGAGTACTCATTCTGTTAAGATCATGATCAAATAACATCATTTAGTATAACCTTAAGCCGTTATTCTACTTAAAATCAAGTAAGCTAGTACAGTACATTGGGGAACTACTCTAATCCTAGCTTATTGACATCAACAAACTTCAGTCGAATCAGCTCTAATACCAATCTGTGACGTCCTCGTCACTAACCAAATAGCAACTAACTTTTATCTCAAATAACAATTAAATCGACTAGTTTATCCGATGTCAACCTACCTTACTGTTATGCTTTAGGCATTTTTGTCAGAGTATAATATCCATTTTCACATGCATAAAATTTTTCATTTATAAACATGTGTCATGTACATCAGGATCTCAAATAGTCAGACAACCTAATTCCCCCACATATACAAAACTATAGTATCGTACTGTACATTAGCCGAAGTAACGGCCGACTAAATATACCTCTAAGGGATAAGTAGGAAGCGTGCCCCGAAGGTATCTCAAAATCCCAAAAGATGCTCCTCTATTCGGAGCGGAATTACTTCAAGTAATCTGTATGAAAAATAGTTGTAAAGGAGTAAGTTTACGCTCAGTAAGAAACTTATGTAAAAGAGCGTACTATATCACTATATGCAGTTTTCCTGCTTGGCTCTATAATGTCATGTAAAATCATTATAAAGCATATTTCGTATATTTCTTTTGCAAATACCAAATACAAGTAAATCATACCTTCAAATATTTCCACGGATCTCAAATCATGTGAAATCAAATAGGCAAATACAAATATTTTCAAATAGATGGGAGACAATTTATATCCAATAGATTCATGCACCAAGTAGTTCTCATCATGGATACAACAAATATATCCCATAGGGATAATCCAGAGAGATAATGGATACAGCAAATATATCCCGTAAGGGATAATCCAATATAAGGATCTCATGAGGATACCGCAAATATATCCCATAAGGGATAATCCTGAGAGATCAAATAAATGGCGTACCCACGTATGGGCCAGGGATCCTCCCCAAAGCCGAATCAAATAAGAGACTCATGGCCATTGTCTATAGCCTACAGTTTCACTAGTCAGGTGCCGTACCGTGGGTCTGAGGGCTAGACTAGAGCTCCTCAGTCAAGTACAAATAACAAATAATGTGCATGCTCTTTTGAGAGATTCATAGTCTCCAAAACCTTATTCATATAGGTTTTAAACAAGTATGAATATCCTTTCTTAAAACAGGTTCTCAAAACCTTTCTTTCAAATAGGCAGTCGACTGGTCATATATGGCAGTCGACTGCTACCCCATGTTTTGCCTTATTGAATTTCTTTCCCTTTTTGAAATTCAATTATTATATTTTTCAAAATACAAATAGGGCAGCCGACTAGTCCCAAATGGCAGTCGATCGGTTTTGAAACAGAATGTTTCCCGAGAATTAGCAGTCGACTGGCCCCATTGGCAGTCGGCTGGTTTTGAAACAGAATGCTTTCTGGAAAAATAGCAGTCGACTGGCTTCCCCTGGCAGTCAACTGGTTTGAAACAGAATGGTTTCTGGTTAAATGGCAGTCGACTGGTTTGAGTCGGTTTTCGAAAA
The DNA here is from genome assembly GCA_031772115.1 of Heritiera littoralis. Classification (NCBI taxonomy): domain Eukaryota; kingdom Viridiplantae; phylum Streptophyta; class Magnoliopsida; order Malvales; family Malvaceae; genus Heritiera; species Heritiera littoralis. The sequence goes on along the minus strand of JAPDPK010000139.1, from coordinate 1,317,731 downwards.
ACGACGTTTTGGATGTCTCTAGGCAGTCGGCTGCTCCTAGCCTAATTGGTACTAGGAGTAGGACCCAAATTGCCCCTTTTTCCTACACTTCAAGCAACTGTTGTTTCTCTCCAAAACAGTTAAAATAGTTGAAAATATGCGGACATAGTCACCCTACGTCCGTTACATAAATTCCTTACCTCAATTAGCAATTAATCCACAAGTTGGTTGCACCAACACTTGTCCTTTTTCTTTACTCTTCAAGCTGTAAACATCATAATAATTAAAAACTCCATAAACCTACTATATCAACTTCATACAATTCCAAACCAGCAAAATTATCAACATAAACCATATCTTCTCTTACCTTTGCTATTCACCAACTTTTAAGATTTTAAGATCTCTTCAATCACTTGGATCTAGCCTTTCATATTAAAGGCATAGGTTAAGCTATCGACAGGGATCGTTTTTCTTTAGAGAAGCTTAACGAATCGATGGCATGAGAGGGTGGTTTGTCAAGGTGAGAAGCTTGGACACTTAGAGAAAATGGAAGCAACGAGAGGGAGAGGGGCTGGAAGCTGCCGTGGGGGTGCAAGAGGTGATGATGATGATGAGTCATGGCTTTCATTAAATGCCCATAAATGCATTCTAATTTCCTCATCATCCTATCTCAGCCATTGACCATCCATTGACCCTTTGACCTCTTGACCCTCAATTCCTTTAATTCCCTCTATGTCCCATGCATCATTTATAAATTCAGAAAATTCATATTTATTCCATTAATCCAAGTTGAAAAACTATACAAGCATAGGAAAAATTACAGAAAATTGGGGATTTCACAGAAAATATATGAAATTTCAAACCTTGGATTTATTTATTATTTGACTAATTACTACCATCAACATCTCCTCTCTTTCAGAGTGCTTTCTTATGTCTTATAAAAGAACCTTTTAAAAATCTCATTGCGTTTGAATTGGTTTATAAAACGTTGAAAAGAATAATTTTCTCAAAGTCAGGAAATATTAATGGTTTATTTCCAACTCCAAAGCCAAACATGAGATTTAATCATAAATATTTTAAAGTCAGTAGGAGGCATTCGATATTTAATTGAATACAACAGATATTTTTGTTGAAATTGTTGAATCCCTGTATGCTACAAGATTTGGTCAAAGGTTGTGTCCTTTGCATAAGAAGTTGAAACTTACCAGCTAAGTAATTCGGATGGCAAAAATAGAGAATAAAATTTAGTCCACCAGCACGCACAACTGGAGTAAGAAACGGGGCATCATTGGGTGCATATTTGTTTCAATCCCATTGTCACGCTACACAACAAATATTTATTGAACTGTTAGAACATAAATTCATATTTTGTACATTAAAATTCAAAAAAACTTAACAATATTATTTTTACAAATAATTTTTAAATTTTATACAATTAAACATATATAAACAATATAAATAATTAATAAAATCTTAAGTAAAAAACTAAAACAAAAATGATATATATGATTTGAAGAATTTCCGTAATCACAACGAACCTTACACTAATATGAAAGATAGAAAATGATTGTTTTTCCAATATAATAAAACAATCTATGGGACTTTGTATTAATAATTAGTCTTCAATTCATGCTTGGTTTTCTAGTCTTTGCCTCCTACTCATGTTTCTTGCTTCGCTTTGTGTCTCTTGATTCATGAAGCCACTTCACTTCTCCAAGTCATTGAGCAAAAAAAACACGCATTCGTAGTATTAGTAAAATATAAGTAAACAATGAGTCGATTGGGTTGGTAAGGAATATTTTGTTTGTAACGAGCTCAATTTTCGTAAACATCAACTTCCTTTGATGAGTGACCTGAACTGTAAATGTAAGTCTTTTCTGAAGTCTTTGATTTGCCTTGATCATGGAACGAGGTAACCTATGCTTATCTAAACTTTTTTGCAAAAAAAAAAAATCTAAACATGAATTATAATGATTACTATAGTCATCATTTTTCAAAGAAATTCTATTAACAAATCAAAAATTACTCTTTACAATTAAATTTTATTACTTATTTTATTACAAAATTCCTTAAGAAAAATGACTTTTAACCTCATTAGAATTACCTAATTATCCCTAATACAAAATTTTTTTCCTTTTATTTTTTTGTTACTCTTCTCTCTCCTCTTTGCAAAATCTGACAGTCACTTTCTGTGACATCTCAGTCACTACACATTCACTTATAACTTTTTCCTTTTCCATATACTTGATTTGACTCGTTCGTCAATGCCATTTCTTCTTCTTCTTCTTCTTCTTAAACTTGATATTTAATAGTTTAACATGAAAGTTCTGACTTCAAATAACATATAATAATGATATATATACATATAATTCCATACCACAGGATCTTACACATCCTACATAACCTAAATCCCCAGATATCTTATAGACACCACTGTAGCAGTGTACTTTACAATAACTGAATTACATGTCATTAAGTATACCTTCAGTAATTTATTGGGAAGCGTATCTCGAAGGTACATTCTATGGTCTCGAAAACGTGCTCCTCTATTTGGAGCAGAACTCACTTCAAATAATCTGTATGAAAAATATTCGTAAAAGGGTGAGTTTACGCTCAGTAAGAAATATATGTAAAAGAGGGTACTATGCCTTTATATACAGTTTTCCTGCTTGACTCTATAATGTCATGTAAAATCATTATAAAGCATATATCGTATACTTCTCTCAAATCGCATATGAAAACATACATTTTATACTTCTTCCTTTGATTAGCATGTGCAAGCATACATCATATACTTCTTTCAAAACATCATATACAAGTAAATCAAGCAATTGTATTTACTTTTGATTCCTTCATATCTTTGAAATCATATATTCATATACTTCAGCTACTTTCATATAACAGAGAGACTACTTGCATTTTAATAGAATTATGCACTGATAAACAGGTGGTGTACCCCCGTAGGGGCCAGGAATCCTCCCCTAGCCAATTATATTTCAAAGACAAATGGCCAAGTGTCGGTAGGCCACGATGAACACTAGTCAGGTGCCATCTGTGGCACTGAGGACCGGACTAAGGTTCCTCAGCCATAAATATATACAGAAGTGCATAATCATCAAGTACTTCATAGTCTCAAAACATTTGTCATATAGCTTTTTGCAATGACATTCATACTTTCTTGAAATAGGCTTTAAAACCTTCTTTTCAAACAGGGCAGTCTACTGGTCACTTAGGGCAGTCGGCTGCTATCTCATATTTTCATTTATCGAAATTTTTTTTTAAATTTCGATAATTATCATTTCTGAAAACACATGGGGCAGTCGACTAGTCCAACACAACAGTCAACTAGTTTTAAAACAGAATGCTTTTCAAGAAATGGCAGTCGACTGGTCATATAGCAGTCGACTGTTTTCGCAAATAGAATGCTTCTGAAAATAGTGCAGTCGACTGGTTTCATAGGCAATCGGCTGGTCCTAGCCTAATTGGTACTAGGAGTTAAACCTGAGATTTAACTTCCTACACTTCAAATTCAGCCTTTGTTTCATCCCAAAGACATTTAAAATATATCAAAACATGCGGACATAGCCACCCTACGTCTGTTACATAAATTTCTTACCTCAATAGCTAATAATCCACAAGCTTGGCTGAATTTCAACACCTTTCCTTTCACTTCTTCAAAGCTATAAACATCATCAAATTTCAAACCTTTAGCTTTCTTTCATTCTAACACAATAGTTAGACTGTACCAACTTCATACAACTCCATACCATAGACCTAATTGAAAGAATTAACTTCTTCTCTTACCTTTGTCTATAGCCAAATTTGATAGCAATTTCGATCTCTCCAAATACTTGGATTCAACCTTCCAAACTTCAAGTATAGCTCAAGCTAGTGATGAGGATCGATTTTTGTTTAACAAGCTTAATGAATCGATGACAGGATATGGTTGTTTGTCAAGTGAGTGGGAATGGAACATAGGAAAAATGGAGGGAATGAGAGGGGCTGGAGGTTTATGCTGACTTTGATGGAGAAGGATGATGACTCATGCTTCATTAAATGCCTCTCTATCCCTTAATCATCTCAGCCATTATTACTTTGACTATTTAATTCTTCCTCTTCCATTCACATGCCACATGTCTTTAATTACACTAAATTTCTAATTTAATTCTTTTCATACTCTAATTATTCTCATAACATCAAAATTTCTTCTTTGACTATTTGACTATCCATTTCATTATTTCTCCCATGTTCCATACTTCATCCATACTTCATACTTCTCATATTTACTTAATCATTTCAGTTTGAAATACTTTACAAACATGAGGGAATTACATGAAATTGGAGATTTCACATTCTCCCCACCTTAAGAAATTTAGTCCTCTAAATTTGAATTGGCTTATCAAGTAAATAGTTCTGGATATCTCTTTTTCATCGAGCTCTCTAGCTCCCATGTAGCTTCTTCCGTAGTATGGTATTACCAGAGAACTTTAACTAATGGGATCGTCTTAGATCTCAACACTTTCTCTTTACAGTCCAAAATCCGAATCGGCTTCTCTACATAACTCATGTCTTCTCGGATCTCCAAGAGTTCATATTGTATAACATGAGACGGATCCAGATTATACTTCCGAAGCATCGACACATGAAACACATTATGTACTCCCGATAGCTCCGGAGGTAGTGCCAACCTATAGGCAACATCTCCCACATGATCTAAGACTTCAAATGGACCGATATAACGAGGACTCAGCTTACCTCTTCGGCCAAATCTCATGATCCCTTTGGATGGAGAAACTTTCAAAAATACCGAGTTTCCAACCAAAAACTCAAGTGGCCTTCGTCGAGCATCTGCATAACTCTTTTGTCGACTCTGAGTTGTCTTAAGTCTTTGACAAATCAACTTTACATCCTCAAAGGTTGCTCCACTAAATCTGGAGCCAACCACTTACGTTCGCCCACCTCTTCCCACCCAATCGGAGATCGACACCTTCTACCATACAAAGCTTCATATGGTGCCATCCCGATACTTGCATGATAACTATTATTATAGGCAAACTCAGCCAATGGCAGATGGTCGTCCCATGAGCCTTTAAAATCCATAACACAAGCTCTCAATATATCATCGAGCGTCTGAATAGTGCACTCGGACTGACCGTCAGTCTGCGGATGAAAAGCTGTGCTAAAATTCAACTGAGATCCCATGGCTTCTTGAAAATGTTCCCAAAAGTGAGAAGTAAACCTGGAATCTCTATCAGAGGTAATGCTCACTGGAACTCCATGTAGTCGGACAACTTCTTTTACATACAAATTTGTCGAAACGCTAAGTGTGTCAGTAGACTTCATAGGCAGGAAGTGAGTTGACTTCGTTAATCTATCTACGATTACCCAAATACCATCATGACTTCTTCTAGTCCGGGGCAATTCCATAAGAAAATCTATTGTAATGTGTTCCCACTTCCACATAGGTATAGGTAAAGGGTGTAACAAACCTGCTGGTCTTTGGTGCTCTACTTAACCTGTTGACATGTGAGACATTTTGCCACAAACTCTGCTATGTCTCTTTTCATTCCAGTCTACCAATACACCTTGCGAAGATTATGATACATCTTCGTATTTCCTGGATGCAACGTGTATTTAGTGGCATGTGCTTCTGTCAAAATCAGCCTCTTTAACTCCTTATCATTAGGAACACATATTCGATTATTAAACTTTAAAATTCCACCACTGCCAATATTAAACTCTGATGGCATACCTGATTGGATTCCATCAATAGCCTCAATACACTGATCATCTTCCCTCTGAGCAAGCCGAATTCTATCCATTAACTCCGGCTCAATCATCAAACTGGTTGTCATCCCAATTTGCTCAAGAGGTGTAACATTTAAACTGAGGCTTGCAAACTGTTCAAGTAACTCATACTCTAGGACCATCATATACACCACTATCCCTACATGCTTTCAGCTTAGAGCATCCGCCACCACATTGGCCTTCCCCGGGTGGTACAAGATCTCACACTCATAATCCTTCAAAAGCTCGAGCCATCTTCCCTGTCTCCTGTTTAATTCCCTCTGAGAGAACAAGTATTTCAGACTTTTATGATCCGTAAAAATCTGAAATTTCTCACCATATAAGTAATGTCTCCATATCTTCAGAGCAAATACCACTGCAGCTAACTCTAGATCATGAGTTAGGTAGTTCTTCTCATGGTCCTTTAATTGATGAGAAACATACGCAACTACCTTACCATGCTACATTAACACACATCCCAGACCTTGTCCTGAGGCATCACTGTACACCGAAAATCCACCAGAACCACTAGGAATGTTGAGGATAGGTGCAGTCGTTAGCCTACGCTTCAACTCTTGAAAGCTACACTCGCAGGCATCATTCCATTCAAACTTCACTTCTTTGCGCGTCAAGCGCGTCAAGGGAGCAGCTAACTTCGAGAAACCTTCTACAAATCTTCGGTAGTAGCCAGCTAGACCCAAGAAACTCCTAATCTCCGTAACTGTTTTCGGTCTCTCCCATTGAACCACTGCTTCAATCTTGGATGGATCGATCGAAACTCCATCTTTACTGATTATATGACCCAAAAAGGAGATTTGATCTAGCCAGAAATCACACTTACTTAGCTTGGCATACAATCCTCGATCTCTGATGGTTTGCAGAACTATCTGCAAGTGCTACTCATGCTCTTCCCGAGATCTTGAATACACCAATATGTCATCGATAAAGACAATGACAATCTAGTCCAAGTACGACTTGAACACATCATTCATCAAATTCATGAAGGCTGCAGGTGTATTGGTTAGGCGAAACGACATCACTAAAAATTCATAATGGCCATACCTTGTCCTGAACGCAGTCTTAGGGGTATCTTCACTTTGGATCTTCAATTGATGAAAGTCTATCTTGGAAAAGACTTGTGCACCCTTAAGCTGATCAAACAGATCATCGATCCTGGGAAGAGGATACTTGTTCTTAATCATCACTTTATTCAACCATCAATAGTCAATACATAGTCTCATGCTGCCATCCTTCTTCCAGACAAATAGTACAGGAGCACCCCAAGGGGATACACTAGGTCGTATGAATCCCTTGTCTAATAACTCCTGAAGCTACTTCTTCAATTTCTCGAATTCCACTAGAGCCATTAGATAGGGTGATCTTGAAATGGGCTCCGTCCCCAGCACCAAATCGATTGTAAACTCGATTTTTCTATCCAGAGGAAGTCCTGGAAGATCATTCAGAAACACTTCGGGAAAATCCTTGACTACCGAAATCTCGTGAAGTTCGGGACGTTTTTGATCTATGTCCATAACATATGTTATAAATCCTTCACATAACAATACATACTTCTATCAATTCAATCTTAATTAAACCAAACAAGCAAATATGCTTTTACATTAACCATTAGTAAAATTTACAGCACAGCTAACGGGAGAAAAGAAGATCACATTCTTAGCATGGCAATCAAACATTACATGATTCTTAGCTAACCAATCCATACCCAAAATAACATCAAATCCATATATATTTAGTAGGACTAGGTCAGCTATTGATTCTCTCTCTCCTACCTGTAGCTTACAACTATGATATATTATGTTTGTCATTTGAGATTCCCTAAAAGGAGTACTTATCTGTAATAATTGTCCTAAAGGCTCGGGCTCAACAGGTATTCTCATAGCAATCATAGGAGACACAAATGAATGCGTAGAGCCTAGATCAAACAATGCAGTGACACTTATATTAAATAGATAAATCTTACCCTTAATCACTTTGGATGAGGCATCGACAGACTCTTCATCGATAGCAAACATCCGTCCTTGAGTCACCGCTTTCTTTCCTTTCTTTGCAACTGTGGCCTTAGGCTGTGGTTGAGGTGTCACATCCTCATTTTCACTAGTAAACATATAAATCCTTACTTTACATTTGTTTGGTTAGGCTATTTGTCAATATCATTCTTTCTTCTTCTTATACTTTATCCATTATCAGTATTTAGAGTGATATAAATATTCTTATGAAATATATTTTTCATATATACATATTTCAATTTCATCAGGATCTCCTATACTTACATAACCTATATCCCCACATGATTATATACATCATTATAGCATTGTACTGTACAATAGCTGAAATACAATTCACTTTACATGATTACATAAGTATACCTTCAATAATAACTGGGAAGCGTATCTCAAAGGTAAACTTTCAAGATCCACTAGTAGGCTCTTCTATTGAGATCGAGGGATCACTTCAGATAGTCTGAAAAATAGTTGTAAAGGGGTAAGTTTACGCTTAGTAAGAAATATATGTAAAAGAGTGTACTATGCCTCTATATGCAGTTTTCCTGCTTCGCTCTATAATGTTATGTAAAATCATTATAAAGCATATTCGTATACTTTCATTAAACATATAAAAGTTCTTCATAATGGCATATGCTTGTAAACCACGTAAATCATATACTTCTTTCAAATAGCATATGCAAGCATACATCTTATACTTTCTTCAAAACATGCATCATATTCTTTCCTTAAAACATACATCATATAGCTTTCAAATAACAGAGAGACTATTTGCAATTTAACAGAATTATGCATTGAATAACATGTGGCGTACTCCCGTAAGAGCCAGGAATCCTCCCCTAGCCAATCATATTTCAGAGACAATTTGGCCCAAATGTCGGTGGCCACGATGAACATTAGTCAGGTGTCATCTGTGGCACTGATGGCTGGACTAGAGCTCCTCAGCCATGAACATATACAGAAGTGCATAATCATTAAGTACTTCATAATTTCAAAAATTTGTCATATAGCTAGTTGCTATGACATTCATACTTTCTTGAAATAGGCTTTAAAACCTTTTTTCAAACAAGGCAGTCGACTGGCCTCATAGGGCAGTCGGCTGCTGCCTTATATTTTCATTTAACGAAATTATTTTCTTTTAAAATTTCGATATTTTATTTTCTGAAAACACATGGGGCAGTCGACTGGTCCAAAATAGCAATCGATTGGTTTTGAAACAAAATGCTTTTCAAGAAATGGTAGTCGACTGGTCATATAGCAGTCGACTGTTTTCGCAAATAGAATGCTTCTGAAAACAGGGCAGTCGAGTGGTCTTATAAGGTAGTCGGCTGGTTTTGAAACAGAATGCATACTGGAAAATAACAGTCGACTGGCTTGTATAGCAGTCAACTGGTTTGTCTCGGTTTTTGAAAATTTAAGCTTTGGTTGTCTCTAGGCAGTCGGCTACTACTTAAGGCAATTGGCTACTCCTAGCATTTTGGTAACTAGGAGTGAAATCCGAAATTTAACCTCATGCACTTCAAATCAGCTGATACTTCTTTCCAAAGCAATTAAAATCATGCGGACATAGCCACCCTACGTCCGTTACATAAATTCCTTACCTCGATTACACCGAAACACGTAATCGCTTGATATCACCAAATTCCTTTCCTTCACTTCTTCAAAACTGTAAACATCATAATTCAAACCTTTAGCTTTCTTTCACTTTAATACCATAATTAGCTTATACCAACATCATACAACTCCATACCATAAACATAATTGGCTGAATCGACTTATATTCTTACCTTTGTCAATAGCCAAATTTGACAGAATTTCTGATCTCCTCAAATACTAGGATTCAGCCTTTCATATTGTTGGATTATGCCCTTAGAACCATTCATTAGATGATTGACTTTGACATTTTATGTATCATGACATTTTATTTATTATAGCTCATTATTATATTTGTCTTATAACTGCGTAATGTAATCTTATATGATAATGTCCTTAGAATAGTAATAACACACTATTCTTAAAATATCCCTAGTCAAGTATTATTGTGAACAAGGATAACAATGTACGATAAGACTAGTATGTGGTTGACTGATGACCATTGTCATGGATATAGGATATCAAGTCATCACATAGGTACATGTTAGAGAACTATGTACTGGATTGACCCTCCATGAGAACGCTACATGGATTGTTATATGAGTGTCATAAGTGATTCTCATAGTGATGATGGTGTATGTGATCCTTTGACTTGAGATCATCAGAGATCCCAACATAGAGAATTGCATACTTTAATGCTGCTAGATGTCATTCGTAATAGGATGGACTATAAAGGTAGTAATTGGGTATGCCTTGATCTATGTAGAGGGATGTTGAGTGATCAAGATAGGATTTATCCCTCTTTTATAACAAGAGTGATGTCTTGGGCCCTTTGATAGAGTTAGACTAAGAAATGCATGGCCGTGCTCGAATAAGTCAATATGAGATATTGATTTTATTTGTTTAATTAGTCTACTCAGGAATCAAGAAACGCTGATTAGACTATACAAGTGTGACACATTCCATGACTTGTGTCTAATCAAGACATCAAAGGATAAAGGGATTAGACTACACGGTAACATCTATCATGAGTAAGGTTATGTCGAGTCATTGACATTCTCGTTACATGGGTAGCAATGATGTGTTGCTAGATACCGCTCATTGCCTATGACAATTTTGTCATTGCCATTGTTTTGAGAACCTATTGGGTCGCACACTTAGAACGGATCAATGAGGAGCTTAATTAATCCTATTCTGAATTGGATTAAGGATATATCTAATCCTATTCTGAATTGGATTAAGGATATAGTTAATCCTATTCCAAGTAGGATTAGAGTTCTGTTTGGCAGTAAATTTTAGGGTAAAATTTACTGCCTATAAAAGGATGTTTTTTCTAAAACATAGCTGCACAACCAAAACAGAAAATGTATTCTTTTAATCGAAGCTAGCAATTCGATTATAAGAAATCAAAAACGCTCTTTAAGGCTTCTGATCGTGAGACGTTCAAGAGTCGTGAGATCCGTTCGTGTGGATACCATAGAGGCAGGAACGAAAAGTTACTGCTTGTGATTCGACCAAAGACAGAAAAAGCAAAGAAAACGTTAGGTAAAATCTCGAAACCCTAATCAGGCAACCCTCCGAATCGATCTTGGTGGAGGCCGAATGATTTAAATTCCGCTGTGTGTTTGTTTCGGTTTCCTTCACATATTACAGGCTTAGCTTAAGCTAGTAACAAGGATCATTTTTCGTTAAGTGAGCTTAACGAATCGATAATAGGAAATGGTGGTTTGTCAAGGTAATTTGGGAAGGGAAACTTAGAGGAAATGGAGGGAACGAGAGGGGCTAGGGTTGCTACCGACTTTGGCTGATGAAGATGATGACTAAGCCACTTCATTTAATGCCTTCCTATCCCATAATCATCTCAGCCCTTGACCATTGACATTTGACCAATTTAATTCTTCTTCTTCCATTCATATGCCACATGTATTTTAATTACCAAAATCTGATATTAATTTTACCATTATCCAATCATTCTCATAACATCAGAATTTATTCATTGACTACTTGACTTTCAATTTTCTTATTTCTTCATATGTCTCATACATCATTTATACATCAAAACTTCATATTTATTTGATTATTTCAGCTGGAATTCTTTACAAGTATAAGAAAAATACATGAAATTAGGGGATTTCACATGAAGGGTCTTCTTTGATTCTTCGAACACCCTCTGATTCCTCTTGGGACAATCTCTAATCATATGTCCCTGTTCACCACACCTAAAACACGCGCCACACACTAACCGACAAGGCTGCGATCCATGAAACTTCCCGTATTGCTCACATCTTTGCATCATACTCTTTGGTGAGCTAGCGGTACTGCTTGCTAAAAATCGGGATCTTTCATCATTTATCTTGATCCCGGTAACTCTAGGAGTCCCTGTACCATCATCATCATAACTCCCAATTCAGTATATTTCCATATAACTATATAATTGAAACAAAGATCATTTCTTATAATTTATTTACTTACCTATCGAAACTCCTTCATATCGTCTACTTCTCCTTGGTGGATATCTATCACTCGAGGCCTTTTCATCTGACTTCTGCTTCATCGGTTCTTTACCTTTACCCTTAGCTCGGAAATAAGCATGATGAAGCTCATAGTCCTGCTCACACAACTGAGCCTTACGGACTGCCTCTCCATACGTGGTGATATCCATAGGATATAACTTAGATCGGATAAGGGACTTCAATCCTTTGATAAATCGATAAATCGATAAATCTTGTGCCCTTCACTCCTTAAGACCTCTAGGTCGAATCTACTTAAAGAGATGAACTTCGACTAGTACTGATTTACCGACATCGTCCCCTGAGTCAAGTTCAAAAACTCAATCTTCAATCTAGCCTGATCCGTGCATGGGATGTACTGCTTATTAAAGGCTTCCAAAAATCTATCCCACGTGACCTCAGCATATCGAGCCTCCAGTATGGTCCGAGTGGCCTGCCACCAATACTCGGCATCGTCTACCATCAGATAAGCAGCCAAGCCCACCTTTTCTCTTTCTGAACATGTCATATACTCAAAAGATTTCGTGACCGCCTTCACCCAGTTCTCTGGGGCCATCAAATCTCTATCCCCCTTGAACTTAGGCAGATCCAACTTCTTAAACTCTTTGATCAATGTTACACTACAATAAGCTTTAGGATCTCGCCTTTCAGTAGCTGAGACTGGTGGGGGTAGGTTTGTCTGTGTTGGTGGGGGCTGTACTGTAGGAGTAGCTGCTGTGCACTAGTGGCCACGTTCGGGAAGTTAGCCATAAACTGTGCGAACATAGTGGCCATATTCTCCATATGCTTCTCCATTTTCGCTAGCCTAGTGTAACGTCCCAGTCACCATACATTTCTTATTCATCTTTTATCCTTTTTCCCTTAACTTGGTTAGATTTGCTTGTCAATGTCAATCATACTTTTCTGAAAATAAGCTTACTATCTAACAGCTCAATATAATTAATTCAATTACAATAAAACAGACTAATGATACATGTATATATGTACCATCCGTTTCCACAGGATCTCATACATCATCTTAACTTAAATCCCCGACATCTTATATACATGAATGCTAGTTGTACTGTACCATAGCTGAATTACAAGTTTACTTTGCATAACTACATAAGTATACCTTCTATACTACTTGGGAAGCGTCTCTTGAAGGTAAACTTTCAAAATCCACTCGTAGGCTCTTCTATTTAGAGCGAGGGATTACTCCGGATAGTCTGTATGAAAAATGTTCGTAAAAGGGTGAGTTTACGCTCAGTAAGAAAAATATGTAAAAGAGCGTGCTATGCCTCTATATGTAATTTTTTCCTACTTGGCTCTATAATGTCATGTAAAGCATTATAAAGCATGCATCATAAACCTCTTTCATGCATTGTTTGCAACCATGCATATTTCTTTCAATTGATGTAGGCAAACATACTTTCATAAAACATCATGCTTCAAATCATGCTCTGTATGCTTCTTTTTAAATATAGCATACATATATAACATGCATCATACTTCTTCTTGAAACATCATGCATAAACTTCTTTCTTTAAACATCATACTTCATACATACTTTAAAACATACATCATGCTTCTTTACTTCAAACATACTTCAAATCATACTTCTTTGAAATATCATTTACATACATACATACATACTTACTTCATCTTTTATCTTTAAAACATACTTTACATGCTTTTATAACATAGCATGTTTCATAAACTTCTTCAAAACATATTTCAAATACTTCTTTGAAATATCATTTACATACATACATACATACTTACTTTTCTTAAAACATCTTATGCTTTCCTGAAAACGTACTTCATATACTTCTTTTAAAACTTCTTGTACGAGTAAACCAAGTACTTTCGATTTCTTTATTCTTAGAAATCGCATAAACATATAGTTTTTAATAACATAAAAACTATTCATACTTTTGTGGAGTTATGCACTACATCATCATCATCATCATAATCATGTGGCGTACCCCGTAGGGCCAGGAATTCTCCCTTAGCCGAACATGAAACATAAACAGATTGGCCAACTGCGGGTGGCTACAGTCAACACTAGTCAGGTGTCCCCTGTAGCAACTGAGGCCTGACTTATGGTCCTCAGCCCTTAACATACATCATTTCAGGACTTGATCAGAGCCCCTACTAGAAACATGAAAGTGCATAATCTCAAAACATATGCCATGTAGCTTCTAGCCATGACATTTCATACTTTCAGAAAATAGGTTTGAAAACCTCTTTTCAAAACAGGGCAGTCGACTGGCTCAACAGGGCAGTCGGCTGCTGCTTCATATTTTCTTTTATCGAAATTATTTTCATTTAAAATTTCGATATTTTCTTCTTAGAAAACATATAAGGGCAGTCGACTGGTCCATATAGCAGTCGACTGGTTTTCAAACAGAATGCTTCTTAAGAAATAGCAGTCGACTGGTACATATAGCGGTCGACTGTTTTTTGAAACAGAATGCATCTCTAAAAATAGCAGTTGACTGGTCCTATAGGCAGTCGGCTGGTTTTGAAACAGAATGCATTTTCATAATTAGCAGTCGACTGTCTCATATAGCAGTCGACTGGTTTGAAACAGAATGCTTTTCTGGAAAATAGCAGTCGACTGGCATACATAGCAGTCGACTGGTTTGAGTCGGTTTTCGGAAAACAACGTTTTGGTTGTCTCTAGGCAGTCGACTTCCCCTTTAAGGCAGTCGGCTGCTCCTAGCCTAATTGGTACTAGGAGACAAATCCGAAAATGCATCTTTTCCTGCATAGAAACAGCTCATACTTCTCTCCAAAACATGTAAAACATCATAAAACATGCGGACATAGCCGCCTTACGTCCGTTACATAATTTCCTTACCTTGATTCCTTCGGAAACGCGAAATCACTTGATGCGTTAACCCTAGCTTTCACTCCTTCAAATCTGAAATCATCATATCAAAGCAAACCTTTAATCAAACAACATACACATATCATATCAACTCCATACAACTCCAAACCATGAACTAAATTGACTAAATCATCTTCTTCTCTTACCTTTTGCTAGTGACCAAAATCTCAAACTTTGAGATCTCTTCCAATACTTGGAATCAATCCACCAAACTTCAGATATAGCCTCGTCTAGTGACTATGATCGTTTTTCGTCTAACAAACTTAACGATTTGGTTACTAAACAAGGGTGTTTGTCATGGTGACTATGGAGGAAGACTTGGAAGCTTGGAGAACACGAGGGAGAGGGCTGGAAGATAGGGGCTGACGTTGGGTGATGGCTGATGGGCTGGTGAGTCATGCAACTTCATTTAATTGCTTCTTATCCCATCATCAATCTCAGCCATACTTTTCCTTGACCCCTTTTTGACTCATTTGACCATTCATTCTCTTCTTCCCTTTTTATATCAACCACATCTCATTACACCAATTAAAATCTGATATTTATTTTCTTTCCTACTTCAATTATTTTTCCTGATATCAACATAATAAATCATTTGTCTTATTGACTATCAACTTTCTTATTTCTTCCATACATCATGCATACATTAAACTTCATATTCATTTAATTGGTCTTTAGTTACACTTAATTTTCTGATATTAATTCTTTGCTCATACCTCCATTATTCTTATAACCTCAATTTAATTTCCTTGACTATTTAATCTTTCCATTTCATTACTTCTTCCATGTTCCATACATCCTTCATATTTCATAATTCTCATATCTACTTACTTCATTTAAGCCAAAATGCTTTACAATTATGGAGGAATTTCATGAAATTGGGGATTTCACATTCTCCCCACCTTAGAGAATTTGGTCCTCCAAATTCAAATCAGGTCATGTATCAAATGGTTCTGGATACTCTTCTTTCATCAAGCTATTTAGCTTCATGTACCTTTTTCCATAATGTGGTATTATCAATAATCTTAACCAATGGGATCATCATAGATTTCTATATTATATCTTTTCTGTTTAAAATCCCGAATGGCTTTTTCACATGATTTATGTCTTTCTGTACTTCTACAGTTTCATCTTTTATGACATAAGATGAATTTTGGATTATACTTTCGAAGCACTGACACTTTCTATTCTTACAACATTTCATATAGTGTCATCCCATGAGCCTTTAAAATACATAGCACCAGCTCTTCACATGTCCTCGAGCGTCTATATCATGCGCTCGGACTGCTCATTAGTCTGCGGACGAAAAGCTGTGCAAAACTTTAAACTGAGATTCCATGGTTCCTTGTTAATCTCCTTAAATGAGAATTGAACCTGAAATCTCCATCACATGAAATTGCTCATTGGAACTCCACTTAGTCTAATGACATTCTTTCATTTACATTTCTGCCCAAGCATTGAGTGTGTCCATAGACTTCTTAAGTAGGAAGTGGGCTTACTTAGCGGATCCGTTCATCAATTCTGGCTTAATCATTATACTAGTCATCATTCCCAATTTACTTCGAAAGCATAACATTTAGCTTAAGGCTTGGAAATTTCTCAAGTAATTTCTTACTTTCTTGTCATCATATGAACCATTATTCTCTCATGCTTCTGACTCATAGCATTTGCCATCACAATGGCTTTCTATAATTTCTTTCTTCTTGTTCTTTTAATACCCATATACTGATCACATTTTTAAACTATTAGCATAGTTCTTTTAATTCATATCCAAAATGTCCTCTTCTCATAGCATCAAACATGCCTATGAATGAACATCTTCATTTCCTTATGGTACTCTAGGGATCAACCAGGAAAGATACTATAGTCGGCTAGGTAACCGAGTAGAGTATGGAAGGTACTTTAGAGCACCTGTCGTGTTCCGGTCCCTAGATGCGACTATAGGGAATAATTACCGTCGTTGAGATAACTTATCTTTCATATTAATTCATATTCTTTTCAGAGTAATGCTTTCATAGAATAAAACATTTAAATAAAATCGACTAATATAAGTCAATCATCATTCTCATTTATACTCCTTTCACATCGTAAACTAAAAATCCGTCACATAACCATACTACCTTCTATTCACTTTCTTTATAACTTAGTCAGATCATACAACATACTTTTGTCTTATACATCTTTAACATTTACATCATAGTTAACAGGTGTCTTTCCTTTCTCTTCAGCGGTAGCCTTGCGCTGTGGTTGAGGAGTCCCCTCAGATTCCTCGAATGTCCTCAAGTCTCTCTTGGGGCAATCTCTGATCATATGTCCTTGTTCACCACATCTGAAACATGTACCACTTGCCAACCGGCATGGCTGTGATCTATGGAACTTTTCGCAATATTCACACCTTTGTCTTATACTCTTAGGTGAACTAGCTGAATGTCGGAATCTATCATCATTTATCTTGATCCCAGTAGCTCTAGGATTCCCTGTACCATAATCATCATAATACTCCCAACTCAATATATATTCCACATAACCATTAAATTTAATTAATAATCATTTTCTTATAATTGACTTGCTTACCTATTGAGGCTCTTTCATATGGCCTACATCTCCTAGATGAGCATCCATCTTTCAAGATCTTCCTTTCTGACTTCCTCTTTATTGGTTTCTTACCTTTACTTTGGGCTCGGAAATCATCATGATGAAACTCATAGTCCTGCTCACACAACTGAGCCTTACGGACTGTCTCATTATAAGTAGTGATACCCATAGCATACAACTTGGATTTGATAGGAGACTTCAGTCCTTCTATAAATCTGTATATCTTATATCCTTCACTCCTGATGGTCTCTCGATCGAATCCACTTAAGGAAATAAACCTTGACTCATACTGATTAACTGACATTGTCCCTTGAGTCAATTTCAAAAATTCAATCTTCAATCTAGTCTGATCAGTGCGTGGGATATACTGCTCAGTAAAGGCTTCTAAAAATTTATCCCACGTAACCTCAACATGTTGGGCTTCCAAAAAGGCCTGAGTGGACTGCCACCAATACTTTGCATCATCCACTAACAGATACGCAGCCAAACCCACCTTTTCCTTTTCGGAACATAGCATATACTCGAAAGATCTAGTGACCGCCTTCACCCAATTCACTGCGGCCAATGGATTCTTATCCCCCTTAAACTTAGGCGGATCCAGCTTCTTATATTCCTTAATCAAGATCATACTACAATAGGCTGTGAGATCCCGCCTTTCAATAACTGGGAATGGTGGGGGTAACTCTGTCTGTACTGGTGGTGGCTGTACTATAGGAATGGCGAATGGTACACTTGTGACCATGTTTGGAAAGTTCGCCATAAACTGCGTAAACATAGTGGTCATATTCTCCACTTGTTTCTCCATCTTCGCTAACCTAGTGTTTGGGCTATGCGGTGGAGATGGGAAAGGAAACTGTGTTGGTGACTGTTCTACATAATCCTTTCCTCTTCTTTCACCGACACCCCTTCTATCTGAGCTCATTCTGTCGATAAAATCACAAAATTGAGCTATTTAATATAACTTCAAACAGTTATACATCTTATATGTATTCAGACAAGTACAGTACAATTGGGGATATACTCTACTTCTAACTCATCGACGTTGACAAACCTCAATCTAATTGCTCTGATACCACTCTGTAACGTCCCAGTCACCATACATTTCTTATTCATCTTTTATCCTTTTTCCCTTAACTTGGTTAGATTTGCTTGTCAATGTCAATCATACTTTTCTGAAAATAAGCTTACTATCTAACAGCTCAATATAATTAATTCAATTACAATAAAACAGACTAATGATACATGTATATATGTACCATCCGTTTCCACAGGATCTCATACATCATCTTAACTTAAATCCCCGACATCTTATATACATGAATGCTAGTTGTACTGTACCATAGCTGAATTACAAGTTTACTTTGCATAACTACATAAGTATACCTTCTATACTACTTGGGAAGCGTCTCTTGAAGGTAAACTTTCAAAATCCACTCGTAGGCTCTTCTATTTAGAGCGAGGGATTACTCCGGATAGTCTGTATGAAAAATGTTCGTAAAAGGGTGAGTTTACGCTCAGTAAGAAAAATATGTAAAAGAGCGTGCTATGCCTCTATATGTAATTTTTTCCTACTTGGCTCTATAATGTCATGTAAAGCATTATAAAGCATGCATCATAAACCTCTTTCATGCATTGTTTGCAACCATGCATATTTCTTTCAATTGATGTAGGCAAACATACTTTCATAAAACATCATGCTTCAAATCATGCTCTGTATGCTTCTTTTTAAATATAGCATACATATATAACATGCATCATACTTCTTCTTGAAACATCATGCATAAACTTCTTTCTTTAAACATCATACTTCATACATACTTTAAAACATACATCATGCTTCTTTACTTCAAACATACTTCAAATCATACTTCTTTGAAATCATTTACATACATACATACATACTTACTTCATCTTTTATCTTTAAAACATACTTTACATGCTTTTATAACATAGCATGTTTCATAAACTTCTTCAAAACATATTTCAAATACTTCTTTGAAATATCATTTACATACATACATACATACTTACTTTTCTTAAAACATCTTATGCTTTCCTGAAAACGTACTTCATATACTTCTTTTAAAACTTCTTGTACGAGTAAACCAAGTACTTTCGATTTCTTTATTCTTAGAAATCGCATAAACATATAGTTTTTAATAACATAAAAACTATTCATACTTTTGTGGAGTTATGCACTACATCATCATCATCATCATAATCATGTGGCGTACCCCGTAGGGCCAGGAATTCTCCCTTAGCCGAACATGAAACATAAACAGATTGGCCAACTGCGGGTGGCTACAGTCAACACTAGTCAGGTGTCCCCTGTAGCAACTGAGGCCTGACTTATGGTCCTCAGCCCTTAACATACATCATTTCAGGACTTGATCAGAGCCCCTACTAGAAACATGAAAGTGCATAATCTCAAAACATATGCCATGTAGCTTCTAGCCATGACATTTCATACTTTCAGAAAATAGGTTTGAAAACCTCTTTTCAAAACAGGGCAGTCGACTGGCTCAACAGGGCAGTCGGCTGCTGCTTCATATTTTCTTTTATCGAAATTATTTTCATTTAAAATTTCGATATTTTCTTCTTAGAAAACATATAAGGGCAGTCGACTGGTCCATATAGCAGTCGACTGGTTTTCAAACAGAATGCTTCTTAAGAAATAGCAGTCGACTGGTACATATAGCGGTCGACTGTTTTTTGAAACAGAATGCATCTCTAAAAATAGCAGTCGACTGGTCCTATAGGCAGTCGGCTGGTTTTGAAACAGAATGCATTTTCATAATTAGCAGTCGACTGTCTCATATAGCAGTCGACTGGTTTGAAACAGAATGCTTTTCTGGAAAATAGCAGTCGACTGGCATACATAGCAGTCGACTGGTTTGAGTCGGTTTTCGGAAAACAACGTTTTGGTTGTCTCTAGGCAGTCGACTTCCCCTTTAAGGCAGTCGGCTGCTCCTAGCCTAATTGGTACTAGGAGACAAATCCGAAAATGCATCTTTTCCTGCATAGAAACAGCTCATACTTCTCTCCAAAACATGTAAAACATCATAAAACATGCGGACATAGCCGCCTTACGTCCGTTACATAATTTCCTTACCTTGATTCCTTCGGAAACGCGAAATCACTTGATGCGTTAACCCTAGCTTTCACTCCTTCAAATCTGAAATCATCATATCAAAGCAAACCTTTAATCAAACAACATACACATATCATATCAACTCCATACAACTCCAAACCATGAACTAAATTGACTAAATCATCTTACCTTTTGCTAGTGACCAAAATCTCAAACTTTGAGATCTCTTCCAATACTTGGAATCAATCCACCAAACTTCAGATATAGCCTCGTCTAGTGACTATGATCGTTTTTCGTCTAACAAACTTAACGATTTGGTTACTAAACAAGGGTGTTTGTCATGGTGACTATGGAGGAAGACTTGGAAGCTTGGAGAACACGAGGGAGAGGGCTGGAAGATAGGGGCTGACGTTGGGTGATGGCTGATGGGCTGGTGAGTCATGCAACTTCATTTAATTGCTTCTTATCCCATCATCAATCTCAGCCATACTTTTCCTTGACCCCTTTTTGACTCATTTGACCATTCATTCTCTTCTTCCCTTTTTATATCAACCACATCTCATTACACCAATTAAAATCTGATATTTATTTTCTTTCCTACTTCAATTATTTTTCCTGATATCAACATAATAAATCATTTGTCTTATTGACTATCAACTTTCTTATTTCTTCCATACATCATGCATACATTAAACTTCATATTCATTTAATTGGTCTTTAGTTACACTTAATTTTCTGATATTAATTCTTTGCTCATACCTCCATTATTCTTATAACCTCAATTTAATTTCCTTGACTATTTAATCTTTCCATTTCATTACTTCTTCCATGTTCCATACATCCTTCATATTTCATAATTCTCATATCTACTTACTTCATTTAAGCCAAAATGCTTTACAATTATGGAGGAATTTCATGAAATTGGGGATTTCACACCTAGTATTCGGGCTATGCGGTGGAGATGGAGGAGGAGACTGTGTTGGGGGCGGTTCTGTACGACCCCTTCCTCTTCCTCTACCAGTACCTCTTTTAGAGAGCTCATTCTATCGATAAAATCACAAAATTAAGCCATTTAGTATAACTATAAACAGTTATACTATACATATGTATTCAGACAAGTACAGTACATTGGGGATGTACACTATATCTAGTTTATTGACACCAACAGACATCAGTCTAATCTGCTCTAATACCAATCTGTGACATCCCAGTCACTACACATTCACTTATAACTTTTTTCTTTTCCATATACTTGTGACGTCCCCGCCACTACATCTTATAACCTAACTTTTTCTTTATTATCTTATACGACATCATTTGATTTAGTTCATCAGTGCCATTCATTCCTTACCCTTAAGCTAATTATCTAATAGCTCATACAAATTTATTTACTTTCCATAAACCTAAAATGATATATATAAATATCATTCCATTTCACAGGATCTTACACATCATTTTAACTTACATCCCCGACATCTTATATACATAATATCTACTGTACTGTACCGTAACTAAATTACAATTTAACTTTACATAAACATATGAGTATACCTTCTATGCTAACTAGGAAGCGTATCGAGGAGGTACACTCTAATCTTTCAAAAGCAAGCCCCTCTAATCGGAGTGAGGTTCACTTCAAGTAATCTGTAGGAAAAATGGTCGTAAAAGGGTGAGTTTACGCTCAGTAAGAAAAATATGTAAAAAAACGTACTATGCCTCTATATGCATTTTTCCTACTTGGCTCTATAATGTCATGTAAAGCATTATAAAGCATGCGTCATAAACATCTTTCATATATCGTTTGCAACCATGCAGATTTCATTCAATCGGTATAAGCGAACATACTCTCTTTAAAACATCATGCATAAACTTCTTTCTTTAAAACATCATACTTCATAACATACTTTAAAACATACATCATATACTTCTTCATACATACATCTTGTACTTTGAAATAGATGGGGACTATGTACAATTATTTAAGCGATTGCATCGTCATATAAATCATTTATACCCATTTATATGACTCTAATCATATATTAGTACAGTGGTGCACCATGTAGAGGTCAGGGATTCTCTCCTGCCTTTAGTAATACCATAGTGAACACTAGTCATGTGTCACTTGTGGTTTTGAGGACCGGACTAGGGTTCCTCACTTAACATCATAATACTGAGGACATGATCAGAGTCTCTCAGCCATCAGAAATGCATAATCATCACGCAGTCCATAGTCTCAAAACGATTATAATATACTTTTTCAGAAAACATTTTTGTGTTTAAACCAAATATGCTTTAAAGGCTCTTTTCATACATGGCAGTCGACTGGCCTCATAGGGTAGTCGGCTGCTGCTTCATAATTTCCTTTATCGAAATTATTTTCATTTAAAATTTCGATAATTTCATCTTTGAAAATACATAGAGGCAGTCGACTGGTCCATATAGCAGTCGACTGGTTTTCAAACAAAATGCTTCTTAAGAAATAGCAGTCGACTGGTTTTGAAACAGAATGCTTTTGGGAATTTAGCAGTCGACTGGTTCTATAGGCAGTCGGCTGGTTTTCAAACAGAATGCATTTTAGCAAATAGCAGTCGACTGTTCCTTATAGCAGTCGACTGGTTTGAAACAAAATGTTTACTGGGTAAATAGCAGTCGACTGGCATGTATAGCAATCGACTGGTTTTTCTCGATTTTCGAAAAACGGCGTTTTGGTTGTGTCTAGGCAGTCGACTTCCCTTTAAGGCAGTCGGCTGCTCCTAGCCTAATTGGTACTAGGAGTCAAGTCCGAAAATGTAACTTTTCTTGCATAAATCAGCTGGTGTTTTTCTCCAAACAACTCAAAATCACATTAAAACATGCAGACATAGCCGCCTTACATCCGTTACATAAATTCCTTACCTCTATTCCTTCGAGAATGCGAAATTGCTTGGTGCGTCAACCCTAGCTTTTCCACATCTTCAAAGCTGTAACATCAATTCAATTTACATCTTTAAACAATCATCATACACACATCATATCAACTTAGTACAACTCCAAACCATGAACCAAATTGACTAAATCATCTTCTTCTCTTACCTTTACTAGAGACCAAAATCTCAAACTTTAAGATCTCCTCCAATACTTAGAATCAATCCACCAAACTTTGGATATCACTTAGTCTAGTGATAAGGATCGATTTGCGTTTTAACAAACTCAATGAATCGATGGATGGATGAAGGGGTTTATCAAGGTAACTTGGGATGGAAACTTGGAAGCTTGGAGAGGGAACGAGAGGGGCTGGAGGATAGGGGCTGACGTTGGTGATGGCTGATGAGCTTGATGAGTCATGCAAAATGCATTAAATGCATGCTCATCTCATTAATCATCTCACCCCTTTCTTGACCCTTTGACCCTCATTTAATTGCCCTTCTTCCATTCAAACATAAGCCACATGTATTTTAATTACCAAATTAAAATTCTGATTTTTATTCTTTTCTTATACTTTAATTAATTTCCTGATATCAACTTTCTTATTTCTTCCATATCTCATACATCATTCATACATCATTTGTGCTTTAAACTTCATATTTATTTAATCATATGAAATTGAAATACTTTACAAACATGGAGGAATTACATGGAAATTGGGGATTTCACAATACTTGATTTGACTCGTCCGTCAATGCCATTTCTTCTTCTTCTTCTTAAACTTGATATTTAATAGTTTAACATGAAAGTTTTGACTTCAAATAACATATAATAATATATATACATATCATTCCATACCACAGGATCTTACACATCCTACATAACCTAAATCCCCAGTTATCTTATAGACATCACTGTAGCAGTATACTGTACAATAACTGAATTACATGTCATTAAGTATACCTTCAGTAATTTATTGGGAAGCGTATCTCGAAGGTACACTTTATGGTCTCGAAAACGTGCCCCTCTATCCGGAGCAAAACTCACTTTAAATAACCTGTATGAAAAATATTCGTAAAAGGGTGAGTTTACGCTCAGTAAGAAATATATGTAAAAGAGCGTACTATGCCTCTATATGCAGTTTTCCTGCTTGGCTCTATAATGTCATGTAAAATCATTATAAAGCATATATCGTATACTTCTCTCAAATCGCATATGAAAACATACATTATATACTTCTTCTTTTGATTAGCATGTGCAAGCATACATCATATACTTCTTTCAAAACATCATATACAAGTAAATCAAGTAATTGTATTTACTTTTGATTCCTTCATTTCTTTGAAATCATATATTCATATACTTCAGATACTTTCATATAACAGAGAGACTACTTGCATTTTAACAGAATTATGCACTGGTAAACAGGTGGCGTACCCCCGTAGGGGCCAAGAATTCTCCCCTAGCCAATTATATTTCAAAGACAAATGGCCAAGTGTCAGTAGGCCACGATGAACACTAGTCAGTGCCATCCGTGGCACTGAGGACCGGACTAAGGTTCTTCAGCCACAAATATATACAAAGGTGCATAATCATCAAGTACTTCATAGTCTCAAAACATTTGTCATATAGCTTTTTGCAATGACGTTCATACTTTCTTGAAATGGGCTTTAAAACCTTCTTTTCAAATAGGGCAGTCAACTGGTCACTTAGGGCAGTCGGCTGCTATCTCATATTTTCATTTATCGAAATTATTTTCTTTTTAAAATTCCGATAATTATCATTTCTGAAAACACATGGGGCAGTTGACTGGTCCAACATAACAGTCGACTAGTTTTAAAATAGAATGTTTTTCAAGAAATGGCAGTCGACTGGTCATATAGCAGTCGACTGTTTTTGCAAACAGAATGCTTTTGAAAACATGACAGTCGACTGGTTTCATAGGCAGTTGACTGGTCCTAGCCTAATTGGTACTAGGAGTAAAACTTGAGATTTAACTTCCTACACTTCAAATTCAGCCTTTGTTTCATCCCAAAGACATTTAAAATATATCAAAACATGTAGACATAGCCACCCTACGTCCGTTACATAAATTCCTTACCTCAATAGCCAATAATCCACAAGCTTGGCTGAATTTCAACACCTTTCCTTTCACTTCTTCAAAGCTGTAAACATCATCAAATTTCAAACCTTTAGCTTTCTTTCATTCTAACACAATAGTTAGACTATACCAACTTCATACAACTCCATACCATAGACCTAATTCAAAGAATTAACTTCTTCTCTTACCTTTGTCTATAGCCAAATTTGATAGCAATTTCGATCTCTCAAAATACTTGGATTCAACCTACCAAACTTCAGGTATAGCTCAAGCTAGTGATGAGGATCGATTTTCGTTTAACAAGCTTAATGAATCGATGACAGGATATGGTTGTTTGTCAAAGTGAGTGGGAATGGAACATAGGAAAAATGGAGGGAATGAGAGGGGCTGGAGGTTGCTGCCGACTTTGATGGAGAAGGATGATGACTCATGCTTCATTAAATGGCTCTCTATCCCTTAATCATCTCATCCATTATTACTTTGACTATTTAAATGGAGGGAATGAGAGGGGCTGGAGGTTGCTGCCGACTTTGATGGAGAAGGATGATGACTCATGCTTCATTAAATGCCTCTCTATCCCTTAATCATCTCAGCCATTATTACTTTGACTATTTAATTCTTCCTCTTCCATTCACATGCCACATGTCTTTAATTACACTAAATTTTTTATATTAATTCTTTTCATACTCCAATTATTATCATATCATCAAAATTTCTACTTTGACTATTTGACTATCCATTTCATTATCTTAGCTTTAAATTGCCATATGTATTTTGAAATGACAAAAACTTAAGTAAGCTTTAATGTATTAATTCATATTGTAAATTTGCTCTACCACATATGATTTTCTCAATACATTTCAAGTTATCTTATCAAACATTAAGACCATGATTTAATGATATATCCTTATTGGTCTTAATACTTTATAAATGTGTTGAATATTTTAGAAAATCACTTGATGAATTTTTGGACAATATTTTCATTAGAGAAAGTCAAGAAAAACTCCCACAAAAATGCCAAAATGTTTTGGGTTGGATTAGGATCAAAGACCACATCATTTCTAACTCAAAAAGTGCAGGAAATCACCTTTTGGAAAGAAGGGATCGATCCCCTAAGGGAAGGGATCGATCCCCTTTTGGCAGTAAGCCTCCCAACGGCTAGAAAAGGTCCCTCAGCCCAGAAAAATCAATTCTGGAAAGAAGGGATCGATCCCTTTGCTCGAAAATAGCCTGTAACGGCTAGTTTTTGTGAGACAACGGTAATATCTGAGATTTGGCTCCACCCAACGGCTAGAATACATCCAAGGGACTATAAATAGAGGCTTAGAAGCTAAAGAAAGCAAGAGGAACTACTCAGCAACTCCAAAACTCATTTTCCTCAAATCCACAAGCCTCAAACAACAAATCAATAGCTACAAAGTCTTCATCATCTATCATTCTCTTATTCCTTGTAGTGCTTAGCACAAATCTTGTATAGGTTTTCGTTTAATTTCTTGTGCTTAATTTCTTTAATCACTTGCCTATCTAGAGGCCTTCTTTGATTACTCATTTGTAGAACACATTCATTCCTTGTAAAGGGAAGGTTTCTCTTGAGCCTTGAAAAAGAGGGAGGTTTCTCTTTAGCTTTAGAAAAAGAGGGAGGTTACTCTTGAGCCTAGAAAAAGAGAGAGGTTTCTCTTGAGCCTTGAAAAGAGGGATTGTAAAGACAAATTCAAAGAAAGTGAATTTGGGAAAATCCTTGGGAGCGTCTCAAGGTAGAGGATGTAGGCAAGGTAGCCGAACCTCTATAAATCACTCGCGTACAATTCTCTATCCTTTATCTCTTTACTTTCTTGCAATTATATTTGTGCTTATTGAATTGAATTTATATTGCATTATTGAATAGCCTAGAGAACTTAGAAAATATTCATATAGGCTAGAGAATTTAGAAGAATCGCAAAACGAGTTAAAGGGTAGTTAAAAACCGATTCACCCCCCTCTCGGTATAGCCTATAAGAGCCAACAATTGGTATCAGAGCTTGGGCTCGAGATTGATATAGACTAACCTCTATCGAGCAAAAAGATCATAAATGGCTCACTTGAATATAGGCACACCCCTAGGAGAAGAAGGACAATCATTAGTTAGACCTCCACTCTTCAATGGTGAGAATTATTCATATTGGAAAACTAAAATGACGTTATTTGTACAATCAAATGATTATGAGGTGTGGAGGATTATAGTGAATGGTCCTAGAATTCCCATGAAGAAAGTAGAAGGAAAAGATGTCTCTAAAAGTGAGGATGAGTGGGACACAAATGACATGAGAGTGGCACAATTAAATGCCAAGGCTATGCACACTCTCTTTTGTGCTTTAGGTCCAAATGAATATAATAGAGTCTCCCTATGTGAGAATGCCAAGCAAATATGGGACAAATTAGCCATCACACATGAAGAGACAAATCAAGTGAAAGAGACCAAAGTAGGAATGCTCACACATGATTATGAGCTTTTTAGAATGAAAGAAAATGAGTCCATGAGGGATATGTACACTAGATTTAATGACATAATTAATGGACTTAAGGCATTAGGCAAGACCTATTCCAATGTAGAAATGGTGAAGAAAATTTTGAATAGCTTGCCACAATCTTGGGAGGCAAAGGTAACCGCAATAGAAGAGTCTAAGGATCCAAATACCTTGTCTCTAGATGAGCTTATAGGGTTCCTTCTTACATATGAGATGAAATTAAAAAGAAATGAAGAGCCTTCAAAGAAAGTAGGGGTAGCACTTAAGTCTTCCACTCATGAGGATGATAGTAATGAGAGTGGAAATGAAGAAGAAAAGGAAATGGCAATATTTGCCAAAAGATTCAATAGATTTATGAGAATGAAAGAGAGAGAGAGAGTAATAGGAGACATCAAAGGGGAGAGTCAAGTAGAAGAGAAAAGGACCCCTTAGTATGTTATGAGTGCAATGAACCGGGTCATACTAAATTAGATTGCCCCTTACTTAGGAAGGAAAAGGATAGGAAGCCTAGGAAGAAAGCATTTGTGGCTGCATGGAGCGATAGTGATAGCTCCGATGAGGAAAATGTAGATGAAGAGGTAGCCTACTCATGCTTTATGGCTATTAGTGATGATGAGGCTAGTAGTAGTTCTAGTGAAGATAATGATTATACCTTTAGTGAACTCCAAAATGCCTTTGATGATTTAGCAAATGAATTTCAATGCATGAACTCCAATTATAAGAAAATCATTGCTAAATTGAAAATAGAAAATGAAATGCTATTAAATACCAAACTTGAATTTGAGAAGAAATTAGAAGAAGCAAATCTAGAAATAAATGAGTTAAATAAAAAGAATACAAATTTGCATAACTCATTCTCTAGGTTCTATATGGGTCAACAAAAGCTAGATCATATGTTAGAGACCCAAAGAGCTTTCTTTGACAAAGATGGGTTAGGCTATAATGCTAAACAAAAAGAAACTCATCTTAAGAATTTCCTAGTGAGCAAAAATACTATGCATGATTTATCTCTTACATGCTCACTATGCAATAGAATAGGACACTCTTCACAAGCATGCACATATAGAAAAACCACATTTAGAGGAAGAGTAGTTAGAAAAATATGGGTACCAAAGCATGCAATAAATAATGATGATTTGAGCTTGAAATGGATCCCAAAAGGATCAAAAATTATTTGTACTAACTCTCATGGGCCCAAGAAAATTTGGGTACCAAAGCATGTTTGAAATTGTTTGATGTAGAAGGGTTAGAGCATGAGAATACAAAGAAACAATGGAGTTCAAATGCTCTACATACCCCCCATGGAGATTGCTTATGCCAATAAGAAAGAGGAAGAGCTTAAGAATCCATACTTGACAAGGTCACAACAATTCTTCAAAGAATGGCACAATGTGGATTCAACTATTCAAGGCAAAGCATTTTCTAGCAAAGGAGTATTGTAAGCTTAATTCCTTACTCCTTAAACTTTTTATTGTTTATGCCTTGATGATATGGTTTGTTGATGATCTTTGATGCACTATAAGTTGAA
This sequence comes from Heritiera littoralis, assembly GCA_031772115.1. Taxonomy (NCBI): domain Eukaryota; kingdom Viridiplantae; phylum Streptophyta; class Magnoliopsida; order Malvales; family Malvaceae; genus Heritiera; species Heritiera littoralis. The sequence goes on along the minus strand of JAPDPK010000139.1, from coordinate 1,288,243 downwards.
TGGATAAATAAAAGGCATGATAAATGATTGGATAGTTTTTAATGCAATATTTGATTGAATGAAAAGCATGTTTAGTTACTCTGAAATGATTATTGGATTTCTGCATTTTAAGCAAGTTTTCTATGTATTGATAATGTATTTACTTGCCTCAAATTGCCAAATATGTCATATATGCAAAATGCCATGTCATGTGCATTAATGAAGAACTTGTATGTTGGAAATCATGGCATAATGTTCACAAGTATGATGATTTGATGTTATATGTGCTTAAAATCTATGTGAACAAGTTTGTTTTGACATATTTGTGTTATCCAATGCTTTGGTTTTGTCAAAATATGCTTAACTCTCAAAATGACCTCCTTTGAGGCCAAAAATGCATTTTATTGTGAAAATTCTTCCAAAATTGCAAAATCTTTTGTAAAATGGTTTTTGATTCATGTTTTTCATTCATACAAGTCCAAAATCATGTTTTACAAATGTTTAAACCCTTACTTGGACTTACAATACTCAAAAACGAAGTTTTGGCACCTCACAAGTTGGATTTTCTGTCAAAAATCTGCAGAACCAAGATGAGGGATCGATCCCTCTACATACAGGATCGATCCCTTTGGAAAAACATGCAGGAAACATGCTTCTGGAGTTTAGGGATCGATCCCTTTGCTCATAGGATCGATCCCTCTAGGCAAATTATGTCATTTTTTGCATTTTTAAGCCTTAGTTGAGAAGTTTTCTTAATTCTTTTGATATCCTTTTTCTTCTCAACTTAAAATTCATTGTTTTAACTTCTTTTTGATGATCTTTAATATATGAAAATTCATTTTTCATTGATATCATGCCTCAACTTCATTAATTTGAATCATTTCCAACGATTGGTATCACTTTCAACAATCAATATCATTTTTCCATTGAGCTCACAAGTGCAAAATCATTTTTTGTTGAAAACATTCATAAATCTTGAAATAATCTTGAAATATATTTTCAATGAATGCTTAAACATAATTTTAAGATTTATTTCAATGATTTGTGGATTTATTTGAGAATTTGATGAACTTATGCATAATGAGTATTCTTCATATTTTTGTTCATCTTAGTCAAGCATGCTTATAGGATTATGCTTCTTAGCTTGACTTATCAATTCCACACTAGGTTTCATGATAATTATACATCTAGTGGATTGATTTCAAATGTAAATTCAACAATTGGTATTAAGTCATAATTTTCGTTGGCCTATAATTTGTGATGATAAAGGAATCCTCAATGTTGAATTGTATGAAAATTTATCATCCATGAACTTAAAATTCTCTTATGGCCAAATCATTAAAGAACTTGGGCTTTAATGACAACACCAACATTCAAAGATAAATGCAAACTTGAACAAATGTACTTTGATTGATATCCATGCATTTATTCTTGATGTTGAACTTGCTTAAGTTGAATCAATGATCATGTCTATGAGATGAAAATATTAGTTTTTCATGAAATTATACTTGACTTCACTCATAGATAGAAAATCTTAATGGTAATGTTGAATCACTCCTTGCTCATAATTGGTTAAGAACTTAAATTGAAAATGAGCATAGGATTATTGTGCTTGAAAGCATGGAAGAAAATGTGTTTGCTTGAATATCTTGATTTTTGAATCTTCCATGTGGTATAAATTTGTGAATATGAATATGGATTAATACTTTATAATAGTGTGCTAATGTTTAATTAATCCATATGCATATTTGAGGATGTGTGATTGTGTTCTTGCATATTTAGAATGATTATTTTTTTGACATGAACACACTACACATAGATATTGGATTCATGCAAAATGACTAAGTCAACCATTAGTAACAATTGGTATTTAGATTGAAATAACAATTAGTATCATTGGCAACCATATTTTCAATAATTGGTAAGCCAAATCTAAATTGCCAATTGGTATGAGCCTTAAATTGACAATTCTTCTCATGCTTTTTTGTGAAATCCCCAATTTTCTGTAATTTTTCCTATGCTTGTATAGTTTTTCAACTTGGATTAATGGAATAAATATGAATTTTCTGAATTTATAAATGATGCATGGGACATAGAGGGAATTAAAGGAATTGAGGGTCAAGAGGTCAAAGGGTCAATGGATGGTCAATGGCTGAGATAGGATGATGAGGAGATTAGAATGCATTTATGGGCATTTAATGAAAGCCATGACTCATCATCATCATCACCTCTTGCACCCCACGGCAGCTTCCAGCCCTTCTCCCTCTCGTTGCTTCCATATTTTTCCTCTAAGTGTTCAAATTCTCACCTTGACAAACCACCCTCTCATGCCATCGATTCGTTAAGCTTCTCTAAAGAAAAACGATCCCTGTCGATAGCTTAACCTATGCCTTTAATATGAGAGAGTGAATCCAAGTGAATAAGGAGATCTAGAAATCCAAAGAATTGGTGAATTGCAAAGGTAAGGGAGTTAGATGGTTTTATGTTGATATTTTGATGGTTTGGGATTGTATAAAGTTGATATAGTAGGTTTATTGAGTTTTAAATTGTCATGATGTTTACAGCTTGAAGAAGTGAGAAAGGACAAGTGTAGATTGGCTACCAAGCTTGTGGATTTATCTCAATTGAGGTAAGGAATTTATGTAACGGACGTAGGGTGACTATGTCCGCATATTTTCAACTATTTTAACTGTTTTGGAGAGAAACAACAGTTGCTTGAAGTGCAGGAAAAAGGGGCAATTTGGGTCCTACTCCTAGTACCAATTAGGCTAGGAGCAGCCGACTGCCTTAATTAGCAGCCGACTGCCTAGAGACATCCAAAACGCCGTTTTTCGAAAACCGACTCAAATCAGTCGACTGCCAAGGGAGCCAGTCGACTGCTATTTTTCCAGAAACCATTCTGTTTCAAACCAGTCGACTGCCAGGGGGAGCCAGTCGACTGCTATTTATCCAGAAGCATTCTATTTCAAAACCAGCCGACTGCCAAAGGGGCCAGTCGACTGCTAATTCTCGGGAAACATTCTGTTTCAAAACCGGTCGGCTGCCATTTGGGACCAGTCGACTGCCCTATTTGTATTTTGAAAAATATAATAATTGAATTTCAAAAAGGGAAAGAAATTCAATAAGGCAAAACATGGGGTAGCAGTCGACTGCCATATATGACCAGTCGACTGCCTATTTGAAAGAAAGGTTTTGAGAACCTGTTTTAAGAAAGCATATTCATACTTGTTTAAAACCTATATGAATAAGGTTTTGGAGACTATGAATCTCTCAAAAGAGCATGCACATTATTTGTTACTTGTATTTGACTGAGGAGCTCTAGTCCAGCCCTCAGACCCGCAGTACGGCACCTGACTAGTGGAACTGTGGGCTATAGACAATGGTCATGAGTCTCTTATTTGATTCGGCTTTGGGGAGGATCCCTGGCCCATACGTGGGTACGCCATTTATTTGATATCTCTCAGAATTATCCCTTACGGGATATATTTGCGGTATCCTCATGAGATCCTTATATTGGATTATCCCTTATGGGATATATTTGCTGTATCCATGATGAGAATTACTTGGTGCATGAATCTGTTGGATATAAATTGTCTCCCATCTATTTGAAAATATTTGTATTTGCCTATTTGATTTCACGCGATTTGAGATCCATGGAAATATTTGAAAGTATAATTTACTTGTATTTGATATTTGCGAAAGAAATATACGAACTATGCTTTATAATGATTTTACATGACATTATAGAGCCAAGCAGGAAAACTGCATATAGTGATATAGTACGCTCTTTTACATAAGTTTCTTACTGAGCGTAAACTCACTCCTTTACAACTATTTTTCATACAGATTACTTGAAGTAATTCCGCTCCAGATAGAGGAGCATCTTTTGGGATTTTGAGATACCTTCGGGGCACGCTTCCTACTTATCCCTTGGAGGTATATTTAGTCGGCCGTTACTTCGGCTAATGTACAGTACGATACTATAGTTTTGTATATGTGGGGGAAATTAGGTTGTCTGAATATTTGAGATCCTGATGTACATGACACATGTTTATAAATGAAAAATTTATACATGTGAAAATGATTATTATACTCTGATAAAAATGCCTAAAGCATAAGAGTAAGGAAGATTGACATCGGATAAACTAGTCGATTTAATTGTTATTTGAAGTAAAAGTTAGTTGCTATTTGGTTAGTGACGAGGACGTCACATCTTTAGTTTGAAATGACAAATAGAGAAGAATTCTCTTAGGATATTTTTGTATGAAACTCTTGAGTGCTAGAATTTGAAGTTAATTGCTATATGTTTTCATTCTATGCACACTCTTGCTTGAACATGATTTATGAGCTCATGCATATGATATGTCATCTAATTTCAGCTCATAATCATGATGTATTGACATGCACCTTAGTTGGACCTTAGAGAACAATTGATATACTTAGGTGCTTGCTTAACTTCTTACCAATTGGAACCTACTTGCAAAATCACTTATCAACAATTGGTATCAAAAGTATTTATAAACAATTGGTATAAGAAAATAAGCCTTGTCCTTTGCATGCCTAAACATTTCATACTCTTTATGGACATTGACTTATTAATTTGTGCTATGAGTCCCATGTACTAAAATGTTTCTTGTTAGATGGAGCATATTTTATCTCTTCTCACATAGCCAAGGTTTTAGGGGGAGCATACTTTTTATTATTTTTCCTTCTTTTTGCTATGACAAAAAAGGGGAGAGTAGATATTAAAAGAAAGAGATATTAAGGGGGAGAGATAATGGGGGAGAAAGAGTTTGAAAATTTCTTTTAACCCATACTTAGATTAAGGGGGAGCTTTATAAAATCCTGCTTTATTTGAGGGGGAATATTTTATCAAAAAATTTTCAAAGGAAATTTACATTAAGTTTTGTCATATCAAAAAAGGGGAGATTGTTAGCTTTAAATTGCCATATGTATTTTGAAATGACAAAAACTTAAGTAAGCTTTAATGTATTAATTCATATTGTAAATTTGCTCTACCACATATGATTTTCTCAATACATTTCAAGTTATCTTATCAAACATTAAGACCATGATTTAATGATATATCCTTATTGGTCTTAATACTTTATAAATGTGTTGAATATTTTAGAAAATCACTTGATGAATTTTTGGACAATATTTTCATTAGAGAAAGTCAAGAAAAACTCCCACAAAAATGCCAAAATGTTTTGGGTTGGATTAGGATCAAAGACCACATCATTTCTAACTCAAAAAGTGCAGGAAATCACCTTTTGGAAAGAAGGGATCGATCCCCTAAGGGAAGGGATCGATCCCCTTTTGGCAGTAAGCCTCCCAACGGCTAGAAAAGGTCCCTCAGCCCAGAAAAATCAATTCTGGAAAGAAGGGATCGATCCCCTATGGGAAGGGATCGATCCCTTTGCTCGAAAATAGCCTGTAACGGCTAGTTTTTGTGAGACAACGGTAATATCCGAGATTTGGCTCCACCCAACGGCTAGAATACATCCAAGGGAATATAAATAGAGGCTTAGAAGCTAAAGAAAGCAAGAGGAACTACTCAGCAACTCCAAAACTCATTTTCCTCAAATCCACAAGCCTCAAACAACAAATCAAGAGCTACAAAGTCTTCATCATCTATCATTCTCTTATTCCTTGTAGTGCTTAGCACAAATCTTGTATAGGTTTTCATTGTGCTTAATTTCTGTAATCACTTGCCTACCTAGAGGCCTTCTTTGATTACTCATTTGTAGAACACATTCATTCCTTGTAAAGGGGAGGTTTCTCTTGAGCCTTGAAAAAGAGGGAGGTTTCTCTTTAGCCTTAGTAAAAGAGGGAGGTTACTCTTGAGCCTAGAAAAAGAGAGAGGTTACTCTTGAGCCTAGAAAAAGAGAGAGGTTTCTCTTGAGCCTTGAAAAGAGGGATTGTAAAGACAAATTCAAAGAAAGTGAATTTGGGAAAATCCTTGGGAGCGTCTCAAGGTAGAGGACGTAGGCAAGGTAGCCGAACCTCTATAAATCTGTGAGATCCCTAAATTTTCATGTAATTCCTCCATGTTTGTAAAGTATTTCAATCAAGATGATTAAATAAATATGAAGTTTAATGTATGAATGATGTATACATGATGTATGTAGTATGGAAGAAATAATAAAGTTGGATGTCAATAAGTCAAATGATTTATTTGGTTGATATCAGAAAAATATTAAGAGTATGAGACAAGAAACAAAATCAGAATTTTGATTGGTTAATTTAAACACATGTGGCTTATGCATGAATGGAAGAAGGAAAAGAGGAATTAATCAATGGTCAAATGAGTCAATTAGAGGATTAATGGCTGAGATGAGAGGATAAAGCATGCAATTAATGCCTCTTGCGTGACTCATCACCCTCATCATCTCATCACCAATGTCAGCCCTCTTCCCAGCTCTCCCTCTTGTGCCATCTCCAAACTTCCAAGTTTCCATTCCAAGTTCCTTGACAAACCCCCTCACTCCTCCACCAATTCACAAAGTTCGTAGAACGAAAAACGATCCTTGTCGTTAGACTAGGTGATATCCGAAGTTTGATAGATTGAATCCAAGTATTGGAGGAGATCTTAACATCTGAAATTCTGGTCTCTAGTGAAGGTAAGAGAAGAAAATGATTTAGTCAATTTCGTTCATGGATTTGAGTTGTACGGAGTTGATATAATATGTGTATGTGATTTAATTTAAGATTTGATGTGGTATGATGATTTTAGGTTGAAGAAGTGAAAAGCTAAGGTGACGCATCAAGTGATCTTGCGTTCTCGAAGGAATCGAGGTAAGGAAATTATGTAACGGACGTAAGGCGGCTATGTCTGCATGTTTTATAATGTTTTTATGTGGTTTGGAAGAAGCACTAGTTGAAATTGTACAAGAAAAAGATGCATTTTCGGACTTGTCTCCTAGTACCAATTAGGCTAGGGGCAGCCGACTGCCTTAAAGGGGAAGTCGACTGCTTAGAGACAACCAAAACGTCGTTTTTCGAAAACCGATGCAAACCAGTCAACTGCTATGTAAGCCAGTCGACTGCTATTTTTCCAGAAGCATTATGTTTCAAAACCAGTCGACTGCTATTTGCCAAAATACATTCTGTTTCAAAACCAGCCGACTGCTTATAAAACCAGTCGACTACTATTTACCCAGAAGCATTCTGTTTGAAAACCAGTCGACTGCTATATGGACCAGTCGACTGCCCTCATGTATTTTCAAATATGAAAATATCGAAATTTTTAAATGAAATTAATTTCGATAAAAGAAATTATGAAGTAGCAGCCGACTGCCCAATGAGACCAGTCGACTGCCATGTATGAAAAGAGCTTTCAAGCTTATTTGATTTAAACACAAAAGTGTTTTCTGAAAAAGTATATTATAAATGTTTTGAGACTATGGACTACGTAATGATTATGCATTTCTGATGGCTGAGAGACTCTGATCAAGTCCTCAGTAATATGTATGTTAAGCGAGGAACCCTAGTCCGGTCCTCAAAACCATAAGTGACACCTGACTAGTGCTCACTGTGGTATTACTAAGGCAGGAGAGAATCCCTGACCTCTACATGGTATACCAATGTACTAATGCATGATTTGAGTCATATAAATGGGAATGAACGGTTTATATGACGATGAAATCGCTTAAATATCGTACATAGTCTCCATCTATTTCAAAGTACAAGATGTATGTATGAAGAAGTATATGATGTATGTTTAAAAGTATGTATGAAGTATGATGTTTTGAAGAAAGAAGTTTATGTATGATGTTTCAAAGAAAGTATAAGAAGAAGAAGTATGATGCATGTTTTATGTGTATGCTGCAATTTAAAAGAAGCATACAAAGTATGATTTCCATGTCATTTGAAATAAACCTGCATGGTTGCAAACAATGCATGAAAGATGTTTATGACTCATGCTTTATAATGCTTTACATGACATTATAGAGCCAAGTAGGAAAAATGCATATAGAGGAATAGCACGCTCTTTTACATATTTTTTTACTGAGCGTAAACTCACCCTTTTACGACCATTTTTCTTACAGATTACCTGAACTAAACCCCGCTCCGACTAGAGGAGCTTGTTTTTGAAGAATCGAAGTGTACCTTCTCGATACGCTTCCCAGTTAGCATAGAAGGTATACTCATATGTTTATGTATAGCAAATTTTAAATTCAGCTACGGTACAGTACAAGTAGAAATTTGTGTATATAGGATATCGGGGATGTAAGTTAAGATGATATATGAGATCTTGCGGAAATGGAATGATATTTATATATATATCATTTTTATGTTTATGGAAATTGAATAAAATATTTATGAGCTATTAAATAATTAGCTTAAGAATAAGGAAAGAACGACACTGGATGAACTAAATCTAAATAAAGAAGGAAAAAGATAAGTGATAAGATGGAGTGACGGGGACGTCACAAAATCACTCGCGTACAATTCTCTATCCTTTATCTCTTTACTTTCTTGCAATTATATTTGTGCTTATTGAATTGAATTTATATTGCATTATTGAATAGCCCAGAGAACTTAGAAAATATTCATATAGGCTAGAGAATTTAGAAGAATCGCAAAACGAGCTAAAGGGTAGTTAAAAACCGATTCACCCCCCTCTCGGTATAGCCTATAAGAGCCAACACATTATTTCTTCCATGTTCCATACATCATCCATACTTCATACTTCTCATATTTACTTAATCATTTCAGTTTGAAATACTTTACAAACATGAGGAAATTACATGAAATTGGGGATTTCACATTTCACATCGACCGCTAGTCTGTTTTCCCTACCTTGTGCTATCTATTCTCCCTTTTCAGACTGATCAGCTCCAAAAATCAATGCCTTATATGATCGAAGATCTGTTGTATTGTTTATAAAGGAAAGATTCTTCATGTTTTGTTTGCTCTCTACAAAAAAACAAAGGAGATGAAGATTGTAAATGTGTGCATCCATTGTATTGCTTGGACATCCATTTTGAATTTTACAGAATGAATAAAAATACTTTAGTAGTGCATTTCGAATAAAAATACCTTAGTTCTCCGGGCAAAGAAAAAAACTTGTGTTCTTTAGTTTTTTTTTTTCTTTGAACTTTTCAGCAAAAGTAAAAACACGTTTTTGATTAGGCAACTTGTTTCTCGTGCTTTTGTTTCTACTGTAATATTAGATTTCATGGAATATGTAAATTTAATTATTTTATATTTTTAATATATCTTAAAAGGTCACGCAACAATTTTTTGATTTCATAAATTTCATGTATTTGAAATAATATTTATAAAAATATATGCATGTATATTTATATCATTTTCTACACATTATTGGCAAGGATTTTAAATTTCATAAAAAGATCAAGTTTAAATTTCATAAATGCATAATTTATATGCAAGAAAAAATTAAGGATTTGTCGTAATGTAGTTTATAAATTCAAAAAAGACTTTTTTTTAATAAAAGCATAATATATATTTATATATATAAGCTATAGTTTTTCATAAAAACATAATCTACATATATACATATTATACTGCCATTGAAAGCATAATCTAAGATATCCAAAAAAAGAACTATATTCGTATAGATTATGGTCTTAAAATTGAAGTTTAATTGTTGTCTTTTTTTTTCTCTTTGTATACATTTTAGCAAAAACAGAAACACGTCTTTCAATTTGTTGGCGGGTATAAGAAACCCAGCTTAGGAAAATAAAAAATTCTTTACTGATCTGATTCTTTCATTTTCCAAAATGCAGGAAGCAAACATGCTTGGTCATCTTTCGAAAATTCATGGCCATAGAAATTAGTAACACCAATTATAATATCATTAGCCAAAATTATTGTATATTTTGTGTATAATTCATCAAAAAATTTATTGCTTTATATCCAAATGCAGTTTTTGCTTTTTTGCTTCTAAGAGCAAAAAACAAATAGCAGAAAAAATGGGACTCTAAATAAGTTAAAATAACCAAGAGCTTTATATGGTTATAGAAACTACAAATTTGTGAAACATATCATTGAGTCGACAATTTCTGCAGTACAAGAGACGGATTCCTGCTAAGGAAAATTTTATTTTCTCTGAAATATATAAATCCATCTAATAATACATTAGAAACAAGTGAGAAACCAATTGTTGTGGTCAAAAAATTGGAAAACGTGTTTTTATTTTTTCTGAAATATTTATGAAGAGAAAAAAACCCAAAAAATACATTTTTTCCTGTTGTCTCATGTGGCTCAAGGATCTTGAGAAATAATAAGACATTTCAAACCCTAGAGTTATTTGTTATTTGACTAATTACTACCATCAACATCTCCTCTCTTTCAAAGTGCTTTCCTAAGTCTTATAAATAAACCTTTTAAAAATCTCATTGCGTTTGAATTGGTTTATAAAACATTGAAAAGAATAAACTCTTTAGAATTGGAAATTTCCAAAGAATTGAAAGGTGGCCGATATTATAATTAATTGGGCATTCTTATCGATCAATAAATTCACTACTTCTGCCAACTTTCTCATGTCTTATTCTTTCCTCACGTCCATCAATCTCTTTCAACCAGCTAAGAAACTTGAATATTAGCTTGTGTTAAATCATATAGCTTAGAAAATGCAAATCAGCTCGCAAAGTTGTAATTGCTTTGAGTGTTACATCTTGGTATCAATACTCTTGCTTTAATTCTCATGGCAAGTTGAGATGAGAAAATCTTACCAAACAAAGAAAAGTAAAATATTTTAGGATAAATTTCAATTAAGTCTTGAAGCTTAAATCTAATTGAATTTTAGTTCATTAAAAATGGAATTCCATTCCAAACTTTTCTATTTCATAGAACAGTATGTCTTTCCGTTAATCAACTATTAAGTAAACTGTTAAAAACATAAATTTGATATATTTTACTCCCATACCATTTGGAATACTTTAAATACTCAAAATCAAACAAAAATGAAGAAAGAAATGTTGAAGAGTTATTGAGCTTTGAAAGATTTGTTTTCTTTTTAACTTCTAATTTATTTTTTTTATTTATTTGTTTATTATATAAACACTTTTCTAAAGAATATTGTGTTAATACTCACTTGTCATATAAGAATTTATGGGATTTTATTATTATTATTATTATTATTATTATTATTATTATTATTATTATTATTATTATTATTATTATTATTATTATTATTATTATTATTATTATTATTATTATTATTATTATTATTATTATTATTATTATTATTATTATTATTATTATTATTATTTTTGTGTATTGAGTTTAGTGTTATGCAACACATTATAATTGTTTTATACTTTGCTCTTTTTGTTACAAGTCAGATAAGATAGAAAGCTCAAAATTGATGTGAGCTCAAAAATTAGTTTGAGTTCATCTAAATTGATTTAATAAAAATGTAAATAACTTAAATTAAAATAACATAACACAAAATTATTTATATTTAAAAATATTCAAATCAAAATATTTTAAAAATTTAAAAATTTAAAACATTGATTGAAATTGTTATAATTTAAATTAAGTATAATTTTATTTTTCAAAATTAACAAAATTAATTAGAATACATTTGAGAAGAAAATCACAGATTGAACAATTCTTGTGAAAAAGAGTGAAAAATTATGAAAGAGAGTGAAAAATCGTAGAAGATAGAGGTAAAATAGAAGAATGAAGTGTTATTTAGTTTAAAAATTTTAGATTTCGGTAGTTTTGTAATTGCTCATATTTTATTAACTTATGTTAATGGTGCTAAATTATCCGAGGTGCAGTGTCCATTTTCAATAATAATGGACTAAAGTTGAATTAGGTTCAAACTTCAAGGACTTAAATGACATTTACCTAATAATGTATTCAATAAAATGAAATAATTGCAAAAAATAAGTGCTTTGACTGGCTGATTTTGTGTTCTAGTTTTGGTTCTTAAAAGAATTTTATGCAGCAGTCTTAATTAGTGGTGTGTAAAAATTGTGGAAGGCAACTATGGTAGTTTATGTGAAGCAAGCAACATAGTGAAAGATATTGAATGAAGATAATACCATGAAATTTTGTGTAAAATGTAAAATGTATGTGGTCCAGACGAGTGACTTTTACCGACACTTATAAGCACCCGTAAAAGATCAATGACCCACCAGAAAAAATCTTAATGGTAGTTCGTTGACCACATATTGACCACTGGTTAGGTGAATGCTGGTAAAGGTTTGCCAGCGGTTAAGTTGTCACGATCCAATTATTGGCACTCAGTACTAACATTTTTCTTATACATTATAATTGGTGGGGCTATCTGTAGTGTACACACTCAATGTGACTGTATATTTTAACAAATCATGGCTATAGAAATTAGTAACACCAATTTTAATATCATGAGCCAAAATTATTGTATATTTTGTGTATAATTCATCAAAAAATTTATTGCTTTATATCCAAATGCAGTTTTTGCTTTTTTGCTTCTAAGAGCAAAAAACAAATAGCAAACAAAATGGGACTCTAAATAAGTTAAAATAACCAAGAGCTTTATATGGTTATAGAAACTACTAAATTGTGAAACATACCATTGAGTCGACAATTTCAATAGTACAAGAGACGGATTCCTGCTAAAGAAATTTTATTTTTGTTGAAATATATACGAAGAGAAAAAACCCAAAAAACACAATTTTTTCCTGTCGTCTCATGTGGCCCAAGGACCTTGAGAAATAAAAGAAATTTCAAACCCTGGAGTTATTTGTTATTTGACTAATTACTACCATCAACATCTCCTCTCTTTCAAAGTGCTTTCCTAAGTCTTATAAATAAACTTTTTAAAAATCTCATTGCGTTTGAATTGGTTTATAAAACATTGAAAAGAATAAACTTTTTAGAATTGGAAATTTCCAAAGAATTGAAAGGTGGCCAATATTATAATTAATTGGGCATTCTTATCGATCAATATATTCACTACTTCTGCCAACTTTCTCATGTCTTATTCTTTCCTCACGTCCATCAATCTCTTTCAGCCAGCTAAGAAACTTGAATATTAGCTTGTGTTAAATCATATAGCTTAGAAAATGCAAATTAATCAGCTCGCAAAGTTGTAATTGCTTTGAGTGTTACATCTTGGTATCAATACTCTTGCTTTAATTCTCATGGCAAGTTGAGATGAGAAAGTCTTACCAAACAAAGAAAAGTAAAATATTTTAGGATAAATTTCAATTAAGTCTTGAAGTTTAAATCTAATTGAATTTTAGTTCATTAAAAATGGACATTCCATTCCAAACTTTTCTATTTCATAGGACAGTGTATCTTTTCGTTAATCAATTGTTAAGTAAGCTGTTAAAAACATAAATTTGAGATATTTTACTCTCGAACCATTTGGAATACTTTAAATACTCAAAATCAAACAAAAATGAAGAAAGAAATGTTGAAGAGTTATTGGGCTTTGAAAGATTTGTTTTCTTTTTAACTTCTAATTTATTTTTGTTTATTTATTTATTTATTATTTATTATTTAAACACTTTTCTAAAGAATATTGTGTTAATACTCACTTGTCATATAAGAATTTATGGGATTTATGAAAATTATTATTATTATTATTATTATTATTATTATTATTATTATTATTATTATTATTATTATTATTATTATTATTATTATGTGTATTGAGTTTAGTGTTTTGCTGCACATTATAATTGTTTTATACTTTGCTCTTTTTGTTACAAGTCAGATAAGATAGAAAGCTCAAAATTGATGTGAGCTCAAAAATTAGTTCGAGTTCTTCTAAATCGATTTAATAAAAATGTAAATAACTTAAATTTAAATAACATAACACAAATATATATATATATATATATATTTAATATTATTCATATCAAAATATTTTAAAATTTAAAACATTGATTGAAATATGATTTAAATTAAGTATAATTTTATTTTTCAAAATTAACAAGATTAATTAGAATAAAAGATTATGCTTTATATAAAACGTATTTTGCTTCTTATTATGATAAAAGATTGTGTCCATACAAATGGAAGTTTATACCAAAAATATCGATAATAATTCGTACCTGAAAGGAAGTGGCTATATATCAATACGAGCTTTCAAGTAATATATAATTTACAATATATATATATATATATATATATATATATGAAAAAATATTAAATTTAACATTAGTGAAACCTTTAAATTTTTCTAACAGGATTATAAGATTGTAACATAACCCTTTATCATATATTAAAAAAGCTATATAAAATAATAATGAGACAAGTGATAATATTTTAACATCTCTCATGCACGAAGTTCTTAGTGAAAATTTTGAATTAAATGATTACACATGTTCTTTTAAATCAAATTAAAAAAAGTAATTTATTTAAAAAAATATGCATGGCATGAAATCAAATAAGAGTTTATATATGATACACTGACAGTATATAATTTCTACACATTGTCAACATACTCGAGGTTGATATCTCATCAATAAGCAAATTAAAAATATGTCAAGCTCATAAAAAATAAATGTAAATAATATTTTTTAATTTTCTCATAAAGGTTTATTGATGAGATATCAACTTCTTATGTATTGACAATATATAAAGACTATACATTATCAGTGTATCATATATAAATCCATTTAATAATATATTAAAAACAAGTGAGAAACCAATTGCTTATAGTCAACAAATTGGAAAACGTGTTTTTATTTTTGCTGAAATGTATATGAGGAGAAAAATTCCAAAAAACACTAATTTTTTGTCGTCTCAGGTGGTTCAAGGACCTTGAGAAAAAAAAAAAAGAAATTTCAAACCCTAGAGTTATTTGTTATTTGACTAATTACTACCATCAACATCTCCTCTCTTTCAAAGTGCTTTCTTACGTCTTATAAATAAACCTTTTAAAAATCTCATTGCGTTTGAATTGGTTTATAAAACTTTGAAAGAATAAACTTTTTGAAATTGGAAATTTCCAAAGAATTGAAAGGTGGCCAATATTATAATTAATTGGGCATTCTTATTGATCAAAATTTTCACTACTTGTGCCAACTTTCTCATGTCTTATTCTTTCCTCACGTCCATCAATTTCTTTTAACCAGCTAAGAAACTTGAAAATTAGCTTGTGGTGAATCATATAGCTTAGAAAATTCAAGTCAGCTTCCCAAGTTGTGACTGCTTTGAGTGTTACATTGTGAAGACCATGAATTTTCGAAAATAAATAGTAAATATTCGGGAAAATTTAATTTGGATAAGTTGTAATCCAAATTAAATAAGAAATGAAAATGGAGAAAATAAATTTGGATATTTAGAAATCCAAAACTTAATAAGAAATAAAAATATTTTTGATATATTTATATAATGATATTATATAAATATACTTTTGATAAATATATAATTATACATGAAATATATATATATATATATATATATATATATATTATATTGATATATATACTATTTTATATCATAGAATAAATACGTATGTATTTTATTATACATTTATGTATATATATATAGTATTTTAAAATTAGAGTATAAATGTATAAATGGTTTATATGAAATATATATTTTACATATATATGATATATATATATGAAATATATATAGTAATGTGAATTAAAGTATTTATATATATATAAGTGGTTTATATGAAAAATATATACTTATATATATTTAAAATTTTAATTATTTATTAAAAAAAAAAAGAAAAGAGGGGAAAATTGGGATACAAACCCGATTCCCACCCCCTTCCTTATTGAAAACAGAAGAGAGGGGGGATGTGAGGCCGGCGATGCTGGCGAGAAGAGGGAAAGGGGAACCGTCTCTGGACGAGGAAGAGAAAGAAGAGGGGCCGGCGACAGTGAGAACCGAAAAGAAAGAAGAAATGAAGAAGGAAAACCGGGCGAAAGAGAAGGGAAACAGGAGAGAAAAAGGAGAAAGGAAAGGGCGCGGTGCCGGCCAATCTGGGCACCACCATCGCTGCCATCGACGCCGGCAAGATTAGTCCAAGCGAAAGGAATGACCGGCGACAGAAGAAGGGAGAGAAATGAGAGAGAGAAGAGGAAGGAAAGAAGGCCGAAACCCACTTCCAGATCCGCCACCGCCGGCGCCGCCGCTCTGGAAAGGGAGGCCAGATCCGGCTTCATAGCAACCGCAGGATGCTATAGGGTGGTCAAACTGCTGGAGGCTGAACCGGCAGGCAAGGGGTGAACCGACCGAATCGGTCTGAACCGGTTTTGCCAAAAAAAATAAACAGAACAGAAAAATAGGAAGAAAAAGAAAGAAAGAAAAAAAAGGAAAGGAAAAAGAAAGAGAAGAAAAGGAAAGAAAGGAAAAAGAAAAATTTAGTCCATAAATTTGTAGACTAAGAAAAGTATAAGTATTAAGTGAAAGTCGCGGTCTTCGGGTCATGACAGATTTAATGGTATCAGAGCACGGTTTGTCTAGTACGTGTCGGTGTAATTGAGACCATGACAGTGTTATATCCCATATACTATGTAGTGTCTACATGTAACTTGTTGATTTTCGATCTATACCAAAATTAGTCAGCTATTGGTATGGGTGATACCAGTCGACGGCCTATTGAAACAAACTGGGCTTTGACATAAAAATGCCAATCGATGGCCTATTGAAACGGATTGGAAACCGTTAATGAATGATATCGATACAGTGTAGAAGGATTGTGTATCACCTTAAAGGAATAAGATATTAACTGATTGAGAATGATTGATTGAGGCATTTTATATTTTGAGGATAATGGAATGATCGTATAGGATATGATCGATATGTAGATTGAAAAGGATTGAAAGAAGTAAAGGAATCACCAATGGAATGACCTAACATGTGATGATATGGAACTTGAACTATATAATGAGCTCAATTTAAGGGTTTTGTTTTATAAAGTCACCCAAACTTGTGGTATTACGACTATGAAACTAATCGAACAAAAGTATATGGCTTGATTGAAAGCACAATCCCACCTTAATTATGAGGACTATTAGAAACTGAAATTATGATTTCGAATTATAAGAGAACACTTATTGCAAAGAGTGAAATGACAAAACACATTAGAAGTATAAAGGAGCCGATTTGAATTGTGGACAGAAAAGAGAAAGTTATGAGGTCAAATTCCCTCCCCCTTAATGAAGGTCCTCCAGTAGCATCATCTATATAAAGAGACTACTTGGAAATTTGAGAGCTTAATGAAAGAGAAAGATCCTCACCTTTTCCAATTGAACAAAGGAAATATGATGTTATGGAAGTAATCATAGACTGGTTGCTCCATTGAATCACTCTTCCATCAACAAACTCCTAGATTTCTCTAGTGCCATAGTCGAAACATATGTATGAAACGATGAGAATGTATGTGAAGTTCCAGTGAGCGTTACATGTGATGGAATCTCTATTTGCCATATGCTTATGGGAAATAGCAAAAGGCTTTGGGATTTCAAATTTATTGACGGCATCGCTCCATACTGATGTAAATATTTGAGCGTAGTAAGGAAAACGCTCGAAGATATGTTGAGAGAGCGGATGCACAAGATTTGAAAGCTACTTGAACAATTACATACTAGTGATTAATTCGAGTAAATAATGGTTAACAAACTATATCGATTTGGCACTAATTGAGACAAATGGAGAATGAACAGTATGAATCAGCTATGGTACAAAGAGAGATGGAAATTGTTAACTCCCAAATGGATAAGGAATGTAAGGGAGTATAGATATATGATAAAAGGCGATATGTAGTGGTATCAAAAGTGATTCTGATGTTAAAAATATGCTGACAGTATTATTTAAAAGATGATATAGAGGAAAAGAATCATAAATATACGGAAGCATACCATCTCTAAATCTAAGTTAAATTCGGAGGACCGAATTTCTTAAGGTGGGGAGAATGTGAAGACCATGAATTTTCGAAAATAAATAGTAAATATCTGAGAAAATTTAATTTGGATAAGTTGCAATCCAAATTAAATTAGAAATGAAAATAGAGAAAATAAATTTGGATATTTAGAAATCCAAAACTTAAAAAGAAATAAAAAATTTTTTGATATATTTATATAATGATATTATATAAATATACTTTTGATAAATATATAATTATACATGAAATATATATATTATATTGATATATATACTATTTTATATCATAGAAAAAATACGTATGTATTTTATTATACATTTATATATATTATATATATATGAAATATATATATATGTATATATATAGTATTTTAAAATTAGACTATAAATGTATAAATGGTTTATATGAAATATATATTTTACATATATATGATATATATATATATATGAAATATATATAGTAAAGTGAATTAAAGTGTATATATATATATAAGTGGTTTATATGAAGTGAATTAAAGTATATATATATATATATATATATATATATAAAAGTGGTTTATATGAAAAATATATACTTATATATATTTAAAATTTTAATTATTTATAAAAAAAATAAAGAAAAGAGGGGGAAATCGGGATACAAACCCGATTCCCACCCCCTTCCTTATTGAAAATAGAGGAGAGGGGGGATGTGAGGCCGGCGATGCTGGCGAGAAGAGGGATAGGGGAACCGCAACCTGACAGGGAAGAGAAAGAAGAGGGGTCGGCGACGGTGAGAACCGAAAAGAAAGAAGAAATGAAGAAGGAAAACGGGGCGAAAGAGAAGGGAAACAGGAGAGAAAAAGGAGAAAGGAAAGGGGGCGGTGCCAACCAATCTGGGCACTGCCACTGCTGCCATCGACGCCGGGGAGATCAGTCCAAGCGGAAGGAACGACCGGCGGCGGAAGAAGGGAGAGAAACAAGAGAGAGAAATGAGAGAGAGAAAAGGAAGGAAAGAAGGCCAAAACCCACTTCTAGATCCGCCACTGCCGGCGCTGCCGCTCGAGAAAGGAAGGCCAGATCCGGCTTCGTGGCAACCGCGGGATGCTATAGGATGGTCGAACCGTTGGAGGTTGAACCTGCCGGCAAGGGGTGAACCGGCCGAACCGGTCTGAACTGGTTCGGCCAGAAAAAAAAAAGAACAGAAAAATAGGAAGAAAAAGAAAGAAAGAAAAAGAAAAAGAAGGAAAGGAAAAAGAAAGAAAGGAAAAAGAAAGAAAAGAAAAGGAAAGAAAAAGAAAAGAAAGAAGAAAAGAAAAGAAAAGGAGAAAGAGGGAAAGGAAGAAGAAAGAGAAGAAGGAAAGAAAAGAAAGAGAGAAAGAAGGAAAGGAAGAAGAAAGAGAAGAAGAAGAAAAGAAAGAAAAGGTAAGGAAAATTAAGGAAAAATAAATTATTGATGTTATTGAATATTTTATTGTCACATATTCACATAAGTGCAATTGGTGTTGTGAAAATTGTAGCGGAAGTGACAGGCGCGATTTGGTGTTCGACGATGCTAGGAGCTCGTCAAGGCACTAAGCTTCAGCACCAAGTAAAATACTTTTATAAAGCATTAGTAGCATTATATTATATGATTTGGAATTACTCCCTCCGTCCCAATAAATTTGTCACTTTTGACCAAATAAATTGTCACATTAAAAATGTCACATTGAAAAAAATAACAAATTTTAATACTATATTTTCTCTTTTACTCTTTATTATACTTTAGTTTTAATCATTAAAAAGTTTAATGTCTACCACTTTTAAGGATAATTTGGTTAATTTGAGTCATTTATATGATATAATATAAAGAATCTTTAACTTCCTAAAACTGCGTGTTTTGTCAACAAATGACAACTTTAATGGGACGGAGGGAGTATGATTTTTGATATGATGCATATTGAAATGATTTTAAATGCTAAGAAGACCTACAATTGGTGGTAAGGGTTTTAGTAAGAAATAAATAAATGGTGAGAAACAACGGTTGTGTGGTTATAAACTGTATTTCCTTGCAGGAGGTTTTGATAAAATTAAGCCGTTATGCTGCCAAAATTTATATGAAAATGTTTGATGGAAAAAGTTAAGTTTTCTCGCATATATGGAATTTTGGAAAGAATTATCGAAAGATAAATTTTGAAAGGACTTTATCATGTTGCCAAAAAAATTTGATTTTTGGAGTAGTTGAGAAGGTAAATGATTGTGTATGATAACATGATGAGTCACATGATGTAAGCCTTATAAAATCGATAAATAGATTTATCTTAATATCACGAATTTGTTACCAAGTCAAGATTGAGGTGGAATATCGATTAGTCGATTTATTGATAAAAGTAACGATGATTATGTGATATGGTGTAAGAACCGAAAATTTTTCCTAGCTAAATATGTATTTCTTGTGTAATTAGTGACATAAAGAGATAATGTACTCTTGGAAATTTAAGTATAAGATTTTGGTTCATATTCATAGAAATCAAGTGTCAGAGAATAATGTGAAATGTACGATAATACTATATATATATATATATATATAATGTACGTTAAATAAATACGAAAGGAGTTGTACCTATACACATAAGGATCGATCACGTACGCCATGAAACAAGTTAAATGCATACAAGGTGCATGCATGCGACGAGCGGTATATATATATGATAAATATATATATATATATATATATATGTGTATATATATATACATATACAGGCAATTGTAAATGAAAACAAATAAATATGGGTGTATAAATATGTGTAGTTACATTTATACTAAAAATATATATGTATATAAGTGTATACATGTATAAATAATAGAAATATAATAAATAAATAAATAAGAATAATAAACAATTGATAAAAGAGATATATATATATATATATATATATACACACACACGCACACACACACTCGGGTTAGTGGGAAACACCCACTAACCCGTCAATATCAAGGGAGACAGTGTTGTCTCCCTATCCCATCCTTCAGTTTTTTTTTATTAGCCCTTATTTTTAAAACTCAGAACACTCAATCCTGTTACTTCCTTCCCTGTTTCTTCTGAGCATTTTCTGAGTTTCATTTCCTTTCCACCGTGCTTTCCTTTCTCCTCTTCGCGTCGTACATTGTTGGTTTAAGCAGAATAGACCACAAAGAAGTGCTGGCAGGAATAAGGGGCGTCGGGTTGAGACTGACGATATAGCAGAAACTGATGGCTGGAAGTACTCGCCGGAAAACGAGCTTGATCTGAGAAAAGAGAAGACAAAATGGTGTGTTAGTGGTATGTTAGAGCCACATCAAGGGCCTATCTCGGTACTGGACAGAACTACAAAAAACAAAAAAGGGAAGGAAGGAAAAATCTGGAAACGGTGGTACACAAGACCGAAGAGGAGTTAGAAGACAGAGGAAGGTTGGAGATTTGGTAACCTAATTGCTGCATTTTCGGGCCTGAAACAATGGCCAAAAGACAAGACACGAGAAAGGGAAGCTGATAGCATTGAACCGAGATAGTTGAGGGCTGATCTTTGGTGGTTCTGCTACCTTATTCCGTTGGTTTGAAAATAGTCTGGAAGGTGTTCAAAGGCTAGACAAAAGCTAATTGGAGAAAGGAAAAATGCGAAGGAGTTGCTAGCATTGGAGTCCCTACATCGTGCTAGGAACTAAGCCGAATCATGAGGCCTTCATTGATGGTGGTTTCGGCGAGCTAAAACAGGGGCAATAGGTAAATGTTTTGGTGTTGGTTGAGACAGCACGTGAAGATTGAAATTTCGACTAGGCTTCTAGGCTATGTTTGAGAAAGAAATAAAGGGAAGGAAAAAGCTGAGTTGGTATGGCACAATAAAGGTAAAAACAGGGAGTTTGTATAGCTGAAGTTAGGAGCTTTAAAGGGGCTATTAAAGGCTAGACAACGGTGAGGTTCTGAAGCTGGTTCAGGCGTGACAAAGGCAGGTCGTGGGAGTGTGGCTTTCTGGTGATTTAGCGTGTTAGCAACCGGCGTACAAGGGCTATCCATGCAGAGTTAGAGACTGTTATGAAGGTGTTCATACAAGATGGTCAGCCGAGATACTAAGGTAAAAGAAAAGAAAGAAAAACAAATAGAAAAGAAAAGAAATAAAAAGAAAGGAAAAGAATTTAAAAGAAAGGGAATATATATATATATAAATGTGTATGTATAGTAGCATATATATGTATATATATGTAAGAAGATGAGAGAATTGGATTTAAGAATTATTATTATGTTACTGTTAAATATCTATATATATATATATGAATATCAATATATATATGCGTATTAAGTTGGAAGTTAAATTTTCAAGTATATAGAAATGGGTTAGACGTTATTAAGTCGGATTTTTATTGTAAAGGTATAGCACGACGGGAGGACGACGGACACGGTCTAGCTGGACACAGGACACGCTCAAACCAAGCCTGCACTAGGTAAGACGTTTATATAACGTAGAAGTAGGATTATCCTGTATAAGAGTGAATCCTACGATAAGATGATTTGAATACTGAAAGCTTTGGATTTAACGAAAACAAAATGCAGGTACGATATTAGACTCGACAAAGTACCATAGGGGTGAGATATTAACCGAAAATGAATCGATATGGTATAAACAGCATGAGATGAAATGATAAGCATTCATGCCATTCATGAGCATGTCATTTTACGGTTTTTATTTTATTTTCTTGAATTTTATTGCCTTTAAGCATGCCTTACTACTATACATGAAAATCGAAATGATTTATTCATATCGTATTTATAAGAATACTTTGGATGCTTGAATGGCTTTGAAAAGAATGAAATTATAGTTTTTCACATATGTACGTATATATATGTAAATGATCTTAAGAAAAGTATTACGTACATTAAACTAATTTCATAAGAAAGATTGAATGCTTTATGAGACTATAGGCACCCTAAGAGAATTAAATTCAATAAAGCATAGTGGAAGCCGCCTAATTAGAGATTACTCATTAGGCATAGATGCTTGTCCGACAATAGTCGTGGACAGGTCTCAGTCTCGCCTGATCAGTGGGGCTGAGAGACATGAGGTCTATGGCCATAGATAGCGCCCTAGTGGTTTCCAGGGGACGATGATATGATTCTTCACTGCTAGCTACAGTGGACTAAGTCTTTATTGATAGAGAGATAGGGATTTAGCCTAGTCTCAAATGATATGAAATGAAGTTTAGAGTATGTCTTTAAAATGAAAATGAACTCTAAACTCGATATTGATTTACAGTATATGAAACGCATTTGATGTTATATGTGATATGAAATATACTTCAACAAGTATATGTGATATGAAATGTGCTTCAAAAAGCATATGTGATATGAAATGTATTTCAAAAAGTATATGTGATATGAAATATGCTTCAAAAAGTATTTATGACATGAAAAATGTTTCAAAAGTATATGTGACATGAAATGAAAAAATTTGTATACTTCGAGCATGTCTTAAAAGAACAACTGAAATGTATTGATATTTCATATGTCTTGAATTTGTTTAAAAGAACATGTATTATATATTTTATGACTATAACCACTTCATTCATGATTACATGTTCAAGATCATATTATGATTTCAAGACTTAGACATCTCATGACATGTTGAAGCATAGTTGGATTGAGTTGGAAAATATAACATGTAAATGTTGCATGATGAATAAGAAAATGATCAATAATGAATTCTCCTCACATGACATCATGCATGGCATTAGAACAGTATAATTCTAACTCTGCACTTATATAAATGACTTACTGAGCCTTGCTCATTAAATGCTATTTAAATTTTTCAGATTGAGCACGGAGTTAGGGGAGTATTTCGAAGCTTTCTGAATAGTCCCAAGCCTGAAATATAGTCCCAACTCTCCAAGGAGATTTTTGTAAACAATTGGGTATACACTCTTCTTTTGTATCTATTATCAATTCAGGCTGTCTTTGATTCAGTACTTAGATGGGATGTAATCTAATATAGAGACTGCTATCTAGACTATAGTAAAGATGGAGGTTTAGAATTGTTGATTTTGCATGAGTATGGATATGTGGATTGAATAGCATGAACAAGTGGCCAAGTAGGAAAAATGTAAACCATAAGATGAAATGTCATGAATTGGAAATGAACTTAGTTATAGGAATGCTAGAATATAATCAACTGTTATTCTGGGAAGCATGAGCTGGAAATTATTTGTAAATTTATGCAGGAAATTAACCTGGGTAAAGTGATAAAAATAGGCGAGGGAGTTAACGTCCCGAAACAAAATTCACTACATTGCACTTGGACAAAACAAGTATAGGAAATCGAAAAAAAAAATTTAGCCCTAATTTCTACTCATCCGTACAAGTAAGAGGCACCGTCGCGGCCTTCGGGTCGTGACATATGGTTTGGAAGAGAATATCGAAGTTGTAATTTAGATGGCTGAGCGACTGAATTGTGGAATTATCGACGTAGCGATGATTTTAAAATTAATTGATTTCGATTCTTGATGTTGGAGTAGTTTTTGAAACATGATAACACAGACATTGTGAGAGGTCAATGTTGAGAGGATTTTATTTTATTACATCATATTTCTGAATATACGGGAGATCATAGGCAGACCTACACTAGTGATATAGGTCTTAGTATCAATGTTGTGGTATACAATGGATAGTTATGATATTGAGTCATAACGAACGCATGAATCGTGCATACAAAATCTTATTGAAATTAAGGTTGAATTACGACATAATCCGATCATTTATAGATTCAAACACCTGAGCGATAGACATGTGAACATATGGTTTAGTTATAACCTTGGAATAGGCCTTGAATAATAAGATCGACAATTGTATAAGTTCGGTATTAAATTATACAGGCCATATGAAATTTGATTTGAGGATTGTGATATGATTTTGTGATAGTGAATGAAATTGAATCCTCAAGTCGGGAATTATGAAACGTGTGTTAATAGATCAAACCATAGATGGATTTGATAAGTGACTATCGATCTTGTGGTTCTGTTATCCTCAATGTCGACTCGGGAATAAATATCGAATGATGATATTGTTTTTGCATAATTTCAGTACCATGATGGCTATAGTCGATAATTATCGAAAAAGGATATTGAATACTGAATGGTTTGAATACCAAGTGATTTGATTATCGAATAATTTGAGTACTGAGCAATTTGAATATTGAATGATTTGAATAGTGATTTACTGATTGGACAGAAAGAAAGTCTTGAAATCGAATAATTGATAGTGATAAAGTTAAATGAATTGTTTCATTGTATTTGATGAAAATATTACCGAAGTTGCATACTGAAATGTTTTATAGCATCGCTTTTAAGTATAACTTATTACAACTTGAGACGTTATACTATGAATGCTATAAAGTATAGATTAATTTTAAAAAGGAAAGTATATGGTAGATACACATTTTTATATATGAAGCATCTTAAAGAATTTTACCATATGCTTTACATGATTTTGACATGAAAAGATAAAGATTTAAATATTTTATGAGATTGTAGGTACCTTAAAAGAATTTAAATTCAATAAAGCATAATGGAAACCGCCTAATTGGAGCTTTGCTCATTAAGCAGAGATGCTTGTCCGACAATAGTCGTGGACAAGTCTCAGTCACACCTGATCAATGGGGCTGAGAGAGATGAGGTCTATGGCCATAAATAGTACCCTAGTTGGTTTCTAGGGGACGATGACATGATTTTCACTACTAGCTACAGTGATTTAAGTCTTTATTGATAGAGCGATAGGGATCTAGCCTAGTCTCTAACCGATATGATATGAAGTCTAGAGTATGATTTTATTGATATGAACTCTAGACTTGACATGATTTATACAGTACATGAGACATGTTTGAAATAAAATATATTTTGAAACAGTACATGTTTTAAACATGTTTTAAAAGTACATGTGATATGATTTCGAAACTTATATGATTTATATATGATTTTGTGTCGAACTTAAAATGATATGTGGTCTAGAGTATAGATTGATTTGATATGAACTCTAAACCTGATATGACTTATAGTATATGAAAAATTGTTTTAAAACCGCATATGTTTTAAACATGCTCTAAAAACGAATACATGAATTGAGATTGAATATGTTCCTATCATGCCTTAAAGGTAAATTTGAAATGAATTGAAAATTCATATGTGGAGCATGTTCTAAAGTATATATGATATGATTTGAAATGATAGCGGTTCATACAGTGAAATTACATAAGCTGTCTACTGAATCATGACATAATAGTATGCTTTTTACATAAGATATGTCATGACCTTACATGGTACAAAAACATGAAGAGTATATGAGGAGTATCATGACTTGGTGGTAACGATATTTCGTTTACATGATGTCATGATATGATATAATACATGAATATAGAATTTATACGAAGAGGATTATGACTTCGTACTACCGTGATCATGATTTCTTTATATGAAAAGTGATATGAGATGATAGAATACAGGAGTACGATTATGAAACATAAAGTGAGTTGATATGATATCTCAATTGAACATAATGTACTCTGAGATTGAGGAAAGTATGAACTAATAGTATATGACATTCAAATTGAACACGACATATTGTTGTGCGATGCACTATAGTATAAGGATGAGAAAACTGAAAAGTGAAAATGATGATTTATTTAAACGTATAAGTGATAGACAGATGACAAGAAATGAGATAATGAGATGTTGTCGATGAAAAAGGTGAACTGTAATTGCAAACTTGCAGGTTTAAGCATTGCGGTTAAGACAATATATTGCTACTCCTGCATTTATATTAGTATCTTACTGAGTCGTGGTTTTGCTCACCCTACTAAATTTCATCTCTTTTCAGATTATTGAAGCTACAATCTGTTATGAGAGCTTTTAAGTGGGCCTTCGGGAACGGTATACAGATTTGGCATTGACCATTATCCTGCGAATCCATTTCGTTACTTTGAGGTATACATTTTTGTAAATCTCTTGTTTACATGTATAAACTTTAATTAATACACAGTACGTACGTTGTCCAGTGAGTCGGGATGTAACTTAGAGATGTGATAAAGCATTGTATAAAGGATCAGTGAAATTAGAGTAATAACTACACTGACACCGAATACAAACCTTAAAATGAAAAGAAAAATTTAGTCCATAAATTTGTAGACTAAGAAAAGTATAAGTATTAAGTGAAAGTTGCGGTCTTTGGATCGTGACATACATCTTGGTATAAATACTATTGCTTTAATTCTCATGGCAAGTTGAGATGAGAAAGTCTTACCAAACAAAGAAAATTAAAATAATTTAGGATAAATTTCATTTAAGTCCTTGAAGTTCAAACCTAATTGAATTTTAGTTCATTAAAAATGGACATTTCATTCCAAACTTTTCTATTTCGTAGGACAATGAGTCTTTTCGTTAGTCAACCATTAAACAAACTGTTAAAAATATAAATTTGAGATATTTTACCCCTAAACCATTTAGAATACTTTAAATACTCAAAATCAAACAAAAATGAAGAAAGAAATGTTGAAGAGTTATTAGGCTTTGAAAGATTTGTTTTCTTTTTTACTTCTATTTTATTTTAGTTTATTTATTTGTTCATTATTTATTGTAACGACCGAAATTAGAAAATTTCGGACTAAATTTTTCCTTTCCACCTGTATCTTTTTCTTTCAATTAATCGATAACACTATGTCTGCATTCGGTATCAGTGTAAGTACAATTCATTTATGCTCTATTTTATAAATACAACTGCTATACAAATACGTGTCTGAATATAAATAAACATTTAATAAATACTTGATTACTTGGTACTTCTAACCTTTAGCGATTTCTTCGACTAACTAAAGGCAGCGAACTTCGTGTATTTCGATAAGCTATCTGGGATGGTGAGAAGGGGAGGTGAGCTTTGGGGAAAGCCCAGTAAGAAACATATATAAAAGAGCATATAAAATGCAGTTAAATAAAATCACTTATTTTACTGATTAAGAAAAAGGCATATTAAATACAAATATTAAAATGCATAAAAGGATACTGTAGTCGGCTAGGTAACCGAGTAGAGTATGGAAGGTACTTTAGAGTACCTGTCGTGTTCCGGTCCCTAGATGCGACAATAAGGAGTAAATTTAGTTGACGAAAAAACGATTAATCGATATAAAACGTTTAACACTTTATGCAAAGCAATTTCAATTCATTAATCAATATAAAACATTTAATAATTCATGTGATGCTATTTCAAAACAATAATCAGTATAAAACATTTTATAATTTATGCGATGTAATCTCGAATCATTAATCACTGTATAAGCCATTTATGTATGTGACGTCCTCATCACTAATCAAATAACAACTAACTTTTATTTCAATTAACAAATAAATTGACTAGTTTATCCGATGTCAACCTACTTTACTGTTATGCTTTAGGCATTTTTATCAGAGTATAATATCTAATTTCACATGCATAAAATTTTTCATTTATAAACATGTGTCATGTACATCAGGATCTCAAATATTCAGACAACCTAATTCCCCCACATATACAAAACTGTAGTATCCTACTGTACATTAGCCGAAGTAACGGCCGACTAAATATACCTTCACGGGATAAGTAGGAAGCGTGCCCCGAAGGTATCTCAAAATCCCAAAAGATGCTCCTCTATCCGGAGCGGAATTACTTCAAGTAATCTGTATGAAAAATAGTTGTAAAGGAGTGAGTTTACGCTCAGTAAGAAACTTATGTAAAAGAGCGTACTATATCACTATATGCAGTTTTCCTGCTTAGCTCTATAATGTCATGTAAAATCATTATAAAGCACATTTCGTATATTTCTTTTGCAAATATCAAATACAAGTAATTCATGCTTTCAAATATTTCCACGGATCTCAAATCGCGTGAAATCAAATAGGCAAATACAATTATTTTCAAATAGATAGGAGACAATTTATATCCAACAGAATCATGCACCAAGTAATTCTCATCATGGATACAGCAAATATATCCCATAGGGATAATCCAGAGAGATAATAGATACAGCAAATATATCCCATAAGGGATAATCCAATATAAAGATCTCATGAGGATACCGCAAATATATCCCGTAAGGGATAATCCTGAGAGATATCAAATAAATGGCGTACCCACGTATGGGCCAGGGATCCTCCCCAAAGCGGAATCAAATAAGAGACTCATGGTCATTGCCTATAGCCCACAGTTTCACTAGTCAGGTGCCGTATTGCGGGTTTGAAGGCTGGACTAGAGCTCCTCAGTCAAATACAAGTAACAAATAATGTGCATGCTCTTTTGAGAGATTCATAGTCTCCAAAACCTTTTTCATATAGGTTTTAAACAACTATGAATATCCTTTCTTAAAATAGGTTCTCAAAACCTTTCTTTCAAATAGGCAGTCGACTGGTCATATATAGCAGTCGACTGCTACACCACGTTTTGCCTTATTGAATTTCTTTTCTTTTTTGAAATTCAATTATTTTATTTTTCAAAATACAAATAGGGCAGTCGACTGGCCCCAAATGACAGTCGACTGGTTTTGAAACAAAATGTTTCCCCAGAATTAGCAGTCGACTGGCCCCCTTGGCAGTCGGCTGGTTTTGAAACAGAATGCTTCTGGACAAATAGTAGTCAACTGGCTTCCCCTGGTAGTCGACTGGTTTGAAACAGAATGGTTTCTGGAAAATGGCAGTCGACTGGCTCCCATGGCAGTCGACTGGTTTGAGTCGGTTTTCGAAAAACGGCATTTTGGATGTCTCTAAGCAGTCGGCTGCTACTTAAGGCAGTCGGCTGCTCCTAACCTAATTGGTACTAGGAGTAGGACCTAAAATGTCCCTTTTTCCTACACTTCAAGCAACCATTGTTTCTCTCCAAAACAGTTAAAATAGTTGAAAATATGCGGACATAGTCACCCTACGTCCGTTACATAAATTCCTTACCTCAATTGAGATAAATCCACAAGCTTGGTAGCCAATCTACACTTGTCCTTTCTCACTTCTTCAAGCTGTAAACATCATGACAATTTAAACCTCAATAAACCTACTATATCAACTTTATACAATCCCAAACCATCAAAATATCAACATAAAACCATCTAACTCCCTTACCTTTGCAATTCACCAATTCTTTGGATTTCTAGATCTCCTTATTCACTTGGATTCACTCTCTCATATTAAAGGCATAGGTTAAGCTATCGACAGGGATCGTTTTTCTTTAGAGAAGCTTAACGAATCGATGGCATGAGAGGGTGGTTTGTCAAGGTAAGAAGCTTGGACACTTAGAGAAAAATATGGAAGCAATGATAGGGAGAGGAAGATGGGCTGGTAGCTGCCGTGGGGTGCAAGAGGTGATGATGATGATGAGTCATGGCTTTCATTAAATGCCCATAAATGCATTCTAATCTCCTCATCATCCTATCTCAGCCATTGACCATCCATTGACCCTTTTGACCTTTGATTATTTGACCCTCAATTCCTTTAATTCCCTCTATGTCCCATACACCATATATATATATATATATATATCAGAAATTCATATTTATTCCATTAATTCAAGTTGAAAAACTGTACAAGTATAGGAAAATTACAGAAAATTGGGGATTTCACAATGTAGGTTTTTGCATAAGACCATTTCAGTATGCAACTTCGATAAACAATATGGTAACAATTTCAAAATCATGAGATGATGAAATAATTTCAGAAACTTCGATCAGTACAATAATGCGATTCATTTAAAATCCTTAAAATAGGATAAATGCACTTGCATCAGAAAAACATATACTGTAAAACTTGTATCACTTTCTTTGTCACTTTTTAATCAAATCATGCACTAGTCTCGTAAATCAAATCATTCACTAAATCAATTATCAGTCAAGTTTCACTTATCGATAGAAAATAATCTCCCAGAGATTCATGCACGCACTATATCCCATAAGAGACCTGTATAGGAAGGCCAGGGATCCGGAACTCCTTAGCCAATCCTATGAAACACTATAACGAATAGTCATCGTCGATAACTCATAGTTCGCACTGGTCAAGTGCTCACTGTGTAAGCTTGTGGGGTTCGACCGTAACTCCCACAGTCATATCATGTAAAGGGGAAAGTATAAGACGTCTCCCAGCCTTATCATCACTGTCTCATATGCACAATCATCAGGGAGACATCAATTTTATAAAATCACTTCATATACTCATAAATCATTTCGTATAAATCACTTCATGTAATTCCTTTCATGAAATTCAGTTCATGTAAATTATTTTGTATAGTTCAATTCATGTAAAGCACTTCACGAACCTCAATTCATGTAAAATACTTCATATAATTCAAATCATGTAAATCGTTTCGTGCAATTCGATTCATGTAAAACATTTCATATAATTCAAATCATGTAATTCCAAATCATGTAATTCCAAATCATGTAAAGCACTTCATGTAAAACAATTCATGTAAACAATTTCTTGTAAATCACTCGTGTAATACAATTCATGTAATTCATGTAATATAATGAAATTCGTATAAATCATTTCAGATAATGAAATTTATGGAAGTCATTGCATGCAATTTAATTTGTATAAATCATATAATGTAAATCATTTAATGTAATTAAATGCATATAAATCATTTCATTTAAATCAACTCATGTAAAACATTTCATATAATGAAATATTTAAACTTGTAAGAATTAAAGATAATTTCTATTTCTTGTATTTAGGAAAATTGGATAAGAACGATTAAAACAAGATTTCAATAAATTTTCAATTGCAAATAAAACATGTTTTATACAACTCCTATACATGTATCTTACCTCTATTTCCGTGCTGTATAAGAATTCGATAATGCCATTATGCCTCTTTATCCTTCAATTCCTTAGCACTGCATAGAAATTTCCAAATTTTATTTAGAATTCCATACTATGATTTTAATAAATTTCTCGTAATTCCTATATTTTATTTCTATGATTTCTAACAATTAAATTTTTTCTTAACTTATTTCCTACTAATTGCCAAAGAATAATTTCAATAAAATCTCATTCTTTCTCTAAATTCCATCAACAATAATTCTAATTTATATTCAAAATCCAATACATAGCTATAATAAATATTCTATAAATTTTTATCTTTCAACAGGTTATGGCCGGCTGCTTCAAGTGGGTCTTTCTTTATGGTTTTCTATTCTTCGTTTTTCTCAATTTCCTTGCCTAGCAATTACTCTTACATCACTTAGGATTTTCTTCAAACAATTTCAATTCACCCAAAATGGCAGCACCATCGTGCAACCAATACCGTGAATGGCAGCCACCATTCGCGCCATTTTCCCCTGTTCCGAAAATCACCACCATAACCGAATGCTTCCTTTAAGATTCCAAATCATGATTTTGCAATTTTCTAGCCTTATAGTTACATTCCATTCATCATATATAGCCATACAACATCCAACATATAACAAAATCATCATATTCCTCCTAGTTAAGTTCCACAACCGAAACCCATTTTTTTTTCTACTCTTATTTCTGTTTCAACCACAGCCATAGATATATCCTACCAGCCTAATACAATCATAAACAATGAGTAACATTGACTAGGTTCATCTCTTTACTCACCTCCTTTCAAGACCGCACTGTACAACCTTCCAAACCAGTGCTCTAGCGTTGCTCTGTCCATTTTTTTTTTTCAATTTTTAATCAGCTCTTTTAGTGGGAAATTAAGTTGCTGAAGAGTGCTGTGGGTTCTAGTGATAATAAAGGGTGATTTCGGTGGAAGAAAAGGAGAGTAAGGCTTGAAACCGAAAAGAAATTGGAAGCTGCAGCGGGGTCGGTTCAGGCCAGATTTGTGGCTGCTGAAGAAGACAAAATTTTGGTCTTCTTTTATTAACATGTAATCCAATTAAATTAGGCCACCTAGATAGCTGATTAATTTCCCTCTTTTTTCTCTCTTTGTTTTTTTTTTTTTTTCTAGATGGATCTGCAGCAAGCTTCCACGAGAAGCTTGCTGCGATATATATATATATATATATATATATATATATATATATATAATTTGTTTGTGAGTGCAGCAAGCTTTCACGAGAAACTTGTTATAATATTTTATTTATTTATCTATTTAATATACATATATATTATAAGTCTATTTTATAGTTACAATTATATAGATATATAACATATACTATTTATAAATATTTATATAAATATAATTTATACTTTCTATACATATATTTAAAACACATATATGTGTAATTTGTATAATAAATATATATTCCTTAAATCATATATTTTCCTATTTTATTATTTATTAATATATATATATTGATATATATATATATGCACACTTAAATTTAAAAACATTTATTATTTATACATATATACACTTTTATATTTGGACATCTATGTGTGTTTGTGTGTGTGTGTGTGTATGTATGTATGTATATACCCACATTTTTTTTATACCCAAATTTAATTCCTAATAATTAAATTTTTAATTTATCAATTGATCAAGTATTATAATTTCGAAATATTCCAATCCTTTAAATAAACTTATTTATTTATTTTAATCAGTCTATTACCATCTGAAATTAAATTTACATATACTTAACTCCAAAAATAGGAGAATTTACTGTTATCACATTTATTATATAAACATTTTTTTAAAGAATATTGTGTTAATACTCACCTGTCATATGAGAATTTATGGGATTTATGAAATATATTATTTTTTTGTGTATTGAGTTTAGTATTAAGTAGCACATTATAATTGTTTTATACTTTTTTTTAATGAATAATTGTTTTATACTTTGCTTTCTTTGTTACAAGTCAGACAAGATAGGAAGCTCAAAATTGATATGAGCACAAAAATAAGTTCGAATTCATCTAAATTGATTTAATAAAATGTAAATAACTTAAATTAAAATAACATAACACAAAAATTTAAAATTATTCAAATCAAAATATTTTAAAATTTTAATAATTTAAAACATTGATTGAAATTGTTAAAATTTAAATTAAGTATAATTTTATTTTTAAAAATTAATTAGATTAATTAGAATACATTTGAGGAGAAAATCACAAATTGATCAATTCTCATAAAAAAGAGTGAAAAGATAATGAAAAAGAATGAAAAATCGTATAAGATAGAGGTAAAATAGAAGAATGGAAATATAAGGACCCACCGAGTAGCACTTTGTTTCCGTAGGATTCAAGAGGTGACTCCCTTGACGACCTTACGTTTCATGAGGTAGGCGGTCGCCCATCACTACACTCACTTCACTTAACGTATTGTCCACTTTGTCTCAATGATAACATGAGTGTAAAGCTCAGGTATTAAGGATACCGGGGTTTGAGCCTCAGTGAAAACGCGCTCAAGATAATTATCCTGAGTTCTTCAAGACCCTTAGGACAAAACCGTGAGGGTGGTGATCGCCAAAAGCAGACAATATGTTAAGTGAAGTGAGTATAGTGATAGGCGACTGCCTACCTCATAAAACGTAAGGTCACCAAGGGAGCCACCTCTTTAATTCTACGAGAACAAAGTGCTATTCGACGGGTTCTTACAGAAAAGTTATTTAGATTAAAATGTTTAGATTTTGGTAATTTTGTATTTAATCACATTTTATTAACTTTTATTAACGATGCTAAATTATTTGAGATAGAGTGTCTATTTTCAATATTAATGGACTAAAATTGAATTAGATTCAAACTTCAAGGACTTAAATGAAATTTACCTAATAATTTATTCAATAAAATGAAATAATTGCTAAGAATAAGTGCTTTGACTAACTGATTTTGTGTTCCAGTTTTGGTTCTGAAAAGAATATTATGCAGCAGTCTTAATTAGTGGTGTGTAAAAGTTATGGAAGGCAACTATGGTAGTTTGTGTGAAGCTAGAAACATAGCGAAAGATATTGAGTGAAGATAATACCAAGAAATTTTGTGTAAAATATAAAAAGTATGTGGGCCAAATAGGTAGAGTTTGAATCGAGTCTAGACATGTTGTCAACATCTTTTACGTTTTTTCAAATTTGGTTTGATCCAATAATTTTATCTTTACCTTCTACCAAAGTCAATCCAGATTTTTATTTCATAAAAAATGATATTTTTAATTAATTTTTAATATTTTTACATTTTTATTAAATTTTAAATCATGAATAACTTAATATTCATGTTTTAAAAGTTATCTATTAAAAAAAGACCAGTTAAAAAAATGATCGAAATCCAGATACAATTTGAATCCTCACTTTCCCTTGTAGTATGCACTTTTTTCATTGGGAAACTAATATTTCCATGTCAATTAATTAGATAAAGATAAAATGCTAAACCACTTACGTATTAATAATTACAAAACAAGTAACATGTTTGGGAAAGCCACCATACAGCCCAACATTTCGCATGATAGGGCAAACAAGATCCATTATTCATGTTCACTAGCCATATATAGAATTAGAGATATTATTATGTTACAATATGTAGTATGGACATTATGTTTTACATTCTTCAGAGAGTAAAAATCAAAACCGTTTCATTTTACAGCATAATTAACTTATTAACAATTAACATAACCAGAGAAAACTACAAGAGACTAATTCTAGGCTTCTAGCAAAAAGGTTGGGATAGCAAAAATGGGTAGAAACATCTTTTTCGACTTTGAAGAAGGATTAACTTATAATTTTTTTCTACACGAACCAATTGTCTCTTGATTGAGTAGTTAACGACGAGTTGTCATATGTTTTAAACCTTGAGTTCGAATCCAATCAATCTCATCAAATTACAATTCTAATAATAAACATGTGACCAGAACAACTTCACATCGTGGTAAAATTTCAAAGAGAAAGAAATTAAATCATCTGCATCAAGTTGCACATTTACAATCAGATGTTGGTAAACTTTTGCATGATATCTTGGCAAAAACAAGTAGAGTGAAGAAAACAAATGATGCCAACCCTGAAATTAACCTAGAATAGTTGTGAAGAAAAAAAGTCACTGTATTTCCAGCTTTATGTTGTTTAACAGTGTTTAATGTCCAATATTATTAACATGATGTGGACGTATATCTCTCGTAAAATGAAGAAAGGTCGGTTCAAAAGAAGAAAAACATAAATATATAATAAGACAACTGCAGATTGATCACAAATAATTATGTTCAGAACCTGTAAAGCCCAAGGGAAAGAATTAGAGCTTTCATCTTGCAATAATACGCATCCTAAGAATATTGGCTTTCCATAATTATCCATACGAAGGCATATCCATAGGTGATATAACAATATGTGGTGTCAAAGGTAACCGCATGATCACCAAATAGTGTAAAAACATGAATAGAATCTGCATATAAATGACCATGAAATATTTTCAAACTGGAGTATAATCCTAAACTAAATTGGCATCTCTCTAGCCTTGCATGGCTCAAGAAGTTCCAATGTTTCATTCTCTTTTCTCAGTAAGCAAAGCTTCATTTTCTAGAAACAGTCTTTTTACAAGTCCGTAAAATGTAATTTTAAGTTTTCTGCAGCTCCCTTTTTTTGGTTTTTTTTTTCCCTTTCTGGTCATTACATTACACTCCCTTAATTTTGTTGAAGTTAATTGCCAATTTTTTTTAAAAAATATTTATGTATGATATAGAGTATTGTTTCCAAGTTTAAAACTCGAAGCATTGTGCAATTGGCTAATGACAGTGGCAACTTCTCTTCCAATTCATTCTCACTCAGTTGAAGCATGCATACTGGGGTTGCTTTTGTAGAGTCTACTATTATGTCACTGAAATTAGTTTTTCTTAGATCAAAATTTTTAGAGAATTGATATTTCCCCAACAACTTGTGATTGACCCGCTTAATTTGTTATAGTTTGCATTAAACCACCAAAGTTGACTCTAATTGCAAATAGGTCTTAATAAAGAGTCCTATAAAGATGTAAGAGATTGGTTTAGTGAAAATTGGTCCAAAGATAAGAGAATTTTTGAAAGATCCAGAGATTGCAAACTTTTATTCTACACCCAATTTGGTAATGCACAACTTATTTTGTTATTTAACAGATCAAGAAATTCTAAATTCTCTTGATTCTTTAAAAACTCTAGAAACATACTTAAATTGTAGGATTTCAAAAATAACATTTTAAACAATGAAAATGAAGAGTTTGAATCATCAAAGAATGAATTGAGCTAGAAAATAGGATTTCACTAACCAATTGATTTCCACTAAGAAACAAGATCTGTAATGATGGAAGAGTAAATAAAAAAGAATGAATTGAGCTAGAAAACTCATTCTCATGTGCAAAATTTAGAAATTCAGATAATGTAGAAATCAAACCACTGAAATTATCATGTCTTGAATCTAGCTGCAAAATGTCTGTAAGATTTGCTATTGATGATATAATTTATACATAGAAATTACAATGAAAGATATTTAAATTTGCTAAGAACTTGAAATTGCAAATTGATTCTGATCGTTTTCACTAAAATTTGTGGATTTTAGCAATAAGATTCATAAAGCATTGTTTAGTGGAAATTCTGGCAACTTGGATAAATGTTAATGCTTTTCATTTTTTGCAATAAGAGAATTTCTATTGGAAAATGTCCACTCAAATTGTAATTAGAACCCAAACGAGATGAAATTTCCAAAAAGTATGGACACAAATAAGAGACGAATTCCCGTTAAGGAAAAGTTTAGAAAGAAATGGAAATCTTGAGAGTGAAGAACAAATTAGACTAGTCAAACCACAGTTTGATAGACTTAAAACGTGTAGGTCTGGAAGTACTATGGATGAGACTTCGCTTCCTTTGGTACTTTGAGTTGAAATGTTCACACTATTCAAGTAGAGCTTCGTAAGAGAGCTCAAATTCTTGATTAATGTCTTAAAGTTTGTGTTTTCTAATTTAAGAGGCTGATGGAGTTCAAAAGAAAGTGAAGCGTAGTGGTAGTATGAATCAAGAATTTGCTGATATCTTAGACAGCAAGAATCTTGATTAGATATATCAAGAGAGATTTGTTAAGTATGAAGTTTCCACCCAAATTTCATCATAGAAATATGAGTCTGAAAGATTGAAATGAATTAAAATTTGTAAGTCGATCTCTTAAACTCATATTGAAATAGAGAGGTATTAAAAATTGGTTCCAACAAGATTAAGGCGTTGGAGGTGACAGAGATTGAAAATTGAGTGAAAACTGCTGAAAGATTTTTGTAACAACTACATGACCAAGAGCATTGCAAGTAATTCATTTCCAAGAGCAACAGTCACTGTTGAGATCCCAAAGCTTGGCTTTGGAAGAGAGTAAATTTTGGGGCATAGTAAAATTCAATGCAATACCTGTTCAATCCAGGAAGATCGCATTCAAGACTTCTGCTACCTGTTCTTTCCTAGCAGAATTTCTTAATCTAAGCAATAAATTTATTGAATCTAGCTGAAAAATCTTCAACTTCTGACATACAAAACATTCACTAATTCGGTCAAGGCGTTTACACAAAGAATAAAGATTTTTTGCTAACTCGCCTCACCTCGTAATTGGCTTGACTCTTTTCGATTCATGTCTGTATCATTGGGTCTATTGGTAGCACAATAACAACGTGGTGAAACCAGGCTTTCAGTATAGACTGCTGGGAAAAACCAATTCCATTTTTTCTGTGAAGCAAAAGTTTTTGATGTATTTTCTTCTAGATCATACCAGACTAATTCCCTTCCATCATAATCCATTACAACTTTACCCGTTTTTGTATAGTACAACGCTTCCTCCTAGTATTTGAAACATCCATGCAACATTGTTTTTCGGTAATGAAAAGCTAAGGCATAAAAGAGTCTTTGGTTGAGAATTACTTAAGGCATATCTTGCTACGAGAAGTTGACGCCATTGTACTTTGCAACGAGCAAAATTGTTCTGATTGATGGACGATGTTTATTTCTATAAAACCGCAGTGATGGCAAATACCAGAAGGTAAACTATTTTGGAGAAATATTTTGAAGTGTGTTTTCCTTTTAGACTTGTTTGCCTTAATTTCAAATACATTCATTAAAAAAGTACAAATTTAGCACTTCTTCAATATATGGAGACAAAGAAATTTAAAATCATTTTTGCTGCAAGCATGGGCATTAGTATTTGGGTAAAGATTGTTTCTCTGTCATGCCACTACTGATATATCCTTATTAAAAGTACAAAAAATTTCGTCTCAGCCCTTAAAAAGCCTTGCAATAGCGTTGGGATTGTGATGCAAATTCCTTTCACAATTCTCATCTGGTAAATGTAGTTCATTTAACTCGATGCAGTGACTTAGAATAAGTCTAGTTGTCTTAAAAAAATTTTATCATCTCCCGAAATTTTGATCTTCCTCCAATTTTACCCATTTTAGTTTTGTTTGTTGTAGTTGTTTCGAATAAAATGATTATCTTATTATCATCATCATCATCAATATAGCACCGTTTTCTTTCATTTCTCCCTTTTACAATTTGAAGCCTAACTAGTGCAATTGCTCAAGCCTCTCTTCTCTACTTTCCAGTCATCATAGCCTCTTTTTTTTTTTGAAAGTTGAAATAAAATTTTATGGAAGGAAAAATTAAAGCCAGGCAACAAAATCTGAGTTCCTATGTACTCCAGATTTAGCTAAATGATCAACCAAGTAGTAAGCCTCTCTAAACACACTAAACACACGGACAAAAGAAATCACGCCAAGATAAAAAATGAAGTTTCACATCTTATTGTTCAGATTGATGTATCTTCCAAGGACTTTTGTCAAATTCTTGTAGCCATGAGAGAACAACATGAGAATCGCTCTCTATAATAAAAGGAGGCAAATGATTCAAACCTGCGTTGGAGACGATACTCAAAGCATCAATGATAGTAAGAAGCTCCGCCAAATTGGAATCCACAGCCTCGATATTCTTAGGGAAGATGAGCTTAATATTACCATCATAATCACCAATAACCCACGTATACCTGCACTCGGTTCGGTTTCCGAAGAAAGGAACCATCCATATTGATTTTCCAGGCATCATAGCTTAGTTTATCTGGTGAAGAGTTTAGTGCTTTTCCTAGTGAGAAATTTCAATGCATTTCCATCTTATGCACTTCCATTATCCAATATTAATAGCATCATTTTGACTTTACAATCACATTTACCTACACTAGAATGATGCCTGCACGATGCCGCGAGGATATGATGGAAAAGAGGGGCAGATAGGTGAGTAAAAGATGGAAAACGATGGAAGATGTATTAAGGCAAACATATGAATGATAGACTATAAAAATTAAAAGGATTTTAAAAGGACTTATCAAAGTAGAAAAATATCATGATGCAATAGAATTGTGAATTCATTCTAGTACAAACAAAGAATTAAGGATGAGATCTACAACAGTAAATGGTGACTTCAAATACCAATGGCTGCATCATGAGGAATGATTAAGGATGGTTAATTTATTACTGTAGTTAAATTTTACAAATATATGAAAAGGGATGATAATTAAAAATACATCTTTGCATCAAATAGAAAGCATGTGTAGCATTAAGATCTTAATATATGTCCCATTGGGCATAAACTTAAATCTAATACTGGTAGCATTATCGTTTCACAAATGGAAATTGTGGCAGCATATAAAAGGTGGAAAGTGCTTACAAAAGAGATACATATTTGTGTTAAATGGAAGCATGTGCTGTATTAATATGTTAATATATGTTTTATTGAATGGAAGGTGAAATCTAATACAAACAATATCAAAGTTCAATAATAATGGAAATTGTTGCAGGATATAAACAGCTATGAAGATGAACCTAGTAAAAATGTTCATCATATATAACAGAGAAGAAATCGAACATATTCATCGTATCAGAGAAGATCAATTCAAAAAGCATGTGTGAC
This sequence comes from Heritiera littoralis, assembly GCA_031772115.1. Lineage (NCBI taxonomy): Eukaryota > Viridiplantae > Streptophyta > Magnoliopsida > Malvales > Malvaceae > Heritiera > Heritiera littoralis. The sequence continues at coordinate 1,247,617 of JAPDPK010000139.1, read as the reverse complement.
TTGAGTGCTTTGTACCTGTGGAAATTTTTGTGAAGATGGCTATAATAGAATCAATCAAAAAAAAGAATGAGTCGAAGAAGTAAATCACAAAAATTTTCCAATAATAGAATCAATCAAAAAAGAGGTAACAATCTATCTCTAAACATAGTAGATTTATCAACAAAATAAATTATCTGAAGTTAAAGGAATGCAATGAAAGAAACAACTAATTGATATATCAAAAATAGATGTAATCAGAAAATAGGATAAATTAAATATGATTTACATGACTCCTCACTTTTAAGGAACTAAAATACACTATCATTTTTTCCTTTTTCCTTTTCTTTACCACTTGCATTCCATTTTAATAGCCTTTCCTCCCCTTTTCTCTATCTATTATCTAGAATTTTATTCCATCCTAGTTATCTTGTCATCATTCAAAAATCTTTCCCAACAATCCCCTGAACTCAATTAATTTATCCAAATTTTCTTTCATTTATTTTAACAAATGTATAAAGCAAGAAAAGATTAAGCTAACAATTATCCGTGATTGAAGAAAGAAAATAGTTTTAAACCAAGATTAAACAATCAACATAATGCAATGTAACATAACAAACCTAAAAGCTCATAAAGGTTAGAAAGTATAAGGAAGCATACATGCATGGATTTTTTTTTTGTTCAACATCAAAGAAAGTAACAAACATAAAGGGACTTGTACTGACAAACATGCCATACATGCAAAATAAATTCAAAATAAAAACAAAAGAGGGAATAATAGAGAATTAATCACCTTTCGATTAAGCTCCAAGCAAGCATAATGGGATATGTGTCTCACAATCTCAAGATCAGACAAAGCAAACTAAAATAAAAGAAAGACTGGAAATAACCTGGGCAAAAAAAGAAGGACCTGCTTGGAATCAAAGTGCGCACACTGCGGCTCTATGAATAAAGCAAAACTAAAAAACTATAACAACAATCAATATAAAGAACCATAATAAAACAACAGAGCAGTTTTTACTTAAGATTAACTTCTAAGCTTCAAACAATATAACATGACAAATCAAAGAATTCTAAAATCAGAAAACAAAGAGAAAGGACACAACACAATAAATGCAGCAGGTGAAGATTCTTTCCCAATTGCATTTCATTTTAATACCCCTTTTTTCCCATATCCACCAACAACTTCCAATTTCATTGCACCTTAGTTGCCTCCTCAACTTTCCCTAAACACTTCTCAACAATCCCTCAAGATTGAGTGAATTTATCAAAATTATTATTTATTTATTTAATAAATAACAAATAAGAGATTATCAAACCATTCTAAATCATGGAAAAGAGAAAATGGTCTTAACCCAAGATCAAACAATGGAAAAACAAACTTGCTAGCTACAACATAATATAACAAATCTAAGAGCTAAGAGAATAACAAAAGGAAAAGGAAGCACACAAAATGCCATAGTGAGGAAGTGAAAAGGGATTACAAATCAAAATTCTAGGAAATAATCCAAGAGTACATTGAAAATGATAATCATGCAAATTTGTCCCAAACACCTTGAGACATGCTTAAATATTTAATTCCTGTAAGCTAGGCTTTAGGCTAAACCTTGAGCTAGCCAACCCTGATTATACTGGGGTGATGATCATATTCCGAAATAATACTTACACAATATTTGGATAAACATTAGAAAAGGAAACGAATGGAAAGGAAAGGAATGTAAACTAGAGGAAAGGAAAGGAAAGGGTACATGTACTCTTTAAAGGGTATATGTACTCTTTGTTTGGATAGCTAAAATTAATAAAGGAAATGAAAGTTATCTTAACAACCCTTGTTTGGTTAAACAATGGAAAGGAAAGGAAAGGAAAAAATTCATTATAATGCTTTTTTCTAATTATAACCTCTTTTGTTTTAAATTTTATAATATAATAAGGTTAAATTTGATATTCTGCATGTTAAAAATTTTTTTCAAGTTTTCGTTCCTTCCTGTTTACCCCAAATTGAGGTTTTAAAAAAACTAAGTAAATCAAAAGAAAGCAAGGGGTGCTCACTCTCCCTTTCTTTCCTTTCCCTAGCTAAAAAATTTTTCCCAACAAAGAAAAAGTTTACAGCCTCGTTTGTTTTACTTAGCTTTCCTTTCCTTTCCCTTCCTCACCCCAATCCAAACATAAGGTTAGAATTTGGTTCAAATAGGCTGTGAATAAATATTTCATGACCTTTGTTTATATCCTTTTTTGTTAAAAATGTATGGTTTTGCATAGACATATTCTAACTCAACGAAGTATGCTTTTTTTTCCACTTCATAAGTGTGTTGGATTTACAATGCACGGTAGTTAATTTGTTAAGTTGGAAATGCTGTTCAATGTGATTAGTTTAATTGTTAGATTAGATTGGATTTGACACCTTACATAGTTTAGATTCCATGGATAATTTAGGTGGAGGAACCAACTAACATGTTGGTTCTTGTGTTTTTTGCTTTCTTGAATCAGTAATACCTAACTATGTATAGTTTTTAGAACATTATTTGGAGATTTTTACCTTGCCATGATTAAAAGAAATTGATGAAGTTGGGTTTGTTATTTGGGTATTTGTTTTTTATAAAAATTCAAGAAGCTAACAAAAAAGGAAATAAGTGATAATTAACCGCATTGTACTTTAGCTCCAATCAACCATAATAGTAAAGGTTAACCACAATCTTGAGAACAAACAAAGCAAGCAAATACAAAATAAAAGGTAGAGATTACCTGGAAAAATGAGGAGGTCCTCTTGAAACCAAATTGTCCACTACCCATAATGAGGATGCTGGGAAAACCCAAATTGTACACCAAATTGTACACTACCCATCCGAATTTAGATTAATCCGAACCCGAATTGATCCGAACTTAAATTGACCCGAACCCGAATTGATCCGAACCTAAATTGACTCGAATCCAAATTTACTCAAACCTGAAAAGATTCAAACTTAAATTTAATATTATCAATAAAAATTTAAATGTTAAAATTAAATAAAGTATTTTAATATAGTAAAAATATAATTTTTTCAATAATATGAGTGTTATATATTTTTTTAATCTAGTTAAATTTAAATATTCACTTTTATATTGCATTTATTTGAACCTAATGTATAATTATTTAATGGCTAATTTATAATAGAGTACAGAAGCTATATCATTTACACTAATGTCTCCAATTATTCTATAAAAAATCAAAATAAATTAAAGAAATATATAGTACTATTTTATAATATTTAGTGGGGATTATTAAATCACTTTATTCAAAAGTTATTAATTATTGTAGATAATAAAAAAATGAAAAAAATGTAATTAATTTATGAATATTGGTAAATATATTATAGAGAAAACTATTATACAGATTATTAAATATTTTGATTATTTCAATCCCAATTGTATTCTAGGTCATGTAAGAAGAAAATTTTATTTTCATGAGTTTTGTAATTCTTAGAAATACGGTTTTAATTGATTTTCATACCAGATAAATCACATCAAGATGACTAAAGCTTAATCCAATAAATCTATCCAATCGACCCGAATCCAAATCTAACCAACCAGAATCCAAATCCGACCAACCCGAATTGACTAAAAAATTCAACAATCCAAACCCGACCTTATTCGAACCCGAAATGATTCAAACTCGAAATAGACTAATTTTTGCTTGATCCGAATCCGATCTTATTCGAACTCGAAATGATCCAAACTCGAAATAGTCCAAATTTTTCTTGACTCAAATCCGACCTTTTTCGAACCCGAAATGATGCGAATTCGAAATAATCTAATTTTTTTTTAACCCAAAATAATTCAATCTAAACTGATCCAATTTAAATTCAATCCGATCCGATCATTTATCACATCTAACCACCACTAGAACTCGGGAAGCTTGAGGTTTCCCGTGGGTTTTTTTTATCCGGGCGAAATAACCGATGCTAGAAATGGATAAAACTTGAGAAGGATGAGTAAAAGAAAAAAAAATTATGAAGAGAGCAAAATGATGTGTCTTGCATAGAGCCCAACGAAATAAGGTTGAAAGAAGAAACAAAGAAGAAAGCTGCACATTCACCAAAGATTTAATTTGATTTGACAAATGAATAGTCCCACAACGGGAGAAAATCGGCAGAAAATCCGAGATGAGTTAATTTAAAGCCTGAAAAAATGCCCCAGGTAAGGCACGAAATGACACTTTTATGCATCAAATACCAGCACACCGACAAAGCAATCCAAAAACAAAGGCTAAAGTAAAAGAACAGAAGGGTAAACGAAAATTCAACAAAAACCAAGCGGGCCCCACCTTAATAACATCCTCAGTTAAACCGTCAAATCAAGAAGCAGTAAAGGCAGACCTGCCAGAAGTGTAACACAGAAGGAACAGTAAAAACTGACGTCGCTTCACCCGGAGTTGAAACATGAGTAACACTAAAAACAGAGGTGAGGAACAGTAAATCGCCGACGTGGCTCCATGAAGTTGCAAGAAATGCACGGGTCTTGAGTGAAACAGAGATGAGGCAAAGCAACGTGTTCACCAGGAAAAAGAGCATCGTGGCCTCATGAGAGGGCGAGAAATCCATGCGCTCTAATATAATAGATTCTTAACTCCTTGCCATTTTATTACATTTTAAAAGGTTTATGCGTAGACTTCACATTCACTTGTACCTACATATGAACTCCCCTGGAAGGGGCTAGATCTGACTGGTTGTTTCTTTGGTAGTGATCCTATTCAAATATATTAAAGTTACCTCCTAATTGTGGTTAACCATACAATAATCGGCCAAATTTGGCTTTTGGTTTATCATTTAATTGTATACTTTTGATTTTTTTTGCCTTCACGTTAAACCCCCTTGGTTATGCTAAATGTTTGCGCTATTTTTATACTTGCAAAATTCTTACCCGCTTCATTAGTTAGGCAGGGTGAGTTGATAGATCAATAGAACTAAATGTGTATACAATGACAAGTAATATAGAATCAACTGAAAATTGTAATGTATATACAAAATTGGCCAACGGACCCTGTTTCTGCCTTTTGCCCACGAAGTAGCATTTCTACCTGATATAGCAGTGCAATGCAATATCTACTTTCCAAGAATCAGCATCCAACTTCACAACCTTCACAATGGCCAAGAATTCAGCTAGACCAAATATATCAGAATCCAGGTCGCGATGGCATATGTTGCTTCATAGAATTGAAGGCCGTAGGATTGCAGATAGTTTCAGTTGGGTGGAGACTAGGGGCAGCTAATGAAAGCTTTGAATTTTGGTGCTGTCCAAGTCAAAGCATAGAAAGCATTAAAGAATAGTTTTCTTTGTGGAGAAAACAGTTCCTGCATTTGAGACAACAAAATAGTGAAATCAGCTGCCAATCCTAAACTTAAACACAAGAAATGATAATCTTTGGCTCTTAACAGTAGTTTTATATGCATCAAATGTTAAGAATGAACTTTTTTATTCCCTTTTTCTCTTTCAAAATTTCTTTTCTAGCATGGGATTTCTTTTCTTTTCCCTGTAAAGTACTTTTCTAATTAATACTTACATTCCTAGGGCTACATGGGGACATTTGTAGGAGAAAGTCTTTAAGACAAAGTCTTTATATATGCATGCATAGTCACTTTGTCCAATGTGGCTTTCATCGACCCCAAGTCTTCAAATACCTTCTAACCTGCACCAAACTTCTAAACATAAGTCCTGAGCTAAAACTTTATAGGCTGAATTGCAGAAGGTTTGACAACTTTCATGGCATACATACAGAGCATCAAGTTGACAACCAAAAAAAAACCTACCTAAAAACAGACCAGTGATCGAAACGTAACATGACTTCAATTTTTTCATGTATAATCTCTGCAACTTCATAATTTCCTTTAAGAACAAGAACTTCCATTCCCTACAAGAACACAATATGTTCCAAATGATATTATTAGCATCTTTTTGTTTGAAAACTTGGGTTGATAAGTTCACTTGGAAGGGTTCTTATTCAAACGTTCAGACTCCAAACTAATGCTTACCTTGAATGCAGTTCGTTCTAGCAAGAGGATTGGGTTGCCAAGATGCCAACAAGTTTGGTCCCTGCAACTAAATGTAAAAAAAAGGGAACTTTAGGCATATATGAAGATATTATTGTTTCTCTAAGAAAAAAAAAGAGGTTCAGTTTTATGAGTTCTATAGCTTCATTTATTAATTATAGATTAGTGGCTATATTAGAACAGTAGGCATATCTAGTTCTAATCCCGTTTTCTATTAGATAGAGAATTAGTTAGTGAAAGGATTCACTTGAAATCCAAAGAAGTGAGTATACATAAGTTCATCATCCAAACAACCAAGATGCTTTGGTGCCTCTTGCCATTTTTCTGGACAAAGCAGTGACCATTGATACCTGATATGAATTTTCAATTACCTTCCTTGGGTGGTTTCCACTTTCAAATTTGAATCATTATCACACTTGTGCAACAACTTGAAGCTGGAGGCCCTAGTATCTTCTCTAATCCTTGGCCTGAAAATTCAAATGATGAAGTTACTCCATTTTATTAGAAACAATCATGTCTTTTATATGCATATACTCAATCTGGCAGAAATATAGCTTTTACCATTTTCTTTTCTATAGCTAAAATTAAATCAATCAATCGAGTCAACTTAATAATTTAGGAATGCCTTTCTTTTATTTCAGATCATCAGAAACACTTGCTCCATTCATTATTTTCTTTTGATATAGCACTATAACTAAAAACAAAGATTTGTCTTTGTCTATGTGGGAGTGCAAAAGCAGAGAAATAAAGGATGATATTGGATTAAAGTTGAAGAAAATATCATAAGGAACTTAGTTATAAAAGGTTTTAGGAAAATTCATCAACTAGGAAACAGAGGTGCAGACTTGGATCTCTGTTATGAAATAAGCCATTTCAACTGAGAACGGCAACAACCAAAAATGGTTTTGCTTCAAAGAATAATACCTGTACCAGGAATCTTAAGAAGGTTTCACAATCATATCTCTTTTCATCTCCATCTCCATCCTGATCACAGATTCAATATCAACAGACATTTCATCCTCATACCCAACTCATCTCCATTTACTCTTTTTTTTGCCTTAACTATTACTTCTCTGTTCATGGTTTTCCATTGAATTCTTAACAAAAAATTTAATCTTTTTCGCCATAGTTCATCAAATCAATAGGTTTTAAGGACAAAAAATGCTATCAAGTTATTTTGGAATTGTTGAGCTTGATACCTGGAAAAGGAGGTCTTTTTTCTTTTCAACATTTTGCTACATTGATGCAAGCTTGTATGCAACTAATAAAAAATATAGCAGTTTAGTCTGAGGTTGGTCGATCAAGATTATAGTGTTGGCACATGTAAGTTCCGGTTGTAATAGGCTTAGGAATTTTTCCACATGAAATGGTTTGTATCAGATTCTACAGAATCATGGATAATGAAATGCATAAAAGATAACAAGTGCTTAAATAATATTATGTTACAAGAACAAAATATGACATCATAAGGAACCATACACGTACATATATATGTAAGAAGACATAAAAAAAAAAAAAGAATGACAGCACATTAAACTGTTTAATTACAATCATTTAGCAGATGAAGGCAACTGATTTGATTTACTAGTGTCTTTACAAACAATGAAACTTATATCCTGAATGAATTTTAATCCTAGATTTATACTTCAACTCGAGTTACTAAATTTGCTTAATTCCTCAAAATTCAAGTTTAATTATAGTTTGATGGTTTGATTTCCTCTTAGCCTATACAAGGCACTTACTTGGAAATAGATTTCCATTTGTAAAATGAAGTTAAGAAAATCAAAGAACATCCTATTTTTAGCATCTTTTGTTTTTAGTTTTAAAAGGACTGCCAAGTTTCAATGGCACAAGACATCAAATTTAATTTCAAAGAATCATTTAAGTCAAATATCTGTTATTACAAATAACTTATCCATCATACCCAGAAAAAGATGTATTTGATTAAGCAATCAACTACAACTCAAAGAAAGAAACCTAATCCAACATTTAGCTAGTCAATCAACAAGACATAATAGACAAAGCAATAAAAACACTTGAGTTACTAAGTTATCTAGAATGCTTACCAAATGACTTGAATTTTGATGGATTCACCTAGATCTTCTCCAATTTTGATTCTGATTCCATGTAAAACTATCAAACCATTTGTTTCCCAACTCAATCAGCACCGCATATCCAACACATAAGCCAATGACTTATCCACATCCATACCTCATCCACACAATTTTTCAATCAGATAAACCGTCTACCCATGAATCTACATCTTCCTTAGGAGGTGGCATTCCAAGACCAACTTCATTGCATTTCCTTCTCAAAGGCAGCCCACATGGTCTTGGGTTCCTTGTGTAAGAATCATTTGAAAATGTATCAATTTGGTAGCTTTATGGTATGTTTCCCTCAAGTTGGTTTTATGAGAGATTCAGTACTTAAAGAAAAGTTAGGTTCGTTAGCTGTAGAGAAATCTTTCCAAAGAGTCCGTAATGCAAGAAGTCCAAGAACTCAAGATAATTAAGGTTCCTTAATGCTAAAGGAATTGGGCCAAGAAATACCGTTTGTATTTCTTCTACTATATATTTTCCCATAAAAATTATTATTAGAAAGGTAAGACAAACAAAGATGGCTCTGCTCCTGAAAAAAAGACAAAGAAAACCCCAGTTAGTTAATCTAAAAAGAAAGCAAATATCTCTCTCTTCATGCTTGTTTGTCCTTGTTATTTTTTTGAATATGGTAGTAGTATTAATAAAGAAAAGGAAAACCAATTTGAATTGTAAACCATGATTTATTTCATTGAAAAAGAAATGGCTGCTTGAAAAGCAGAACAATCAGTTAACAACACTTAAGTAAGTGTAAACTGTTATAAAATTTGGCTTTCTTATAAGAAATCAAAACAAATACATTTGACTATAATCATGTATTTGCAAATTGCATTTAGAATGTACAAATGGATCAAGGATAAATATCAAGATGCTTCTTTGGCATGCCATGTGTTGAATGCAGATCCAACTTAAAACTTATTCTCCTAAACACACCCCCCCCCCCCCCCCCCCCCACAAAAAAAAAAGGTGTGGTGCAGAAATAGCAAGATGATTCTTTCACATGCCATGTATTGAATGAAGTCATCCTTTAAAGAAATTGAAACAACACATTCCTCTCAAGACTTTTCTAGTAGCTAAGGCATGTTGATATGGAATAAATTTTTTGCATTAAAAAGGAATAGATAATCATGTTAGAAGACTACTCACTGGATACATGCTCTCATTGATAAGAAAATCTTCAAGTTCATGGACATTTGTGATGTCTAACTCCAACATTAGTTGATCACATAGTAGTACCTGGAGAAAATATTTAAAAATTAATATTTAATGAAGATAAATGAACTAGAAGCAAACTAACATGAAAAACCTATAGAATAATCATCATACAATGAGTCTCCACAAACTATATGCATATATCCTTTTTCATTAGAAAGCAAAACAAAAAGAATTCAATAACAGGTTAAATTTTTTTCAAGAGAATCTAAAGAATTTGTTCCATAAATACTTATCTAAATGACAGAGATCTAAAAGTGCCATGCTTGATGAATATCAAAATGCATTATAACCACCACAAAGGAACTAGACTAAAAAATAGCATATTTAGATGCGCAAATTCCTCATAACTCAAAGAGAATACCTTATTTGTCTCAGCAAGTGTAACGACAATACAGTGCTTTGGCTTGAGAAGTAGATCAGGGACCAATTGAGGAAGACTCCCACTATTACCTAAAGAAATAGTTTAAATAGCCAAAGTCAGGCATTATGATGTGCAGAAGAAAATCAGAAGATGACTAATAAATGTATCAACTAGTTTAATTAAGTAAAGAGTATTTTGCTGCCTACTGTGCCTAGAATAATAAACTTCATCCATAAAACACTATCAAAAGAAGATTAGGAGTGAGCAAGGAAGAAAATATGGAACAATGACAAATCATTAAGCTAGAAAATATAGTAGCAACACATATTTACTACTAACTTTCTTCCAAATTCTCAAATAGAAAACTTATGGTGTGGGAAGGAAACAAATGGATTGAACACATTACAAACTTCTAACCAATCAATATAACACAGGTTTTCCGGCTTATTCTTGTAATCGCTCCATGTGCCATGTGTAAACAATCAAAGCGCCTCTAGGTGCACAGAGTTTTCAGTTCCTTCAAGCTGCAAAGGTACATTGATTTGACATAAAGTTATCCTGGCCTCAAATCCCTTTCAGTAGCAAATTGGACATTCTATAACAAATACTGGAAACTTTAATAAGCCAAGGAAAATAAAATAAATGAAAAGCAAAAAACTTTAAAAGTAAAGAAAAGCAGACTCATACCTCAAAACATCTTTAAAATTTCTCTATTATCTAGTTCCAACTTCCAAATATATATCTCTTTCTCTCACTTGTTCGACATTAAAATAAAGCAGAAAAGTATCGAAGAAACAGTTGCAGAGATTTCATTTTGCAGATTAGCCATATATGCTTGGCATAAAAAATTATTATAAGCTCAAAGAGGAAGCAAACATTGGTCTATCAATTCACAACATTTTTATAGAGTGAAATGAGTTCTTTCTGGACTTGAAGCCAATTATAATGTAAGTATCTATAACCTGTTTTGATTTTATCTCCAAACTTCTACAATTGAACCCTGCACCTTCATTCATGTCACTATGAACATCTGTAACTAACTCAAACAAGAAGCTTATAACCATTTAATAAGACTCATTACCTTGATTAGGAAATTAAACGTTTGTGATTTAAAAGGCTAGTGAGTATTACATAAGAAAAGGGCTAGCAAAGAAATATACCACCCACATAAACTCTGAATAAGGACTTAAAATGTGACCCTTTTTTCTGGCTGACCAGTACATACCACATAAATAATGGATTCAAGTTCTGCCCTCTATAATGGCAGAGCTTCAAAGAAGGGTTCTCAAGGCAGAAGCAACTTTGAGGCAAAAAGAACAGAAAAGTTCCACATTACAGAGCAATTACAATAGTATGTGTCAAGGGGGTTAACCTGAACCAAATTATATTTAAAAAGAAAAAAGAAAAAATTGAAACAATCAAACCTTTTGTAGTTATGATTTTTTTTTAATTATAAATAGAATTTCGGTTTCTTAATACTGAGATAAATGTTTTGTAGTTAATTGATATGAAGACATTACAAACTTAAAATCAAACCTAAAATCACACACAATGCTTTGAACTTAAAATCAAACTGATTCAAATTTGTTAAACAAACCCTAAAACCCCTTACCTAGAAATTCTGCAACAAATGTTGAAGAATAGCCTTGTTTGGGCTGTCATTGGAGCACTCTGCAGCGAAAACCCAGTCACGATGGGAAGAAACAACTCCAATGGTGATAGACCTACGGCCTGCAGTAGGAAGAAGTGCGAGAGAAAATGAAAATGTTCAAAATGAAGAGGAGAGTATTCGTGAAGACCTGCAGCAAACTTGGAAAACCCAACAATCGTTAGGTTTTTATGCTGGTCTTTCAAAAATACATTAACCATTCCATTAGGTTTTTTTGCCTTTAGCCCACTGACTCCTTAGCTTAGCTCACAGGATTCGCCGTCCCAAATCTTCTCTTAAAAAAATTAAAAATAAAAATAAAATAAAAATGGCACTAAGTATTGTAATAAAACCGGAAAAGAGTTTCTTTTGACATGCATTCTTCATATATAATGTTTGCAAATTCATAATTCCCTACATGAACACAATACATTCTGCTTGATATTAGCTTCCTTTTGATTGAAAGTTTGTGTTAACAAGTTAACTTGCTGGGGATCCCATTCAGAAATATTTGCACTCCATATAGATGTTTACATCAACTGTAATTCATTCAAAGAAGGAGATTGGGTGCCAAGATGCCTTCGATTTTAGTCCCTACAAGTAAAACTTAATCAGATATTTGAGGAAAAATGCGGAAAATTGAACATCTAAATCAATTGTATGTAGGCAAACAAATAGAACTTTTTAGATAGACCAAACATAAAACAACTGGAAATATACAACAATTAACAACAAAACATTTGGGTTATCAAGTATTCCAAAATGCTTACCCGCTGACTTTGAAAAATGAATTCTAATGGAATCATCTCGATCTTCTGCGATTCCATTTGCGATTCCTTAAGTAACTTTGAAGCCATTTGTTTCCCATCTCATCTAGCACTGTATATCCAATGGATAATCCAATCACCAATCCACTTCCATACCCAATTAATACGATTTTCCAAACAGATATACCATCTACCCGTGAATCTACATCTTCCTCTGTAGAGGGCATTGGAACATCAGCTTCATCGCATTTCTTTGTCAAAGGTGGCCCGCATAATCTTGGGTTCCCTTCATAGGAATCATTTGAAAATGTACCGAATTGATTGCTTTGTGGTATGCTCCCTTCAAGTTGGTTGTAAGATAGGTTTAGTGCAGCAATAAAAGATAAACCAACAAGTTGCGGAGGAATCTCCCCTGAGAGTTTGTTCTGAGAGAGATCCAGAGACTCAAGCTCTTTTAGGTTGCTCAGTGCTATTGGAATTTGTCCAGAGAAGCTATTTCGGGATAAGTTTAACACTTTAAGTGATGTGAGATTTCGTATTTGTTCAGGTATGATCCCATCAAAATTATTATTGGAAAGATCAAGACAAGTATAAGTGGTTAAAATCTTTTCTAAAACCATCTCCAATCCTTTGTTGAAAATTTTCACTGTATCTTGATAATAACTATCTCCAATATATTTTGGATCAGCCTTTTTTTCATCACTCATCACAGTCATTGCCCTCAAACATAGAAAAAATTTGCCAGATAGTTTACCTGAAAAATCATTGGAAGCAAGGTCCAGTATACGTAACATTGGGAAAGCATTTCCATCCCCAAAAAATTTAATGGAACCATAAAATTTATTTTCTTTAAGGACAAGGACCTTCAGAGAAGGCAATTTCACCAACCAAACAGGAAATGTGTCATGTATCATATTTTTTCCAAGGTCCAAAACTTCTAGCTTTTTGCAATTAGCTAATGACTTCGGCAACTTTCCTTCCAATTTATTCCCAGCCATTTTGAGCGACCTTAGGGGGGGGTTGAGAGGCTTGAAAGAATTCAACTAGTAATTGACCTGAAAAATTATTGAAAGTAATGTCTAATACATCCAAAGAAGGAAAATTATTTTTCCCAAATTTAATTGGACCATAAAACCTATTTGATTGTAATATAAGAACGATCAAATAAGGCAAATTTCCCAACCATAAAGGGAATGTGTCATATAGAGTATTATTTCCAAGGTTTAAAACTTCGAGCATTGTGCAATTGGCTAATGACCTTGGCAACTTTCCAACCAATTTATTCTTACTGAGTTGAAGCCTGTATAATTGGGTTGCTTTTGCAAACTCTGGTATGCTGCCATTGAAATTATTTTCTTGTAGATCCAAAGAAGATAGAGTACTGATATCGCCCAAACAACTTGAGATTGGCCCACCTAATTTGTTATAAGATGCATTAAAACTTTGAAGTTGGCTCAAATTGCAAATAGGTCTTGATAAAGAGCCTTGTGAAGAATTTAGAGACTGGTTTGGTGAAAATTCGTCCAAAGACGAGAGAGAATTGTTAGAAAGATCTAGATAAAGCAAAGTTTTCTTCCATATCCAATTTGGCACTGCACCACTTATTTTGTTATTTGACAGATAAAGACTTCTTAAATTCTCTTGACTCTTTAGAAACTCTGGAAAAATACTTAAATTGCAGGATTGCAAACGCAACACTTTAAGCATTGGGAAGGAGGAGTTTGCATCACCAAAGGGAAACTGTTTTGGAAAATCATGGATTTGGTTGTCAGAGAGATCTAGAGAAACCAACTTGTCTTGTGCTTTTATGAATTCTGGAAATTTAGTAAGTTTGCAAGATCTTAGGCTTAGAGACTCTAATTGGGGAAAAGGAAGGCTTTTGTTGTAGCTTCCAATTGACAAGCTTGTGTTGGATAGGTCCAAATGCCTTAAGTTAGAGAACATGTCAAGCCTTAAGTTCTTGAGTTCAATAAGTTTGCATGATCTTAGGCTTAGAGACTCTAATTGGGGAAAAGGAAGGCTTTTGTTATAGCTTCCAATTGACAAGCTTGTGTTGGATAGGTCCAAATGCCTTAAGTTCTTGAGTTTAGAGAACATGTCAAGCTTCAGAGAATCAAAGTAACTGTCATCAAGATAAAGGCTTTCAAGCCTTGGAAGTTGAAGGATTGACTTAGGGATGGATCCTCTTAAATAATTATAGCCTAAATCCAAATCTTTGACCAATGAAGAAGATGCATTTGAGAACTCCTCAATTTCACCAACTAATTGATTTCCAGAAAGATACAAGGTTTGTAATGATGGGAGAGTAAATAATGAAGAAAAAATCGGGCCAGAAAGCCGGTTCTCAAACAAATATAGATGTGTAAGATTTGGAACTCCAGATCTATGAAATGCAGGGATTAAACCACTAAAATTGTTATCGCCTAGATTCAATTGCACAAGGTTAGTAAGATTTGCAATTGATGATGGAATCTCTCCATAGAATTGGCAAGAAGAGAGATCTAAATTTGTCAAGAACTTGAGATTACCAATTGATTCTGGTAATTTTCCAGTGAAATTTGTATAAGAAATTGTTAAGATCTGCAAAGCATTGTTTAATGGAAATTCTGGCAATTGACCACCAAGATCGTAATTGCTTGAAATGTCAATGCTTTGGATTTTTGGTAATAAGAAAATTTCTGTTGGAAAATGCCCACTCAAATCGCAATTAACTAAACTGAGAGAAACCAAGCGAGAAGAAATTTCCAAGAAATTGGAAGGCAAGTGAGAGATCGAATTCCTATTAAGGAAGAGTTTGGAAAGAAAAGGAAGTCTTGAAAGTGAAGCAAAAAATGGACCTGTCAAACTCAAACCACAGTTCGACAAACTTAACACATGCAGGTTAGGAAGTACTAAGGATATGGTTTCACACCATTTAGCAATTTGAATTGAAATGTTCACACTATCTAAATAGAGCTCTGTAAGAGTCCTCCAATTCTTGATTGCTGTCTTGAAGTTTGGGTTCTCTAGTTTAAGAGGTTGTTGAAGTTCAGAAGGAAGTGGATAGTAGTAGTAGATGCCATTATATGGATCAAGAATTTGTTGATATCTTAGATAGCAAGAATCTTGATTAGATAGATCAAGAGAGACTAACCTTGTTAAGTATGAAATCTCCACTGGAATTTGGCCATAGAAACATGAGTTTGAAAGGTTGAGATGAGTTAAATTTGGGAGTCTGTCAAACTCAAATTGAAACAGAGTGGTATTAAAATTGTTTCTAGCAAGATTAAGCCGTTGGAGATGATGGAGATTGAAAATAGAGTGAAAGCTGCCAGAGAGATTTTTATAACTGAGATCAAGCCCAATCACATAACCAAGAGGATCACATGCAATTCCTTTCCAAGAGCAACAATCAGAGTTGAGATCCCAAAGCTTAGCTTTAGAAAAGAAAGTAAAATTTGGGGCATAATAAAGATCACGCTCCAATTGCAGCAAAGCAGACCTTTGGTCATCAAGGCATCGGTTTCGGAGATGAGCATGAGAAGGGGAAATAGATAGCACAAGAGATAGGGAGCAGGAGAAGAGAAATAAGAAAGGCAAAAAGAGTGAAAAGAGGATATGAAGATTTTTCATGTTTGGTTTGCTCTACAAAAAAGAAGGGTTGTGTGGAGTTTCAGATTCGATTAACGGTATTTATAGATAAATTCTTGCCAGCTGCCTTCATCTCATGATGTTGATTTAACACGGATAGTTTCAAATGCATTTTTCCAACTACGTATTTGTACAACAAATTATGAGTTTGAGCCTTTTAGTACAACAGTTGAATCGAAAGTCTATTTTTAAATTTAAATTCCAGTAAACTGAAAAAGCAGAGAAAAGTATATGTAGTAGCTCCTCCACGCTTTGGTTACTTTACCTTTGATTAGTCTACCAGTTTTAGCTATTTAATTAATATGCTATCTAGTTTAAACTATTTTTACATGTCCTTGTTTCGGATTTTTTTTTTGTAAAGAAATTATTTAATTTTTTAAATAAGGAAAAATCTAATTTATTTAGCCACGCCTCACGTATATTCTCTAATTATTTAATTAATTACTTACAGCACCCAACCAAGTCTCTTGTACTAGTTTTTGCTGCAGCACGTGGATGATTCAAATATGCTGATATCATAATCATAATAATAAAATGAATAAATTTGTGTAACATGAAATATATAATTTAAAAAAACATATTTTTAATTAGGAGAAAAATTAAAATTAAATAAATTTTGTCTAAAATAAAATTCTCTTGTAGAAAACCATACACTATAACAAACTTAAATTTAATAAATATCTTTTTGAGATAATAGAAGTAAAAATGAGAAAATACATGAATTTGGAATATATCTTTTCGGTTATCAATAATTTTTTAGTTAATTTACTTAGAAAAAAATTGCTTAGTTAATTATATAATATGTGTAGAAAATTATATAACTCAAAATTTAATCATTCATTCAGAAACACCATCATTTAATTATAAAAAAATTATAAAACTTGAAATCTAACGTTCTAGGTACTAATTAAGATATATACATATACACATACATGAAGCCATTAAGAAATTAAACAATGCATTTATATTTGATGTGTTGTTAGTATATAAATCTTATACACTGTCATTGAATTATATTATGACATTTAATTAAATAATAAATTTAAATAATATTTATTCTAAAAGTTTATAATTTATTAACTGTGTAAATTTATACACTGCCGTGCTTGACCTTTTCCAGCATAACAAAAATATGAATAAAAGCAGAGCAAAAGATGAAAGCACGCAGGAAACATCCGGCCAAAGAAAAAGTGAAATTAGTAGTGAAACTCAGATTTTCCACAAATTCAGATTCTCCTGGTCTACTGAAGTGAAGTCAAAGGAAATAATGGGAGACAGCATTAGGAGCTTAGCTTTTCGGTACGTGCTTCACCTTCCCTTCCATTCCATTGACTAAACTTTTTGTTGGATTAGTGAAATTGAGTGCTTATTTTTTTTCCAATAAACTTCACGTTGGATTGGACTCAATTGAGTATTCAACAAGTTCGATTGACTTTGACTGTTACAACGCAATTACACATTATCATTCCATTCTTCCACATTAATAAATTCAAAATTTTTTTTGAAACAATTAATAAATTCAAATTCAAATTATATGTTTAGTCAATTAATTATTTGCGATTTTTTTTTTATTTTAGTTATTTATGTATTTGACTATAATAAGGCTAACAGTTTGCTTTTGTAAATATTTTTTTTTTTGATTTCGTAAATCCCTTTTCCTCTTTCCTTCTCCTTTACTAATTTCCATTTTTGATTTCGCTTTTTCTTTCTTCGTCCAAAAAAAAATGCCACAACAAGCAATTGAATCGCCGTGCCGGCCCGTCCATTTGAGAACCGTAGTTACTAAACATTATGTGCACAAAATGATTGTGGAAAATGAGAAGGGAAGTAAAGGAGGAAACGAGAAACTCAATATAACCTCATTATTTATGAATTCTTCTTAATTTAGTAGACTAATTATTAACACCGAATTTGCTGCCTCCAAAATCCAAATCACAGTGGTGGCTTTATCAGTAAGGAGATGATGAACCATGCAGTGGCCATAACTGGCTTTCAACTGGCTGGCGAAGTTCAGCTCTTACGATCAGAGTCATAGCTGTAGGATTAAAGACAGGTTCAATGGGTTCAGGTGAGGACGTACACTGAATTAGTCCAGCTCTTACTATCCGATCCGAGCCATCTGCATTTCCATCAAAAGATAGACACCAGATGAAAGCGGGCTGGGAACACGCAGCCAACATTGTCAAAGTGCTGAAACTGCGTTTCCGCGTACACATTCATATTTCCCTGGTACAATGAAGTCAACTCAGAGGAAATAATGGCAGACAAGGATAAAAAGGATAGATAGTAGGATTGGATTCGACTGGTCGGTATCCAGTAAAGTTTGATTGACTTTGACAGTTACCACTTACCACGCGTACAGACATTATTAGTTTCAACCTTTATAAAATAAAATGCATACCATCTTAAGATATTTTATTAGTAATACATTAATTTAAAAAAAAGTATTATAAAAATTGAAAAAGATACATGATTTTTGTAATTTTAATCATACATAAAGAAATTTAGAAAAATAATTGATTTTTTTAAAGTTTAATACATATTGTAGTTTATGTGATGGTAATTTTATCTTGATAATGGTGATTTAGTTTTTTAATCTTTATTGATGCTAAATTTAAAAAAATCGAGAAAATTGAAATAAAATTTTGATTTAAAGAGATAATTGATTTATTTTTTATTTAACAATAATATACTTGTTTAAATATTTGAATTATCTACCAAAGGTTCTTACTTTTAGCAAAAAATTCTGACATTTATATATTTATATGAGATTGTAAAGAAATGATTTATTGTGTAAAAGAAAAGAGACATGATTTATAGGGTTATTTAAACTTTTACAAATAAAATTTTAATATTTTGTGTCTAGTGTGAATTGAATTTGGATTTTTAGTTATTTTGCATCAATACCAAAAAAATTTTAAAAATCCAATGTTTTCACTTTTTACTGTTGTTCTCAATACTTTCTTTAAAAGCAACAAAAATAGCTTTTTTTTTAATGGTATATTTTCATTCAAAATTATAATCATAATTAGCAAAAACAATTTATTTTTGTTCTCTAGTTTTGGCCCGTTTTATTTTTTCAACCAGACATGCAATATATATACTTAAAATACATAGTTTTTAGGAGCAAAATTAAAATTAAATAAATTGTCTAAAATAAAATTCCCTTCCAAAAAACTGTACACTATACCAAATTAAAATTTAATAAATATCTTTTTGACATGATAAAAGTAAAAAAGAGAAAAACCATGAATTTTGTAATATGTATATCCTCTCAGTTATTAATAAATGCTTAGTTAATTATATAATATGTGTAGAAAATTACATAACTCAAAATTTAATCATTCAAATGAACGCCATCAATTAATTATTAAAAATTATAAAATTTGAAATCTAATTTTCTAGGCACCAATTAAGAAATATTAATTTATCTTCACATTATACACACACACACAAAGCTATTAAGAAATTAAACAAAGAGTTTATATTTAATGTGATGACAGTGTATAAATCTAATACACTATTATTGAATCATATCGTGACACTTTATTAATTAGTAAATTTAAAATATATTTATATTAATTTTATTTAAAATTTATAAATTAATGAAATGGCATATTATAATAGAGTATAAAATTTATACACTATCATGCTTGACCTTTCCGACATAGCAAAAGTATGAATTAAATAAAATTAGGGTAAAAGATGAAAGAATGCAGGAAACATCCAGCCAAAAAAGGTGAAATTAGTAGTGAACCTGAGAGTTTCCACATATTTAGATGTACCTTGGTATTCTGAAGTCAAGTAAGAGGAAATAATGGGAGACAAGATTATGAGCTCAACTTTTTACCGTTCCAATCACAAAGGATGATTATCACTTTTATTTTGAATAAAACTTTTATGTTAGATTGGACTCAATTGAGCATCCAATAAGTTTGATTGACTTTCACTATTACAAGACATTATCATTAGTTTTGATTTATTGCTCCCATCCTTCCACATTAAAAAGAAAAAAAAAAAGGGAATTTGCTAATGAGCACTCCACTCTCTGAAGTTAATCAATTTTCTATTTGTAATTGAGAGCATAAAGTTTGCATCTTTTGATTCAATGATCGGTTGGTTCATGTATCCCTTACTTTTACATGAAGAGGTAGATTCAAATTTCCCCTCTGTTAGATTAAAATATATATTTGATTCACTCTCAATTAGTGTATACCGTCATTTAAACATATTATGACATCCCATTCTAATAATATTTATTTTTAAATATTCTTCATTTTGATTTTCACTAATTGAACAATACTCGTGAAAAAAAAAAAGAAAAAATTTTGAAAAAGAGTGAAAAATCATGAAAGATAAAAGAAAAAGAAAAATAAAGAATTATTTAGATTGAAAAATTTAGGGTTGGGTGATTTTATAATTGCTCACATTCTATTAATTTTTGTTAACAATGTTAAGTTATTTGGGGTGGGGTGTCCATTTTTAATACTAATGGACTAAAATTGAATTAAGTTCAAACCTTAAAGATTTAGATAGAATTTACCCTAAATATAAATCATCATCATCATCAACATCATCATCCTCCCTATCATGAGAGCCTTTATCCCAAAATATTAGGGTAGGCTCCGTGAATCAATATATGAACTCATGTTAAATCGTTCATATGACAGAAAAACAAGACACTCTTCCTCCATTCTTTAGGTATTTTGTTAGTGCACCAAATCTTGTTAAAAAGATTTATCAACCACCTAACTCCTTCATCTCTAAGGCATTTCCAAATTTCAATTGAAAAGCCATCAGGTCCAATTGCTTTTTCGATCTTCATCCTCTTTAGTGCCTTTGTTACCTCTCTCTCTCTAATTCTGCACATAAAGCATTGATTGAGATCCTCGAGAGGCACCAAGATATTATCCCAATTTTGATTTGTCCATCATTAAATAATTTGTCAAAATAATCACGCCATCTTTCGTTAATGTCATTGTTCTTAATGAGAGTTTTTTAATGCTCACGCCTAGGTCATAACTCCTCCTATCTCTTGTTCATGCCAAGCTGTATATCTTTTTCTCTCCCTCCTTTATGTCTAACTTATCGTAAATCTCTTTCACAACTTTTGCCTTAACTTCTACTACCGTCTTCTTTGCCTCATTTCTAGCTAACTTATTTATGTAAAACTCTCTTCTGTGTTGTTTTTTTTCAAAGCCTTGTAACACTCTTGCTTAGTCTTTATAGTTTCTTTTACTGCTGCTGTCCACCATGTTGCATCTGTGACGCCCCAACGTGCACCCACAGGCCACCACATCAGGCAGGTCACTCAACCTGATTGTCCACTTTGGAGTGCATCTCGAAGGACCATCACTTTGCATGATTTTATCAAGCGCACCTCAAAGGGCCATCGCTCTAATTCATGTCCTAAGGGACACAAACCCTTGACACCATGCAAGTGTCGAACCCTCCTAACCAATTGTCCTAAGACAATTGGTTAGGAGGATTCAACACTTGCTTGAGGTCAAGGGTTTGAATCTCTCTAGAAGCGAATTGAGGTGGTTATTTCCCGATAAAACTGTGCGGAGTGATTGTCTTATGGGTACACTCCAAAGCAGACAATACGGTCGAGTGATCCGCTCGACGCAGTGGCCTGAGAGTGCAGGTCGAGGCATCATAGCATTCTTTCTAGTTGGTGCTCTTCCATTTGATACTCCTATTGTCTCTTTGCCCACCTTTTGAATGCTATTTGCCATCTTATTCCACAGTTCTTTTGGATTCTCTTCTGTTGACTAGTCCTTTTTCTGGATTTAACTATCTCTACATGCTACATGATAATTTTCTTTTAGCTTCCACCATCTAATGCTTTCAATTTCATTTTATTGGTTTCTTCGATGACCTCTATGAGTCCTCATATCTAAGACTACAAGTTTATATTGCGTGGTAACACTCTTACCTTAGATAATCTTACAATCCAAATATCTATGTATATTACTCGTCTTAGTTAAAAAGAAATCTATTTGACTCTCAATCTATTTCTAAAGGTTATAAGATGAGAATCTCTCTTTCTAAACAATGTATTCACTAGAGTAAAGTCTTAGGATAAAGCAAAATCTAGGGTAGTATCTCCACTCTCGTTTTGTACACCATAACTTACCTATATATATATATATATATAT
This sequence comes from Heritiera littoralis, assembly GCA_031772115.1. Lineage (NCBI taxonomy): Eukaryota > Viridiplantae > Streptophyta > Magnoliopsida > Malvales > Malvaceae > Heritiera > Heritiera littoralis. Next base: position 1,225,740 of record JAPDPK010000139.1, on the reverse strand, counting down.
ATATATATATATATATATAAAGCAAGCAACATTTTTTTAAGAAAAATTCTAAATGCAACCTTTTTTTTCTTCACACAATCATTTTACTTGTACAACAATATTTTTCTTCTTCTTTAATGTGGTTGTGTGGAGAAAAAAATGGTTAGATTTAGCAACTCTTTTTTTTTAATTATATCTTGTTATTATTGTGAATAAATAGCTTTATTTTATGAATAGTACAAATGATCAGAGTCTTAAAGTATTTATGAGGACTCTACGTATGTTAATAAGTTGTAACTTATGAAAAATCATTTCAAGATTAAAATTCTTTGAAAATTAAAACAGATAAAAATGCAGTTCATATTATTGCAATATAATTAAGGATAATTATCCAGTACACCGTAAATAGAATTTTTTGACTCCACAAGCGGAGATAAATTATAACACATATCTTATTTTATTTATTTATTAATATTTTTATAGAACATGTTTCATGATCCTAACTTCGCTTGTGGAGTCAAAAAACTCTAGTGACGGTGTATAGGATATTAATCCTATACTTAATTGATAAGTTCAAAAGGATAATTATCTAATATATTGTCTGTGAAGTTTTTTGACTCTATAAGCAGAGTTAAGATAATTACACATGTCTTTTAAAAATATTAAGAAAATAAAAGATAAATAAAATAAGACATGTGTAATTATCTTAACCCCGTTTATGAAGTCAAAAAACTGTACTGATAGTATATAGCATATTAATCTAAGTCAAAATTAAATTATATGTTTAGTTAGTTAAGTATTAATGATTTTTTTTTTAATTTTAGTCACTTAAGTTTTGATTATAAAAAAGCTAATCACTTGTGTAAGTTAATCTTTATTTATTTTTTTATAAGAAGTACAAAAAAGGAAGTGATTGGAATATTGAGTTTAATCTCTTTTGATAAGAGATAATCGTTAAACTAAACTTTAATTGTTTAAATTAATTTTGTTACTATATTCCTTTTTAGATACCGTTTATTTTATTTCCTACTATCTTACCCATAAAAATAACAAAAAGAAAAAGTAATTTTCTCAAAGTTAAGAAATATTAATGGTTTATTTCCAACTCCAAAGCCAAACATGAGATTTAATCATAAATATTTTAAAGCCAGTAAAAGGCATTCGATATTTAATTGAATACAATAGATATTTTTTATGAAATTGGTGAATCCCTATATGCTACAAGACTTGGTCTAAAGTTATGTCCCTAAGAAGTTGAAACTTACCAGCTAAGTAATTCGGACGACAAAAATAGAGAATAAAATTTAGTCCACCTGCAGGCATACTGGACAAAGAAAAGGGTCGTCATCGGGTGCATATTTCTTTCAATCCCATCGTCACGCAACACAACAAACATCTATTAAACTGTTAGAACATATATTCATATTTGATATTTTACAATTCAAATAAAAAATGTCAACAATATTGTTTTTAAAAATAATTTTTGAATTTTATGAAATTAAACTTATATAAACAATATAAATAATCACCCCTTTATGAGTATATTCCAAAATCATTTTCATGATCTTTTATTACATTTTTATATATAAAACCTCGAAATATGATCAATTTTATTAAATAAACTTATATTTTAATACAAAATACACCAAAGTCTAATCAAGTACCGTTAAAATCAAACAGAGACAATAAAAATTGGATGGAGGGAATATAATTAATAAAATTTTAAAGTAAAAAAATTAAAATAAAAAATGATATATATAATTTGAAAATTTTGCATAATTATAATGAACGTTACACTAATATGAAAGAGAGAAAATGATTGTTTTTCCAATATAATAAAACAATCTATGGGATTTTGTATTAATAATTAGTCTTCAATTCATGCTTGGTTTTCTAGTCTTTGCCTCCTACACATGTATCTTGCTTTGCTTTGTCTCTCGTGATTTATGAAACCACTTCACTCACGGCGATGACTTTGACTTCTCCAAGTCATTGAGAAGAAAAAAAACACACATTCGTAGTATTAGTAAAATATAAACGTGAGAGGACAATGAGTTGATTGAGTTGGAAAGAAATATTTTGTTTGTAACGTACTTAATTTTCGTAGACATCAATTTCCTTTAATGAGTGATCTTAGTCTGTAAATGTAATTCTTTTCTGAAGTCCTTAATTTGCCTTGATCATGGAACGAGGTATAACCTATGCTTATCTAAATCTTTTCGCATACAAAAAATCTAAACATGAATTATCATTTTTCAGAGAAATTCTATTTACAATTCAAAACTTACTCTTTACAAATTTTTTTTTTACTTATTTTATTACAAAATACCTACTTTAAACCTCATTAGAATTACCTAATTATCCCTAATAATACAAAATTTTTTCGCTTTTATTTTTTTTCTTCCTCTTCTCTCTCCGCTTTTCAAAGTCTGACAATCATTTTCACATTGACCGCTAGTCAACACTCACCAGCGGTGGCCAGCGGTGGTTCGCTTTAAACAATATATAAAAAATTTTCTATTTTCTCTACTTTTCATTCTAACCTCAGTTTCTTCAAAAAAAAAATGTCCAAAACGCAATGGATTCAATATTGAAGTTGCGAACATAGTCCTTCGATTTATGATTTTCTATGTATTTTTTTTTTTAAAAAAACTAATTAGATAAGAAAGAAGAGAAAGAAAAAAAAATACGTTTTGGCATTTTTTTTAAGGCAAACTGCCGCCGGCTGCTAGTCAACGGCGATTGGGTAGGGACAGCTAATGAAAGCTGTGAGTTTTTGTGCTGTCCAAGTCCAAAGCATTATGAATAGTTTTCTTCGTGGAGAAAAAACAGTTCCTGTATGAAAAAAAAAAAAAAAAAAGAGGTGAAATCAGTTGACAATAGTTGCATACACAGCTATGAAATCTGAACTCCACAATTTTTATTTTTCGCCAACCTGGCGCTATCTATTTTCCCTTCTCAGACTGATCATCTCCAAAAATCAATGCCTTATATGATCAAAGATCTGTTGTATTGTTTATTTTTTTTTGAAATTTAAAATTTATTGATGATAAAGGAAATTACATCCAAGCGATGAAATCGGAGTTACGACGAACTGCTGATTTAGCAAGAAAATCAGCAAGAGAGTTTGCTTCCCTAAACACATGAACAAAAGTAATCTCCCCAATACATGAGTAAAGATTGAAGAGTTTGTTTAACAAGCTGTTGTATTTCCATGGACACTCCCCAGCTTTCTTAAGCCATGAGATAACCACCATTGAATCACTTTCTACTATAAGTTTCGGAATTGGATTAATGTTTGCCTTGACAATGATAGTAAGAGCTTCCACCACTGCCAATAGCTCAGCCAAGTTAGGATCCGCAATTCCAATATTTTTTGAGAAAATGAGAACAAGGTGGCCTTTGCAATCACGAATTACGCCACCAACACCTGCTGGACCCGGTTTGCCTAAGGAGGAGCCATCAACATTTATTTTCCAACAACCCTTCGGGGGTGGTGACCAAAAAGTTTTGATTCGGACTAATTTCTTGTGGGAAGGCAAAGAAACGTCTTGGACATTTAAAGACAGAGCAGAGCAATCGAAGTTTGGATATTTAGCTTTAAGCCACCAACCAAGCCTTGTTTCAATCAAAAAACAAAGCTGATCCTTTGAGATGTCTTTGTTGTTGAAGATCTTTTCATTCCTACAAAGCCATAATGACCAAATGATAGCATAGAAAAGGGTGATCCAAATTATTTTCTGGCTTGCTTTTGTATTGAGATTCATCCACATTTGAAAGAGGTTTTGAAGATCACTCGGCAGCACCCATGAGAGATTCCACCATCTGATGCATTGACACCACACATTCCAAGCATAATCACAGAGAAGGAGAAGATGATTCACTGTTTCTGGACTGTTGCAAAATGTGCATTTGTTTTCCACATTTCTCAGGCAGTCTCGGCTATGAAGAATATCAAGAGTTGGTATTGATCCACGAAGAGCATTCCAACAAAATAACTCAACCTTTGGCGGAGCGAAACCTTTCCAAATGAGGCTTTCAATAGGGTTGGCTGTTCTATCATCCTTGTCTATTTCGAGTTTGAAGGATTTAGTGGTGAAGACAGCGTTTGTAGTATGACACCAAATCAATCGATCAGCAACATGAGGTGAGATGGTGATGGAATTAAGAAGATTATTAAGCCTGTTCCAGGAGTCAATTTCCCAGTCAAAAAGTTGCCTCCTTAAGTTAATTGACCAGATCCAAGATGAGCCATTCCAATTGCCAAAATCTTCAATGAGTCCATCCTTATTTGTCGATAAGGCAAAAAGTCTTGGGAAGGAGTTGGATAAAGTGATGTTCTGGATCCATTTGTCTTTCCAAAATTTGATTCTTGAACCATTACCTGCACAAAAAATAAAACTAGAATTTACAAGGTTAGTATAATCTCCTTTTGCCCAGTTGTTTTGAATGTCACTCCAAACTCTCGAAAGAGATCTTGAATGGCAGGAAGATGGCCATAAACCCGAAGGATCCAGATTATATTTCCCGCAAATGACATCTTTCCACAAAGAATGAACATCTCTTCCAAATCTCCAAGGCCATTTCAATAGGAGAGCTTGGTTACAGATGGATAAGTTAATAACACCCAAGCCTCCAGATTTCTTGCTTTTGCAGATGGTACTCCAATTCACAAGCCTTATTTTCCTCTTATCTTCAGTATCACACCAAAAAAATTGTCTCTGAATTTTTTCTAATTGATCTTTCACACCACTAGGCATTTTGAAAAGAGACTTATAGAAAATCGGGAGATTAGCAAGGGTAGACTTTATCAAAGTCAGCCTACCTGCTGAAGATAGAAATTTTCCTTTCCAGTGGCAAAGTCTACTCTTGAAGGCATCAATAACTGGTTGCCACGTTGAAACTAGTCTTGGGTTTGCACCAAGTGGGAGACCAAGATATTTACATGGCAAAGAGTCCATTTTGCAATTGATCTGAGCTGCCCATTCGACCAGATGATGTTGATCAATGTTCACTCCATATAAAGAAGTCTTCTGGAAATTGGTTTTCAACCCTGATAAAAGATAAAAGCAGTTGAGAATTCTCTTGATAGCCTTAAGCTGGAAAGATTCTTCATTTTTGTTTGCTCTTTTCAAAAAAATAAAGGAAATGAAGATTATAAATGTTTGCATCCATTGTATTGCTTGTACATCCATTTTGAATTTTACAGAATGAATAAAAATACTTTAGTAGTACATTTCAAATAAAAATACCTTGGTTCTCCTGGCAAAGAAAAAAACTTGTGTTCTTTAGTGGTACATTTCAAGAACTTTATGTGGTTATAGAAACTACAATTTCTGCAGTACAAGAGACGGATTCCTGCTAAGGAAAATTTTATTTTTGCTGAAATATATAAATCCATCTAATTATACATTAGAAACAAGTGAGAAACCAGTTGCTTATAGTCAACAAATTGGAAAACGTGTTTTTTTTTTGCTGAAATATATACGAAGAGAAAAAAAATCCAAAAAACACAATTTTTTCCTGTCCTCTCATGTGGCTCAAGGACCTTGAGAAATAAAAAGAAATTTCAAACCCTAGAGTTATTTGTTATTTGACTAATTACTAACATCAACATCTCCTCTCTTTCAAAGTGCTTTCTTATGTCTTATAAATAAACCTTTTAAAAATCTCATTGCGTTTAAATTGGTTTATAAAACTTCGAAAAGAATAAACTTTTTAGAATTGGAAATTTCCAAGAATTGAAAGGTGGCCAATATTATAATTAATTGGGCATTCTTATCGATCAATAAATTCACTACTTCTGCCAACTTTCTCATGTCTTATTCTTTCCTCACGTCCATCAATCTCTTTCAACCAGCTAAGAAACTTGAATATTAGCTTGTGTTGAATCATATAGCTTAGAAAATGCAAATCAGCTTGCAAAGTTGTAATTGCTTTGAGTGTTAAATCTTGGAATCAATACTCTTGCTTTAATTCTCATGGCAAGTTGAGATGAGAAAGTCTTACCAAACAAAGAAAAGCAAAATATTTTAGGATAAATTTCAATTAAATCTTGAAGTTTAAATCTAATTGAATTTTAGTTCATTAAAAATGGACATTCCATTCCAAACTTTTCTATTTCATAGGACAGTGTGTCTTTCCGTTAATCAACCGCTAAGTAAACTGTTACAAATATAAATTTGAGATATTTTACCCCTGAACCATTTGGAATACTTTAAATACTCCAAATCAAACAAAAATGAAGAAAGAAATGTTGAAGAGTTATTGGGTTTTGAAAGATTTTTTTTCTTTTTAACTTCTAATTTATTTTTGTTTATTATTTATTATATAAACACTTTTCTAAAGAATATTGTGTTAATACTCACTTGTCATATGAGAATTTATGGGATTTATGAAAATTATTATTATTATTATTATTATTATTATTATTATTATTATTATTATTATTATTGAGTTTAGTGTTATGCAGCACATTATAATTGTTTTATACTTTGCTCTTTTTGTTACAAGTCAGATAAGATAGAAAGCTCAAAATTAATGTGAGCTCAAAAATTAGTTCGAGTTCTTCTAAATTGATTTAATAAAAATGTAAATAACTTAAATTAAAATAACATAACACAAAATTATTTAAATTTAAAATTATTCAAATCAAAATATTTTAAAATTTTAAAAATTTAAAACATTGATTGAAATTGTTATAATTTAAATTAAGTATAATTTTATTTTTCAAAATTAACAAGATTAATTAGAATAAAAGATTGTGCTTTATATAAAAAGTTTTTTGCTTCTTATTATGATAAAAGATCGTGTCCATACAAATAGAAGTTTATACCAAAAGTATCGATAATAATTCGTACCTGAAAGGAAGTGGCTATATATCAATACGAGCTTTCAAGTAATATATAATTTACAATATATATATATATATATATATCATCATCATCATCATCATCATCAGAGCCTTTATCCCAAGAGATTGGGGTAGGCTATATGAACCAATATCTGAATTCACGTTAGATCGTCCATATGTATTTTTCTCTTCCATAGATTCCTATCCAAGGCCATTTGCTCATCCAATTCTAAAACCTCCATATCTTTCCAAACTACTTCCTTCCAAGTCTATTTCAGTTTTCTCTCAACATCCATAGCCTCTATTCTCCTAACTGGAGCATCTATAGGTCTACGTCTTACGTGTCCAAACCAATGTAAACGATTTTCACACATTTTGTCTTCGATAGATACCACTCCAACCATCTTACGAATATCATCATTTCTCATTCTATCATTTCTTATATATCCACATATTCACTGTAACATTCGCATTTCTGTTACACTCATCTTTTATGTATGTATCCTCTTAATCACCTAACATTCACTACCATATAACAATGTTGGTCTAACAACTGTCCTATAAAATTTGCCTTTCAACCATATAGGAATTCCTTTATCGCACAACACACCTGTAGCACTTCTCCACTTACTCCATCCAGCTTGGATCCCATAAGTCACATCACCATCAATCTCTCCATCCATCTGTACTATCTATCCCAAATATCGAAAATGATCCCGCTTAGGTATTGCCACCCCATCTAACATCACTACATCATGCTCTTCCACTCGGTTAGAACTGAATTTACACTCCATGTATTCAGTCTTTACGCTGCTTAGTTTAAATCCTTTTGATTCCAACGTTTGTCTCCATAGTTCCAACTTTGTATTGATCTCCGCTCTAGTTTCCGCACATAGAACAATATCATCTGCAAACATCATACACCAGGGCACCTTATCCTGGATGGATTTTGTCAATTCGTCCATAACTACCACAAACAAGAATGGACTCAACGCTGACCCTTGGTGTAATCCCACCGTGATAGGAAACTCACTTGTTTGCCCCCCACCTGTCCTCACATATGTCCTTGCATCTCTATACATGTCCTTAATTAGTTTAATATATTTCAAAGGAACTCTTTTCTTCATTAAGGAGCACCATAGTACCTCCCTAGGCACTTTATCATATGCTTTCTTCAAATCTATAAAGACCATATGGAGACCTTTACCCATTACTCGAGAGCGCTCCATAAGTTGTCTAAGCAAATATATTGCCTCCATAGTTGATCGACCCGGCATAAAACCAAATTGATTCTCCGATATCTCTACATTCTTTCTTAATCTCTGTTCTATCACTCTCTCCATAGTTTCATCGTGTGACTCATCAATTTTATGCCTCGGTAGTTGGTGCAACTTTGAATATCTCACTTGTTCTTATATAAAGGTATCAAGACACTCTTCTTCCATTCCTTTAGCATTTTGTTAGTGTGCTAAATCTTATTAAATAGATTTGTCAACCACCTAACTCCTACATCTCCAAGGCATTTCCAAACTTTAATTGGGATGTCATCAGGTCCAACAGCTTTTCCGTTCTTCATCATCTTTAGTGCCTCTTTTACCTCTGTCTCTTTGATTCTACTCATAAAGCACCGATTTAAATCCTTGAGAGGCATTGAGATATTATCCAAAACTTTATTTTGTCCGTCATTAAATAATTTGTCAAAATAATCACGCCACTTGTCCTTAATGTTATTAACTTTAACGAGAGTTCTTTGATACTCATCCTTAATACATTTCACGATTCCTAGGTCGCGACTCCTCTTTTCTCTTGCTCGCGCTAATTTGTATATCTTTTTCTCTCCCTCCCTTGTGTTCAACTTGTCGTAAATCTCTTTCGCAACCTTCGTCTTAGCTTCTGCTATAGCCTTTTTTGCCTCCTTTTTTGCTAACTTATCTTCCGTAAAACTCTCTTCTGTATTGTTCTTCTTTAAAGCCTTGTAACATTCTTGCTTAGTCTTTATAGCATTTTTTACTGCTGCAGTCCACCATGTTGTGTCCTTTCCAGTCGGCACTCTTCCGTTTGATACTCTTAATGTTTCTTTGCCTACCTCCCAAATGCATTTTGCCATCTTATTCCACATTACATTTGGGTTCTCTTCTGATGTCCAATCCTTTTTTTGAATCCAACTATCTCTACATGTTGTTTGACAATCTTCTTTTAGCTTCCACCATCGAATCCTTTCAATTCCTTTTTGTCGATTCCTTCGATGTCGTTTATCTATCTTCATATCTAGAACTAGGAGTCTATGTTGCGTGGTAACGCTCTTACTTGGGATAACCTTACAATCCAAACATCTATGTCTATCCCTACTCCTAGTTAAAAAGAAATCTATCTGACTTGCTCTTGGTCCACTTCTAAAGGTTATAAGATGAGAATCTCTCTTCTTAAACAATGTGTTTACTAGGATTAGGTTATAAGATAAAGCAAAATCTAAGATAGCATCCCCACCCTCATTTCTTACACCATAACTAAAACCCCTATGTACACTCTCAAAACCCTCTCTACTTGTACCTACATGTCCATTAAGATCCTCGCCAATAAAAAGGTTTTCTCTTAGGGGTACTTCTTGTACTACCTTATCTAAATCCTCCCAAAACTGTTGTTTACTAACCTCATCAAGTCCTATCTGGGGTGCATACACGCTAATGACATTCAACACCTCTTCTCCTAAAACTAGCTTAACCAAAATAATTCTATCCCTTTGTCTCCTAATCTGTACAACATCCTTATGGTACTCTTTATCTATAATGATACCTACTCCATTTTGGTCTCTATCTTTCCTTGTGTACCAAAGCTTATATTGCCAAGGTGCTATCTTTCTAGCCTTTTTCCCAGCCCATTTGGTCTCTTGAAGACACAAGATGTTAACCCTCCTACTCATAACCTCACAAATCTCAGCTAAATTACCACTAAGCGTACCTATATTCCAAGATCCTAACCTAAGCTTATGGTTAGGGTTATGGACTAACTTCTTTACCCACCCCCATCCATTGTGGTGTGGGAACCTTTGCCTATTTAACACCACATCCAGGCGTCGATGTGGCGCGTCGTTTCCGGGCAATGACCTAGCAACCCTTGCCCACTTTTCACTACACCCAGGCTCCGATGCAGCACGTCGCTAAGTAGGGGACGCCCCAACGATGTTCTGATATTGGTTCATTTCATGAAATTGGACTAGTTTTTAAGGTTGGTTGTCCAAATCTACCGCTACCCTCTTCCTTTACCCGGGCTTGGGACCAGTTGCATTAACTCACACAGGCGGAGTTACAATATATATATATATATATATATATGAAAAATTATTAAATTTAACATTTGTGAAACTTTTAAATTTTTCTAACAGGATTATAAGATTGTGACATAACCCTTTATCATATATAAAAAAAAAAGCTATATAAAATAATAATGAGACAAGTGATAATATTTTAACATCTCTCATGCACGAAGTTCTTAGTGAAAATTTTGAATTAAATGATTACACATGTTGTTTTAAATCAAATTAAAAAAAAAGTAATTTATTTAAAATAATATGCATGGTGTGAAATCAAATAAGAGTTTATATATGATATATTGACAGCGTATAATTTTTACATATTATCAATACACTCGAGGTTGATATCTCATCAATAAGCAAATTAAAAATATGTGAAGCCCATAAAAAATAAATGTAAATAATATTTTTTTAATTTGCTCGTAAGGGCTTATTAATGAGATGTTAACTTCTTATACATTGACAGTATATAAAGACTATGCATTATCAGTGTGTCATATATAAATCCACTTAATAATATATTAAAAACAAGTGAGAAACCAACTGCTTATAGTCAACAAATTGGAAAACGTGTTTTTATTTTTTCTGAAATGTATATGAAGATAAATATTCCTAAAAACACTAATTTTTTGTCGTCTCATATGGTTCAAGGACCTTGAGAAAAAAATAAGAAATTTCAAACCCTAGAGTTATTTGTTATTTGACTAATTACTACCATCAACATCTCCTCTCTTTCAAAGTGCTTTCTTATGTCTTATAAATAAACCTTTTAAAAATCTCATTGCGTTTGAATTGGTTTAGAAAACTTTGAAAGGAATAAACTTTTTGAAATTGGAAATTTCCAAAGAATTGAAAGGTGGCCAATATTATAATTAATTGGGCATTCTTATTGATCAAAATTTTCACTACTTGTGCCAACTTTCTCATGTCTTATTCTTTCCTCACGTCCATCAATCTCTTTCAACCAGCTAAGAAACTTGAATATTAGCTTGTGTTGAATCATATAGATTAGAAAATTCAAATCACCTCCCAAAGTTGTGACTGCTTGGAGTGTTACATCTTGGTATAAATACTCTTGCTTTAATTCTCATGGCAAGTTGAGATGAGAAAGTCTTACCAAACAAAGAAAATTAAAATAATTTAGGATAAATTTCATTTAAGTCCTTGAAGTTCAAACCTAATTGAATTTTAGTTCATTAAAAATGGACATTTCATTCCAAACTTTTCTATTTCGTAGGACAGTGAGTCTTTCCGTTAGTCAATCATTAAATAAATTGTTAAAAACATAAATTTGAGATATTTTGCCCTTAAACCATTTGGAATACTTTAAATACTCAAAATCAAACAAAAATGAAGAAAGAAATGTTGAAGAGTTATTGGGCTTTGAAAGATTTGTTTTCTTTTTTACTTCTGTTTTATTTTTGTTTATTTATTTGTTCATTTTTTATTATATAAACATTTTTCTAAAGAATATTGTGTTAATACTCACCTGTTATATGAGAATTTATGGGATTTATGAAATATATTATTTTTTTGTGTATTGAGTTTAGTATTGAGTAGCACATTATAATTGTCTTATACTTTTTTTTTGAATGAATAATTGTTTTATACTTTGCTTTCTTTGTTACAAGTCAGATAAGATAGGAAGCTCAAAATTGATATAAGCTCAACAATAAGTTCGGATTCATCTAAATTGATTTAATAAAAATCTAAATAACTTAAATTAAAACAACATAACACAAAATATTTATATTTAAAATTATTCAAATCAAAATATTTTAAAATGTTAAAAATTTAAAACATTGATTGGAATTGTTAAAATTTAAATTAAGTATAATTTTATTTTTAAAAATTAATAAGATTAATTACAATACATTTGAGAAGAAAATCACAGATTAATCAATTCTCGTAAAAAAGAGTGAAAAGATATGAAAAAGAATGAAAAACCGTATAAGATAGAGGTAAAATGGAAGAATGAAAAGTTATTTAGATTAAAATGTTTAGATTTCGGTAATTTTGCATTTAATCACATTTTATTAACTTTTATTAACGATGCTAAATTATTTGAAGTGGAGTGTCTATTTTCAATATTAATGGACTAAAATTGAATTAGGTTCAAACTTCAAGGACTTAAATGAAATTTACCTAATAATTTATTCAATAAAATGAAATAATTGCAAAGAATAAGTGCTTTGACTGACTGATTTTGTGTTCCAGTTTTGGTTCTTAAAAGAATATTATGCAGCAGTCTTAATTAGTGGTGTGTAAAAGTTGTGGAAGGCAACTATGGTAGTTTGTGTGAAGCAAGCAACATAGTGAAAGATATTGAATGAGGATAATACCATGAAATTTTGTGTAAAATATAAAAAGTATGTGGGCCAAATAGGTAGGGTTTGAATCGAGTCTAGACATGTTATCAACATTTTTTATGTTTTTTCAAATTTGGTTTGATCCAATTATTTTATCTTTACCTTTACCAAAGTCAATCCAGATTTTTATTTCAAAAAAAATGATATTTTTAATTAATTTTTAATATTTTACATTTTTATTAAATTTTAAATCATGAATAACTTAATATTCATGTTTTAAAATTTATCTATTAAAAAAAGACTCGTTAAAAAAATGATCGAAGTCCAGATACAGTTTGTATCCTCACTTCCCCTTGTAGTATGCGCTTTTTTCATTGGGAAACTAATATTTCCATGTCAATTAATTAGATAAAGATAAAATGCTAAACCACTTACGTATTGATAATGACAATACAAGTAACATGTTTGGGAAAGCCACCATACAGCTCAACATTTCGCATGACAGGGCAAACAAGATCCATTATTCATGTTCACTAGCCATATATAGAATTAGAGATATTATTATGTTACAATATGTAGTATGGACATTATGTTTTACATTCTTCGGAGAGTAAAAATCACAATCGTTTCATTTTACAGCATAATTAACTTATCAACAATTAATATAACAAGAGAAAACTACAAGAGACTAATTCTAGGCTTCTAGCAACAAGGTTGGGATAGCCAAAATGGGGAGAAACATCATTTTCGACTTTGAAGAAGGATTAACTTATAATTTTTCTACACGAACCAATTGTCTCTTGATTGAGTAGTTAACGACGAGTTGTCATATGTTTTAAACCTTGAGTTCGAATCCAACCAATCTCATCAAATTACAATTCTAATAATAAACATGTGACCAGAACAACTTCACATCATGGTAAAATTTCAAAGAGAAAGAAATTAAATCATCTGCATCAAGTTGCACATTTACAATCAGATGTTGGTAAACTTTTGCATGATATCTTGGCAAAAACAAGTAGAGTGAAGAAAACAAATGATGCCAACCCTGAAATTAACCTGGAATAGTTGTGAAGAAAAAAAGTCAGTGTATTTCCACCTTTATGTTGTTTAACAGTGTTTAATGTCCAATATTATTAACATGATGTGGACGTATATCTCTCGTAAAATGAAGAAAGGTCGGTTCAAAAGAAGAAAAACATAAATATATAATAAGACAACTGCAGATTGATCACAAATAACTATGTTCAGAACCTGTTAAGCCCAAGGGAAAGAATTAGAGCTTTCATCTTGCAATAATACGCATCCTAAGAATATTGGCTTTCCATAATTATCCATACGAAGGCATATCCATAGGTGATATAACAATATGTGGTGTCAAAGGTAACCGCATTATCACCAATTACTGTAAAAACATGAATAGAATCTGCATATATATGACCATGAAATATTTTCAAACTGGAGTATAATCCTAAACTAAATTGGCATCTCTCTAGCCTTGCATGCCTCAAGAAGTTCCCATGTTTCGTTCTCTTTTCTCAGTAAGCAAAGCTTCATTTTCTAGAAACAGTCTTTTTACAAGTCCGTAAAATGTAATTTTATGTTTTCTCTAGCTCCCTTTTTTTGGTTTTTTTTTTCCCTTTCTGGTCATTACATTTCACTCCCTTAATTTTATTGAAGTTAATTGTCAATTTTTTTTTAAAAAAATATTTATGTATGATATAGAGTATTGTTTCCAAATTTAAAACTCGAAGCATTGTGCAATTGGCTAATGACAGTGGCAACTTCTCTTCCAATTCATTCTCACTGAGTTGAAGCATGCATACTGGGGTTGATTTTGTAGAGTCTACTACTATGTCACTGAAATTAGTTTTTCTTAGATCAAAATTTTTAGAGAATTGATATTTCCCCAACAACTTGTGATTGACCCGCTTAATTTGTTATAATTTGCATTAAACCACCAAAGTTGACTCTAATTGCAAATAGGTCTTAATAAAGAGTCCTATGAAGATGTAAGAGATTGGTTTAGTGAAAATTGGTCCAAAGATAAGAGAATTTTTAGAAAGATCCAGAGATTGCAAACTTTTCTTCTACACCCAATTTGGCAATGCACAACTTATTTTGTTTTTTAACAGATCAAGAAATTCTAAATTCTCTTGATTCTTTAAAAACTCTAAAAACATACTTAAATTGCAGGATTTCAAAAATAACCTTTTAAGCAATGAAAATGAAGAGTTTGAATCATCAAAGAATGAATTGAGCTAGAAAATAGGATTTCACTAACCAATTGATTTCCACTAAGAAACAAGATCTGTAATGATGGAAGAGTAAATAAAAAAGAATGAATTGAGCTAGAAAACTCATTCTCATGTGCAAAATTTAGAAATTCAGATAATGTAGAAATCAAACCACTGAAATTATCATGTCTTGAATCTAGCTGCAAAATGTCTGTAAGATTTGCTATTGATGATAGAATTTGTACATAGAGATTACAATGAAAGATATTTAAATTTGCTAAGAACTTGAAATTGCAAATTGATTCCGATCGTTTTCACTAAAATTTGTGGATTTTAGCAATAAGATTCATAAAGCATTGTTTAGTGGAAATTCTGGCAACTTGGATAAATGTTAATGCTTTTCATTTTTGGCAATAAGAGAATTTCTATTGGAAAATGTCCACTCAAATTGTAATTCACTAAACTAAGAGAACCCAAACGAGATGAAATTTCCAAAAGTATGGACACAAATAAGAGACAGATTCCCGTTAAGGAAAAGTTTAGAAAGAAATGGAAATCTTGAGAGTGAAGAACAAATTAGACTAGTCAAACCACAGTTTGATAGACTTAAAACGTGTAGGTCTGGAAGTACTATGGATGAGACTTCGCTTCCTTTGGTACTTTGAGTTGAAATGTTCACACTATTCAAGTAGAGCTTCGTAAGAGAGCTCAAATTCTTGATTAATGTCTTAAAGTTTGTGTTTTCTAATTTAAGAGGCTGATGGAGTTCAAAAGAAAGTGAAGCGTAGTGGTAGTATGAATCAAGAATTTGCTGATATCTTAGATAGCAAGAATCTTGATTAGATATATCAAGAGAGATTAATTTTGTTAAGTACGAAGTTTCCGCCCAAATTTCATCATAGAAATATGAGTCTGAAAGATTGAAATGAATTAAAAATTTGTAAGTCTCTTAAACTCATATTGAAATAGAAAGGTATAAAAAATTGGTTCTAGCAAGATTAAGGCGTTGGAGGTGACGGAGATTGAAAATTGAGTGAAAACTGCTAAAAGATTTTTGTAACAACTATATGACCAAGAGCATTACAAGTAATTCATTTCCAAGAGCAACAGTCACTGTTGAGATCCCAAAGCTTGGCTTTGGAAGAGAGAATAAATTTTGGGCATAGTAAAATTCAATGCAATACCTGTTCAATCCAGGAAGATCGCATTCAAGACTTTTGCTACCTGTTCTTTCCTAGCAGAATTTCTTAATCTAAGCAATAAGTTTATTGAATCTAGCAGAAAAATCTTCAACTTCTGACATACAAAACATTCACTAATTCGGTCAAGGCATTTACACAAAGAATAAAGATTTTTTGCTAACTCGCCTCACCTCGTAATTGGCTTGACTCTTTTCGGTTCATGTCTGTATCATTGGGTCTATTGGTAGCACAATAACAACGTGGTGAAACCAGGCTTTCAGTATAGACTGCTGGGAAAAACCAATTCCATTTATTCTGTGAAGCAAATGTTTTTGATGTATTTTCTTGTAGATCATACCAGACTAATTCCCTTCCATCATAATCCATTACAACTTTACCCGTTTTTGTATAGTACAACGCTTTCTCCTAGTATTTGAAACATCCATGCAACGTTGTTTTTCGGTAATGAAAAGCTACGGCATAAAAGAGTCTTTGGTTGAGAATTACGTAAGGCATATCTTGCTACGAGAAGTTGACGCCATTGTACTTTGCAACGAGCAAATAAGAAGCATTGTTCTGATTGATGGACGATGTTTATTTCTATAAAACCGCAGTGATGGCAAATACCAGAAGGTAAACTATTTTGGAGAAATATTTTGAACTGTGTTTTCCTTTTAGACTTGTTTGCCTTGATTTCAAATACATTCATTAAAAAAGTACAAATTTAGCACTTCGCTCCATCAATATATGGAGACAAAGAAATTTAAAATCATTTTTGCTGCAAGCATGGGCATTAGTATTTGGGTAAAGATTGTTTTACTGTCATGCCACTACTGATATATCCTTGTTAAAAGTACAAAAAATTTCGCCTCAGCCCTCAAAAAGCCTTGTAATAGCGTTGGGATTGTGATGCAAATTCCTTTCACAATTCTCATCTGGTAAATTTAGTTCATTTAACTCGATGCAGTGACTTAGAATAAGTCTGGTTGTCTTAAAAAAATTTTATCATCTCCCGAAATTTTGATCTTCCTCCAATTTTACCCATTTTAGTTTTGTTTGTTATAGTTGTTTCGAATAAAATGATTATCTTATTATCATCATCATCATCAATATAGCACCGTTTTCTTTCATTTCTCCCTTTTACAATTTGAAGCCAAACTAGTGCAATTGCTCAAGCCTCTCTTCTGTACTTTCCAGTCATCATAGCCTCTTTTTTTTTTTTTGAAGGTTGAAATAAAATTTTATGGAAGGAAAAATTAAAGCCAAGCTACAAAATCTGAGTTCCTATGTACTCCAGATTTAGCTAAATGATCAACCAAGTAGTAAGCCTCTCTAAACACACTAAACACACGGACAAAAGAAATCACGCCAAGATAAGAAATGAAGTTACACATCTTATTGTTCAGATTGATGTATCTTCAAGGACTTTTGTCAAATTCTTGTAGCCATGAGATAACAACCTGAGAATCGCTCTCTATAATAAAAGGAGGCAAATGATTCAAACCTGCGTTGGAGACGATACTCAAAGCATCAATGATGGTAAGAAGCTCCGCCAAATTGGAATCCACAACCTCGATATTCTTAGGGAAGATGAGCTTAATATTACCATCATAATCACCAATAACCCACGTATACCTGCACCTGGTTTCCGAAGAAAGGAACCATCCATATTGATTTTCCAGGCATCATAGCTTAGTTTATCTGGTGAAGAGTTTAGTGCTTTTCCTAGTGAGAAATTTCAAGGCATTTCCATCTTATGCACTTCCATTATCCAATATTAATAGCATCATTTTGACTTTACAATCACATTTACCTACACTAGAATGATGCCTGCACGATGCCGCGAGGATATGATGGAAAAGAGGGGCAGATAGGTGAGTAAAAGATGGAAAACGATGGAAGATGTATTAAGGCAAACATCTGAATGATAGACTATAAAAATTAAAAGGATTTTAAAAGGACTTATCAAAGTAGCAAAATATCAGGATGCAATAGAATTGTGAATTCATTCTAGTACAAACAAAGAATTAAGGATGAGATCTACAACAGTAAATGGTGACTTCAAATACCAATGGCTGCATCATGAGGAATGATTAAGGATGGTTATTTTATTACTGCAGTTAAATTTTACAAATATACGAAAAGGGATGATAATTAAAAATACATCTTTGCATCAAATAGAAAGCATGTGTAGCATTAAGATCTTAATATATGTCCCATTGGGCATAAACTTAAATCTAATACTGGTAGCATTATCGTTTCACAAATGGAAATTGTGGCAGCATATAAAAGGTGGAAAGTGCTTACAAAAGAGATACATATTTGTGTTAAATGGAAGCATGTGCTGTATTAATATGTTAATATATGTTTTATTGAATGGAAGGTGAAATCTAATACAAACAATATCAAAGTTCAATAATAATGGAAATTGTTGCAGGATATAAACAGCTATGAAGATGAACCCAGTAAAAATGTTCATAATATATAACAGAGAAGATATCGAACATATTCATCATATCAGAGAAGATCAATTCAAAAAGCATGTGTGACTTGAGTGCTTTGTACCTGTGGAAATTTTTGTGAAGATGGCTATAATAGAATCAATCAAAAAAAAGAATGAATCGAAGAAGTAAATCATAAAAATTTTCCAATAATAGAATCAATCAAAAAAGAGGTAACAATCTATCTCTAAACATAGTAGATTTATCAACAAAATAAATTATCTGAAGTTAAAGGAATGCAATGAAAGAAACAACTAATTGATATATCAAAAATAGATGTAATCAGAAAATAGGATAAATTAAATATGATTTACATGACTCCTCACTTTTAAGGAACTAAAATAAACAATCATTTTTTCCTTTTTCCTTTTCTTTACCACTTGCATTCCATTTTAATAGCCTTTCCTCCCCTTTTCTCTATCTATTATCTCGAATTTTATTCCATCCTAGTTATCTTGTCATCATTCAAAAATCTTTCCCAACAATCCCCTGAACTCAATTAATTTATCCAAATTTTCTTTCATTTATTTTAACAAATGTATAAAGCAAGAAAAGATTAAGCTAACAATTATCCGTGATTGAAGAAAGAAAATAGTTTTAAACCAAGATTAAACAATCAACATAATGCAATGTAACATAACAAACCTAAGAGCTCACAAAGGTTAGAAAGTATAAGGAAGCATACATGCATGTATTTTTTTTTTGTTCAACATCAAAAAAAGGAACAAACATAAAGGAACTTGTACTGACAAACATGCCATACATGTAAAATAAATTCAAAATAATAACAAAAGAGGGAATAATAGAGAATTAATCACCTTCCGATTAAGCTCCAAGCAAGCATAACGGGAAATGTGTCTCACAATCTCAAGATCAGACAAAGTAGACTAAAATAAAAGAAAGACTGGAAATAACCTGGGCAAAAAAGGAAGGACCTGCTTGGAATCAAAGTGCGCACACTGCAGCTCTACGAATAAAGCAAAACTAAAAAACTATAACAACAATCAATATAAAGAACCATAATAAAACAACAGAGCAGTTTTTACTTAAGATTAACTTCTAAGCTTCAAACAATATAACATGACAAATCAAAGAATTCTAAAATCAGAAAACAAAGAGAAAGGACACAACACAATAAATGCAGCAGGTGAAGATTCTTTCCCAATTGCATTTCATTTTAATACCCCTTTTTTCCCATATCCACCAACAACTTCCAATTTCATTGCACCTTAGTTGCCTCCTCAACTTTCCCTAAACACTTCCCAACAATCCCTCAAGATTGAGTGAATTTATCAAAATTATTATTTATTTATTTAATAAATAACAAATAAGAGATTATCAAACCATTCTAAATCATGGAAAAGAGAAAATGATCTTAACTCAAGATCAAACAATGGAAAAACAAACTTGCTAGCTACAACATAATATAACAAATCTAAGAGCTAAGAGAATAACAAAAGGAAAAGGAAGCACACAAAATGCCATGGTGAGGAAGTGAAAAGGGGTTACAAATCAAAATTCCAAGAAATAATCCAAGAGTACATTGAAAATGATAATCATGCAAATTTGTCCCAAACACCTTGAGACATGCTTAAATATTTAATTCCTGTAAGCTAGGCTTTAGGCTAAACCTTGCGCTAGCCAACCCTGATTATACTGGGGTGATGATCATATTCCGAAATAATACTTACACTATGTTTGGATAAACATTAGAAAAGGAAATGAATGGAAAGGAAAGGAATGTAAACTAGAGGAAAGGAAAGGGTACATGTACTCTTTGTTTGGATAGCTAAAATTAATAAAGGAAAGGAAAGTTATCTTAACAACCCTTGTTTGGTTAAACAATGGAAAGGAAAGGAAAAAATTCATTATAATGCTTTTTTCCAACTATAACCTCTTTTGTTTTAAATTTTATAATATAATAAGGTTAAATTTGATATTCTGCATGTTAATTTTTTTCAAGTTTTCGTTCCTTCCCGTTTACCCCAAATTGAGGTTTTAAAAAAACTAAGTAAATCAAAAGAAAGCAAGGGGTGCTCACTCCCCCTTTCTTTCCTTTCCCTAGCTAAAAAATTTTCCCCAACAAAGAAAAAGTTTACAACCTTTTTTGTTTTACTTAGCTTTCCTTTCCTTTCCCTTCCTCACCCAAATCCAAACATAAGGTTAGAATTTGGTTCAAATAGGCTGTGAATAAACATTTCATGACCTTTATTTATATCCTTTTTTGTTAAAAAGGTATGGTTTTGCATAGCCATATTCTAACTCAACGAAGTATGCTTTTTTTTCCACTTCATAAGTGTGTTGGATTTACAATGCACGGTAGTTAATTTGTTAAGTTGGAAATGATGTTCAATGTGATTAGTTTAATTGTTAGATTAGATTGGATTTGACACCTTACATAGTTTAGATTCCATGGATAATTTAGGTGGAGGAACCAACTGACATGGACCACTTGGTTCTTGTGTTTTTTGCTTTCTTGAATCAGTAATACCTAGCTATGTATAGTTTTTAGAACATTATTTGGAGATTTTTACCTTGCCATGATTAAAAGAAATTGATGAAGTTGGGTTTGTTATTTGGGTATTTGCTTTTTTATAAAAATTCAAGAAGCTAACAAAAAAGGAAATAAGTGATAATTAACCGCATTGTACTTTAGCTCCAATCAACCATAATAGTAAAGGTTAACCACAATCTTGAGAACCAACAAAGCAAGCAAATACAAAATAAAAGGTAGAGATTACCTGGAAAAATGAGGAGGTCCTCTTGAAACCAAATTGTACACTACCCATAATGAGGATGCTGGGAAAACCCAAAAAATTTTTGATAAAAACAAAAATCAGGAGTGATGAGAAAACTGTTATTAAGTTAGGATAAAAAAATCAACTTCCAACCTCTAACTTAGCAACCTTCAAATTAAACAGGAAATGTTTGTGACTACCTTGAGAAAGAACAAAGCAAAAGAAGAAAAAAAGAGGAGCGGAGATGACCTGCTCAGGAGGGAAGTAACTTGTCCAAAACCAAACTGCTCCTTTTATGACAATGCATGCAAAAATTCCAAAAGAATTCAACAAAAAAAAAATCAACAGATAAATCACCAAGGTAAAAGCAAGACAATTTTTCTAAAATAATTAACAGAAATGGCCTAGAGGAAAAGGATACTTACAAACGCTTCGGAGAAATCTCAGAGAACAATATCTTCTCTGTTTCTAGCAGAGAAACATAACCCGAAAAATGGAACAATGGAAATGAGACTAGAAGCTCTGGAGCTCGAAGGAAAAACGGTACAAACATTGGAAGCCCTGTTTAGTGGGAAAAGATGGAACGGAAAAGGGATGGGCAAGTAAAAAAGAAAAAAGAGGATGGTGGAAGAACAAAGTCGAACCCAGGTTGGAAGGATGATCCAACATTTTTCCAAGAGGAGCATCAAATGAGTGAATTGCTTCAAGATCCAATGGGAGGAACCGGCTCGGAATGAAAAATCGACTGCAATTGAAGGAAAAATCAAATCAAATCAAACAAGCAGGTGGGAGTACAACCAACTGAGAAAATCCATTCCCAGCAGCACGCCAAGAGCATTAGGCTCCAAATCACAGAATAAGGTAGAGACAATAGGTAGAGAGAAAGCGGAGAAAGAAGGAAGAGAAGGGCTGTACATGATTTATTTTTTAAAAAAAAATTAATTTTCAATAAAATATTGATTTTTTTTAAAAAATTAAATGTTTTCAAAAATTATTTTTTTCTAAATATATCTTTGTGTCTTATTACTATTTTTTTATTTCCTTTTTCTTTCATTTATGATTCAAATTTAAAATAGCTTTTATGATTTTAAGCTAAATAAATATTAAAAAAATGTATTTTTCAAACAACATGATTGTTTAAAAATTACTTGGAAATACTAGCTAAATTTAAAAGTTCAAATTTTATAAATTAAAAAACAACTTATAATAATTTTTTTAATTTTAAAAAATGACTTTAAACATCGATTATTTTCAAAAAAATAATTTTGAGAAACACTAATTTTTAAAAAAATTATTATTTTATTTAAACTATATTTTTTCTTTATTAAAAAAAAGGAAAAAATAAAAATGAGAAAGAGAAATAAGAAAGAGAAAGAAATAAAGAAAAAAGAAGTAAAGATAGATAGAATTAAAAATAGGGAAAACGAAAAAGATAAAAATAATTTGGATTAACCAATCAATGACTATTGTCATGTTATAAAAAGTTAATTTTTAAATGTAAAATTTAGAAAAAAATTTTAAGTATATATTACTTAATCATATGGAATTAAAAATAATCATTACCTTTTGGAGAGAATTGAATCATCAAATACAAGAGGATGACTAATTTTTTTAACACTCCAATTTTTCTTTATATGTATGCATCAAACATAAGATATGATGATAATTATCTGATCATATGTTTCATTTTATACACCAAACATGATTTTAATGTCTAACATTATTAAAATTGGTAATTACTCATCTAACCTAATACTTCACCACTTCTGTATTTGATCCTCCAAATATCCGGAAATCTTCTGACAAGCAAGCTTCAAGAAAATTTCCTAGCCATGTTTTGTATCACCAAGCCTAAGATTTACCCACATGCAAAGCAAACTCGTTACATACAGGCATATCCCCAACATGATGGAGTTTGGTGAATTCCCTATGAAAAATCATCAAAACTTTCCTTCATAAAAAGTGATTCTATCAACAGAGTTGCTACTAGGGAATGACAGGCTTGCGCACACTCATCTCTGCTACCTTGGCCATATAGATCTTCCGCAGGAACCAGGGCACTCTCCAATCACCATCAGAACAGAACAGAACATATTTTTCTGAGATTTCAAAATAGTTCTTCACTGTAAGCACTCGAATACTATGCCAGCACAATATTCCGGAATGTTCAAATTCTTTACATGGACAATGAATTTGCTATCTTGTGGTATACAAATCACGAGATATTCACCATCCATTTTCTCATATGTCACACAATATATGAGCCATTTACCTTTGCTGTTATTGCAAAGGCATAGACAGCAAAAACGGCAGCACATGCAAGAACCAAAAGACCGAAGCCACTTGAGCAAACAACATTCATTATACAAAGGACCTTAGATATGAAAGTAAGAGGAATTGGGATACCCTATCTGATCAAAATCACTTCTGCAGATAAAACATTTGAAGCGGAGAATAAAACATCAGAGAAAAGAGCCACTAACTGCATTCGTGGCTGAAGAGGGTAAACAATAAGTCTATTGATGCTTCGCTTCAGCTCCTGCTGTGCCATTAACATTATTATTTCTTTGTTTGGTGTTGTAGTGGAAGATTCACGTCTGTATTCGTTATTAAAGGAAATGCATTTCCCTGCCAGAGAATTTTGGATTATGCAGTGATGAGCTCATTAAATCATTGTTGCCGCAGGCATGTGCATTAGTATTTAGTTAAGCATTGTTTCTGTGTCATGCCTCTGCTGACATATCCTCTTTGATTAAAGCTTAGAAAAATATCATCTCAGACCTCAGAAATATATAATAGTGTTTCGATAATGTGAATTTGTGATGCATGTTCCATTTACAATTTTCATCTGGTAAAGGTATGTAGTTCATTTAACTCAATGCAGTGACTTAGAATAAACCTATGGTTAAATTGTCTCGTAAGCATTCCCATCTGATTCAAGTTGTTTGGAATAAAATGATTGTCTTGTTATCATCAATGTGGCATTGTTTTCTTTCATTTCTTCCCTTTACGAATTTGAAACCAAAATTGTATTAGAGTTCAAGCCTCATCTTCTCTGCTTTACAGGCATCATATCATAACTTGGTTGATCCAGTGAAGAATTTTATTGTTTTTCCTACTGAGAAGTTTGATGCGTTTCCTTCTTATGCATTTGCTTTATGTTATCGCATTCTTTTTCATCTAATGCTCTTAACGCCTTGTCATTTTATTACATTTTAAAAGGTTTATACGTAGACTTCACAATCACTTGTACTATGGCTGATAACGGGTCGGATCGGATCGGTTTTTTGCAAAAACCCAATCCGATCCGAATTAAGCGATTTTTGTTTTGTGATCCGTATCCGATCCGAACTAAAAAAAATCCGATCCGATCCGATCGGAATTTATACGGATTGGATCGAATCGGTCATTCAGTTTTTTTTAATGTAATTTTAAATTTTATTTCAATTTTTTAAGCATTTTAAGCACTTTTGGACTTTATTTCCAATTTTCCTTAGGATTTTTAATTAAATATAAAACTTGAGCTTTTAATTTAAATAATAAAAATTACAAAATATTAAATAACAAAGTATTCGGATATTATCCGTATCCGAATTCGATCCGAACCGATTTTATACGGTTCAATAGCGTTATGATCCGAATCGAAACCGAATTTGTTTATTATCCGAACCGATTCGATCCGAATCCCTTAGTTCGAGTCAGTTTTTCGGTTTTATCAGTTTTTTTTTTCAGCCCTAACTTGTACCTATATATGAATTCCCCTTCAAATAGCTAGATTTGTCTGATTGTTTCTTTGGTCGTGATCCTATTCAAATATATTAATCTCCTAATTGTGGTTAACCATACAATAATAGGCCAGATTTTGGCTTTTGGTTTATCACTTAATTGTATACTTTTGATAATTTTTTTCTTCACCTTAAACCCCGTTGCTTACGCTAAATGTTCACGCTATTTTTATACTTGCAAAATTCTTACCCGCTTTATTAGTTAGGCAGGGTGAGTTGATAGATCAATAGAACTAAATGTGTATACAATGACAAGTTATATAGAATCAACCGAAAATTGTAATGTATATACAAAAATGGCCAACGGACCCTGTTTCGGCCTTTTGCCCATGAAGTAGCATTTCTACCCGATATAGCAGTGCAATGCAATATCTACTTTCCAAGAATCAGCATCCAACTTCACAACCTTCACAATGGTCAAGAATTCAGCTCGACCAAATATATCAGAATCCAGGTCTCGATGACATATGTTGCTTCATAGAGTTTAAGGCTGTAGGATTGCAGATAGTTTCAGTTGGGTAGAGACTAGGGGCAGCTAATGAAAGCTGTGAATTTTGGTGCTGTCCAAGTCAAAGCATAGAAAGCATTAAAGAATACTTTTCTTTGTGGAGAAAACAGTTCCTGCATTTTAGACAAAACAAAATAGTGAAATCAGGTGCCAAACCTAAACTTAAACTCAAGAAATAATAATCTTTGGCTCTTAACAGTAGTTGTATATGCATCAAATGTTAAGAATGAACTTTTTTATTCCCTTTTTCTCTTTTAAAATTTCTTTTCTAGCACGGGATTTCTTTTCTTTTCCCTGTAAACTACTTTTCTAATTAATACCTACATTTCTAGGGCTACA